>CM077226.1:12667715-12997715 GCA_039654775.1 Spinibarbus caldwelli | reverse complement strand
GAGGTATAGAGTAAAGTGATTGACAAAGGAGAGCCAATGCTTCTGTCAAACGGCCATGTGCATATGTTTATATGGTCAAACATCAGTTTTTTAAATGTTGAACTGTTTGTCTCTTATTCTTCTAACCAACAGGAACTGGACAAGATTGTGGAGTATGAGCTAAAGATGGGTGGAGTCCTGCTACATCCCACCTTCTCTGGAGGGAAAGAAAAAGACAAGTAAACCTCACCTCCATCACTGCTTATAATTTATACACACTTATCCAAACTTGCACAAAAGATGATGTTTTGGAGGAAGATAATGTCTGTTTTCCTTTCAGTCCAACACCCCACCTGCACTTTTCCATCAGACACCCCCACACATTGTCCTGGGAATATTACAAGATGTTCCAATGCAAAGCCCACCTGGTCATGAGGCTCATTGAAAACAGAATTAGCATGGAGTTCATGTTGCAGGTATATGAACTACAACATCCCTCATTTAGGAAAGGAAGTGGTATATTTCATTGTTTTTTGAGGTGATCTGTGTACTGGTGCAGGTTCCTCTCAAAGCCTCATTTATGGACCACCCACATTGACACACATTTTTATTATCCTTATGGCTAATTATAAGCTGATCATATACTGTAATCTCAGCCTGAGTTCAATCAACAGGGTTTCCATGGGGAAAGCATTTAATGAAAAAAAGTCATTAAATGGATTTTGCAAAAATTAAGGCCTTGAATAGCATTAAAAGTCATTAAATTTATTTCTACAGGCATTACAATTTTTAGATGGCTTTGAATAAAAATATTACTAGTTTAATTTGAATATAGCACTTTCATAATTAATTACTTTTTAATTTGCTGTCGCAAAATATGTACATTGGTGTGATTAACACGCAGAACGTTTTGGTAATCGCCTCCGGTCGGTGCGAAATAGTCGTACCGCTGGATGTTTACACAGCGGCGGACTGGAGTAAAACCAAGCAGAGAATGTTAATTTTGTAAAGTCAGAAAGAAACTTTGTAGTGCAATTGAGCGAGAATGATTCAGATTTTATTACAATCGGCGTAAATGACGATTGATAATGAATGTATTGACAGTAACAAGGTCGCACATGTTGAAGCTCGCGCAGCTGGTGTGTGTGAGAGAATCTCGTGGAGAAATCAAAACAAATGAGCGCAACAGCACAGACAACTCATAGAACAAACATACTGCGGTAAAAATTGAGTTTTCATATTTGTTTTATATTTGTTTTTATATATATGATGTAGCCTAGTTAAGCAACATGAGACAACCAAGAGAGTGTCGATTCCCGAATATCAGCACGATTGCAAATTTGGCATCGATTTTATTCACTCTATAAACGAGTAATAATCATTCACTGATCTCCGAGGAGCGCACAGCGGTGTTTCGTTACTGAATGACATCATTTGAATCAATGATTCAGTGATCCATTTGTAAAGACAGCACATTATAACATTATTCATGCAGTTGTAATTTTGCAATGTAAATGTAAATTCATTAATGAAATGTAAGAATTTGATATGAAAGATAATGCAAACATTTTTATTAGAATTTTTATTATTTATTTTTTAAATTGGCCTTTCTTTAGTTAAAAAAAAAAAAAACACCTTGGAAATCAATTTAATATCACAAATATGCTGATTTCAGTAAGTAAGAACTGATATAGAAGTGAGTTTAAATTATGTAGATTTTCTCACATATCCAAGATTATCATAATTGCATTATTGTCAAATTGAATGTTTAATTTAAAACATAGGCCTATAACTGGTCAAAGTTTAAGATTTTTTAATATTTTTGAAAGAAGTCTCTTATGCTTACTAAGGCTACATTTATTTGATCAAAAATACAATAAAAACAGTAATATTGTGAAATGATATACATGATCATATATGATCATATGTCCTTATTTGCTGCTCAGGAAACATTTCTGATTATCAATATAGAAAACAGCTGTGCTGTTTCACAAAATAAAACAGAGCAAATAAGAGTAATGTTATTAATAAAAACAATATTCTTCCACCAAACAATGTAGTTCCTCAGAAACAGTTGTGGTTGGAACAAAGTGGTTGCCAAGCAACACACAAAGTAAACAAAGGTGTAGGTTTGTAGTGTAATTTACAATGGCTTTGAATGTAGCTCAACCAATCAGAATCAAGAACCGGAACTATCCGTTTTATAAATTACATTTTAACACACATTCACATAGAAAACATTTATTTTAAATGTAAATAATATTTCTCAATATTACTATTACTGCAGCCTTAGTGAGCAGAAGATACTTGTTTCAAAAACATTAAAAATCTTTGACTGGTAGTGTGTGTAGTTTAAAAAAAAAAAAAAAAAAAAAAATATATATATATATATATATATATATATATATATATATATATATATATATATATATATATATATATATATATATATATATATATATATATATGTACGTACGCACGCACGCACGCACAGTGCACAGCATAAATGAGTACTCCCCCTCTAAAACTTAACAAATTAAGCAATTACTCTTTACTTAGATGACATGTTAGGGTTCTTTGGAGATATAATGTTCCAACAAGCCAGCTTGATTAGTTACCAAAGAAGAATGTCAAAATTTCTCAGTTGGTCGCACGAGCACATGATTTGGTCACAAGTTTTTATTTTTTTTATTTTTATTTTTTTTGATACACCATTTGATTAATCAACGCATGCTGATGAACTTTTATCATAGTTTATAGTTATATGGTAACGAAAGTGTTCAACATTCAACCCGTTCTTTTTCATCAGTATTATTTGTGATTTAAATTTTATGAACAGGAATTCTTTTTTTTTTTTTTTTTGCTTTCACTTTCACTTTCAAATTCGCGATCTTGGTGTCACGCTTTACAAGAAAAGATAATTGTCTGTTTTGCTTATCTATACACCTTTCACTTTTTAAGACTAAAACAAAAGATGGATTCATTGTTATTCTTAATTAAAAAGCACAACAATAAAACAGTACGTTACAATGACAAACTAGCTTAGGCTACTTAACATTTATTAGCAAAAAGGAATAAGACGAGGCATGGCATAGGACACATCACATGCTGTATTATATACCGACTAATAAATTACAGAATGCTTAGCAAACACTGAGGAATCAAATAATAATAATATTAAAAAATTAAGGAAAGCCTCCATAGCGTAACGTGAGGTAAACAGCAAAGATAACAAGCTTTTCAAAACGAAAACAAAAAGAAAAGTACAACTAAACTGTCTGTTGCTGACAGGACTTGTATGTTTTTTTTTCTACGAGAATACCAACATGTTCACCTTCTCTGGTTTAAGAAGCGGTCTTTTACTTTAGTTTGAAAACCAAATCGTCTGTTGCGCTCTGTCCGCGGCGTGGACCTTCGTGCTCGTGCTGACGCAGCGAGTATAAACCAGGCTCTACACCTGAAGCTCTCGCGCTGAAAGCGCCTCTCTTCACGTGATCAGTGAAATCTGACTCCTGCTACAATGTGCCGCGGCTCTGCAGCGCGCGCTGTATGAAACAGATGCTTTGGAACAGCGCAGACCATGTACTCGCACAAGTGCGACCACATCAAATTTTTACTCGCATACTCTCAAAAAATGGTCGCAGTCTAGAGCCCTGATGTAATACAAAAACTTGAAACAGAAGATGCTACCCTCCCCTCATTCCCTGCATTATTGGGCATTTTTTCAGCATGACAATGAAGATATTCATTCTCCCAAGGTGAAAATCCTTCAGTGGACATGTATTTCACTCAATCTTAATGCTCTTGAACAGCTGTGGGGGATTCTGTAGAGACCAGCTGAGCAAAACTCCCCATTAAAGACCAGAGCATTTAAGGAGGTCGCCCTCCAGGAGTTAAACAGGACAGATGTGAAAATTTGTCATGAACTTGTACACTCAGTGCCAAGAAGGGTCAGAGCAGTATACTTAAAGTTCTGGAAGACATACTAAGTACTAGAATATTATACACTTGCTGAATTAAATCTAGGGTGTACTCATTTCTGCAATCCTTCATTTAAACAAAATTGGCCAATTTACTTATCTTACAGAAAATATTGGCATATATTTTATTTTTATTAAGTATATGTTTAATACATTTCAATTTTACCATCTTTCCGTGAATTATATAAGTGATCATTAAGAAAATACATCTTTTACATTTATTCAGAGGGCGTGTACTCATTTATATGAGTAGAGGGGGTGTACTCTGTATGGGTCATGTATGGAATTAAATATTTTTTAAAATGGCATTAAAAAGCATTAAATTAGATTTGATGATACCTACAGAAACCCTGATCAAATCTCTCATCAGGTGTTTAACAAGCTCTTGAGTCTGGCCAGCACAGCATCATCCCAGAAATATCAATCTCACATGTGGAGCCAGATGCTAGTGTCCACCTCTGGATTCCTCAAATCCATTTCCAACGTGTCAGGGAAGGACATCGGACCCCTCATCAAGCAATGGGTGTATCCTTCAAATCCACTATGTGGAATACAGTTATTTTTCTTGATTTGTTTTGTTGCTTTGTTTTTGTGGTATACTTGTTTCTGGTTGATCAGTTGCTGCATTCTTCGACCAAATATTTATTTAATTTTTTAATAGCTATTGCTTTATTGTTTTTATTGTTATTGTGGTAATTATTGTAGTAGATTGTAGTACAGTGATATTACAGTTAAAGGGGCCATGATGTGCCTTTTTTTAAATCATTGAGGTTCTGTAGAACAGTAAAGAAGATTTTAGCTGAAATCGTGGTCGTGATTAATAAAATTCATGCTAGCGGCTGCCCATATTTGAGAATAAAAAATCATATCATGGTAAACAAAATTAGTACCTGTGGCGCCTGACAATATATTGAGCTCTTACGAAGCGAAACGATCTCAATATATTGTCATGTGCCACAGGTATTAATTTTGCGTTCCTTGATATGCTGCTTTTCTTGTTTTATTCTACAAGATGGGCAGCCACTGACTTGTGTTTTATGAATCCCCAAGGACCACGGTTTCAGCTTAAAATCTTCTTTACTGTTCTGCTCAAGAAAAAAAAAACACCTACATTTTGGATGGCCTGAGGGTGAGAAAATTAACAGCAAATTTTAGTTTTTAGGTGAACTACCCCTTTAATATATGCTTTATAAATACTAATAAACAGCCAATATGCTAGTAATATGCATGCTATTAAGCAGCTAGTTGATAATGAGAATTGGTCCCTAAACTAAAGTGTTACCACAATTTATGTTGCGCTTAATTTAGGAAGTTTAAGCTCAACCATATTGTAGTTTAATATGTTATTACCTTTGACTCAACCTCAGAGACCAGAGTGGGGTGGTAAAATTTTTTGGAAGTTTTGCCTTCAACAGGAAAAGAAATGTTTTGGAACTTGAGATCCGTCAGGACTACACATCATCTGGCACACAGAAATATGTGGTGAGTGACCGCAGTGCGTAAATCAGATGGAAAATTGTGTGAGAGAATGTATGGATGGATAAAAGAAAAAGATTCACAGGGGTAGTGAAAGTGCTTAACTAGTCTTCTAAGTGGTCCGACAGTGATTGTGCATATTGAAAACTTACACATGCTTTTGTTTTTTTGTTAGGGCCCTATTAAAGTGACAGTGCAGGAACTGGATGGATCATTTAACCACACATTACAGATAGAGGAAAACAGTCTCAAACATGACATTCCCTGCCACTCCAAAAGCAGAAGGTAGGACACCTGCTTTCAGAACAAAATTCATGCCTGAATCCAATCAGTAGTTCCTGTTAATAGTATAGCATTTAAAATTGTCGTCCAGCACTTGGCATGATTTAGGTTTTTAATTATTTTATTTATTTTTTGTATCCTTATTTACTCTCTCTCTGCTAACTATTTTGAAGAGATTTTTAACAGAGTTAAACAAGAAACAGTTTTAGAATTTTTAGCAAAAATAAATTTAATAAAAACCAAATTAGATCTGCAACTAACAATTATTTTGATAATTGATTAGTTGGCTGATTTTTTTTGTTTTGTTTTTTTTAATTAATCAGATAAAAAGCCTTTCTTTTTTTATTGACAAAATACACAAATTCCACATGATGCCCAATGCTGTCCTTCAAACAGACTAGCCAACTGAAGGCTATAAACATACTGTATGCTGAATATATCTATAACTATGCTTTGCATATACTATGCTTACATTATGTGTAAAAGAGTTATAAAGCACAGTTTAAATGTGACCCGTGCTGGCAAAATGAGTCAGAATGTGCATGGGCTAATTTTGAGCTACAGACAAAAAAAGTGAAAAATGACGATTTGTCAAATTTTAGGTTTTCACAAAAATTAGTTCATTAAGCCCTTGACTGGGAATCCCAGACAAGGATTCCCAAAAAAAATAGTAATTAAACATCTAAAATTATCTTTGTTATCTGACTGACATATGAATCACGCACATAAAGGCGCTTCCGCCAGCGCGTGATCCCGATAAATATACTCACAGACTGTATACGCAGAATTACAGTGTTTAAGTAGGCTATGTACGCAAACATAATTTGTTGTTTTGGGAACTGTTAGGGAAAGCATCTGATGTGTAACATTATATTAGATGCGTCCTGTACAGTAGGACTTACTAAATACGCCGTTTGTCTTATTAATGTTAATCAAACAATAAAAGAAATGATCACTGCTCTTGATTGAACTGCTTTTGTAGTTTTAATAATTTGTTTGTAATGAACATTCTGAAGTGATATTTACATTTGATTAATTGTTTTTCAATTAATTGATTAATTGTTTTCCAGTGTTTTACCTGAATGCTTTTGTTTAGATGTAAAATGAAAAGTAATGCACTAGGCCTATTTGTTTCTTTCTTATAATTGTTCTACAGTTTTTTTTTTTTTTTTGTTTGTTTGTTTTTTTTGCATCTGTTCTTATTTTTAATAACAAAGATAAAATAAAAATAAAGTAATTAATATTAAGAAAGGAAGTGAAGGAAACAATGCAACGTTGCTAGGTGATTTTGCTTTGGAACCTTCAGAAAACTTCAATTTAAGTTTTCTCAGAACTGACTTTGTCGACTTCAAACGGGTGTAGCTCAGTCAATTTTTGTCTGATTCCAACAAATAATATATAATTTTGAAGGTGTTTTAATGTAGAATGTAATAAGAAAGAATGAAAATAAATGTAGAAAGAAAATAAAAATAGCTCATTTTTGAAAATTTGCTCATTGTGACTCATTTTGCCAGCACAGGTCACAAATGGAGAGTATAAATAGACAGATGGGCAAAGGACAGTTTAAATTCCTACACTAAGGCCCCGTTTACACTTGATTAAAGGTGACATATTATGCCCCTTTTTACAATATATAATATAATTCTCAGGGATCCCCAGAATGCAACTGTGAAGTTTCAGCTCAAAATACCCCACAGACCATTTATTATATAATTTTGAAAATGCCTATTTTGAGTGGAAGCAGAAACACACTGTTAGAGCATGTGTCTTTAAATGCAAATGAGCTGCTGCTCCCCGCCCCCTTTTCCAGAATAGAGCTCCGTCATTACAGCTCGTACCTGCTGAAAACATCTGTTTTGGTTCTGATTATCATGTTTATTGCGCTGAAATCATCCGTTTTAAACCATATTAGTTTAAACTTGTGATATACAGTTTCCTGAGTGCACACATCCGAAGCACACAGACAGAAAGTGGCTGTCACAGCATGTGAGTACTGTTCTCATTCACAAACAAGTTTACGTTAAAATCACGCGTAAGTTACAAAAACAGTCGGTTATGTCTGTGAAGTTAAACAGCTGGGAAGTAAATCGCATGTTTATTTTAGATCTGTGTGGCAGCAGCAATATACAGTAAATAAATCAATAAATCCACTGATCTGTTGTCTCCTCTGTGGCTGCGACTGTAAATAGTGTTGTGTGCTTATCTGTGCAGCCAAAGGCAGAACAGTTAGCATGCTTTGCTCAGACTTTCGCCATGGCATTAGAACTGGTACACCGTTGTCGCTTGCGAAATCAAAATGACTGCGCCGTGGGTGGAAACTTACAGATTAAGGGGCAGTAATATTATAATGAGATCCCTTTGCAACGCCACTAGGGGAGCGAGATCAGACGCACTCGTTTTTTCAGATGCTTGCAAAAAAAGGCTTACCAAAACAAAGTTACTGGGTTAATCTTTTTCACGTTTCCTTGGTTGGTAGATGCACCAGGGACCTGATTATAGCACTTAAAACCTGGAAAAGTCAGATTTTCATGATATGTCACCTTTAAGATGTGTTTTGGTCGATCGCATCACAAGTGGACAACACTAAATACAGGTGTAAATGGGGTGTGAAAAGTTTTGAGCTCATCCACTTTCAACTACTTCCAGAGATAGTCGAAAACACATTTGACCAGATTGCTTTCGTGGTGTAGTGATGTGATCGAATGCATTCGAGCAGCCACAAAAGACTGCCTACTCTCCGCCTACTGACCTAATTCACGTGTAATCATTGCGAGACGTACAAGGACGCGCGCTTATAAGACAGGATTTAAACTTTGACGGGCCGAATCAGAAGTATTATTTTCTGATAACACAAAAAAAAACAACAGCAGGTAAGTGCAAGCAGACGTAATATTAGTGCACAATAACTTTAGCCCACTTGTGATCCGATCGACCAAAACACATCTTAATACCAAGTGTAACCAGGGCCTAAAAATGGAGATTATAAAGAAAAACACAAGCTTGGTGTTAACAGATGAGATGAATGTTCTGCATGAACACACACATTCACTCTAAATGCATTAACCTGTTACTGTCATTTCTTTATTTTGTAAATGTAAGGAACGTCTTTATATTAAATTACGTTGTTATCCCTTTACAATTGCTATCATAAAATGCTTGAATTACATGTTGACTTTTAAACCTAAATTTAACATCCAATAACAGGTATTTCAGCAAAATGAATATTTTTGTGCTGCATATTAATTTTATAAAATTATTAATAAATTTATAAAAATTAAAATATAAATTTTTTCCCTCTCCACTGCCTTCAGTCTGTTTGAAGCGCTGCCGCTCGTTCAGTAAATTCTGAAGTTTAACGCAGACTGTCAGGACGCTGACACTTGCGTGAATATGAACATTTACAGACTACACAACCTAAAATGAAAGTTTTGCGATGAGGAATCATATCACACATTAAACACGCATCTGTCGAAGCGCCTGACAGGACGAGCCATGTTAAACAATTATGCTTATGCATTAGCTTGAAGTTTAAAGCATTCGCATGTTTTGGGCAGCTTGGATCATGCACCTTTCCCGAAGCAGCTCACTGTTTCTTCCTCTATTAATTCATTTATATTCACCATACATTCTACATCCATAGAAATGCGCTATTCAGTGGTAAAATTTGACGCGACTGGCGGATGTTTTACGTGCACGACTAATCAATAATGACATTTGTTGTCGATTATTATCGATTTTATTGATTAGTAGTTGCAGCCCTAAACCTAATTTAATTTGTTATAAATTTTTCTTTCCATGAAAATAGCCCCAGAAGCTGGCATGACGTTAAACACAAACAAACAAAAAAACAATTCTTTCTCTGCCAGGAACAAGAAGAAGAAAATCCCTCTGATGAATGGAGAGGAAGTTGACATGGACTTGTTAGCCATGGAGTAAGCTGTTTTTATATTTTATGAATTTATCACACACAGATCAGTGAATCTTCCAACTTTTTAGTATTTAATACTTAGGAATTCAGGTACATTTGAGTAACATTTAAGATTAATGCCTTATTTTGTCTAATAGTTGTAATTGTTTCAGCAGTATATCCCAGTTAAACATGTACACTATATTAATATTTTGCACAAACAAGAGACAAAGAGGTTATTTCTCACTGGTCCCCTTATGTTATCTGCCTCTTTCTTCTTTGATACTAATTTTTGTTTAATCTGACCATCTTTAGATTATTTCCTGTTTATTCAGTGGTACACCACTCTGACTTCTTGCTATAGTGTATACATGTACACATGTACTTAGTTTTTAGACATTATTTTTTGTTCTTGATGCCCATTTCAGACTGGATGCTTAAACCGTGAAAGCAGCACAGAAGCTATGTAGAGTGTAAACAGTATGAGCTCATTGTGTTTTCACACTCACAACATTTGTAGTGTGCAGCTGAACTGCACGTATATATATCAAAATCAAGAGTGGGTAAGACGAGTGTCTTCCGTTGTATTTCATTATTCAGGTGTGTTCCTCTAATCACTAGCTGGTTAAAAACAAACCGCCATGACTGATTCCCTTTGACTCTTTCTCATAAAACACCATGACTGTCCTCTTTACAGTGCCTTGCGAAAGTATTCATACCCCTTCATTTTTTCATGTTTTATGTTGCTGCCTTATGTTAAACTGCTTTTAAATTACTATTTTTCCACATCAGTCTATACTCCATACACCATAATGGTAAAGCAAAAAACAGGTTTTTAACATCATCGCAAATTTATTAAAAATAAAAAAACGTAAATGATTCCATTGCGTAAGTATTCATACCCTTATCTGGGACAGTTGGAATTTAGCTCAGGAGTATTCATATTGCTTGTAGATGTTTACTACACTTCGAGTGGAGTTAACCTGTGGCAAATTCAATTGAATGGGTATGATTTGGAAAGGCACACGTCTTAATAAAAGGTCTAACAGCTGATAATGCATATCAGAGCAAAAACCAAGCCCTGAGGACCAGAGAACTGCCTGTAGAGTTCAGAAACAGGGTTGTGTCAAGCCACACATCTGGGGAAGAGTTGAGAAAAAAATTCTGCTTCACTGAAGGTTCACAGAAGCATGTAGTCTCTGTTACCCTTAAGTGAAGACGTTTGAAACAACCAGGGCTCTTCCTAGAGCTGGCCTCCTGGCCAAACTGAGCAATTGATGGAGAAAGGCTTTGGTTGGTGTGGTGACCAAGAACCTGATGGTCACTCTAGTGGAGCTCCATGATCATATGTGGAGACAGAAGAAACCTACAGGAGGACAAACATCACTGCAACACTCCACTGATCTGGGCTTTATGCCGGTGTGGCAAGACTCAATCCTCTCTTCAGTGTAGACACATGAAAACACACTTAGAATTTGCAAAAAAGCACCTAAAGGACCCTCAGACTGTGAGAAACAAGATTCTCTGGTTTGATGAACCTCAATTCCAAGCATCATGTTTGAAGCAAACCACCCAGATAGCAAGAACGTTTGGGCCAAATGTGGCTTATAGCTGTCACATTTGGCCTAAGTATGGCATGGCTGAGCACATATGGGCCAAACTTTCCCCATATATGCGTTGCCATAGCTTTAGAATTGGAGGGAATTTTCTTTTGGATGACAAAATGTTTTGAGGTATATAGTCCAGATGACAGCACACAAATGAGAGCTATATATGGCTTGGGTATGGCACATCATGGAATGTGTTAACTTATGGTTAACATTTAGCTTTTATTTGGAAAAACGCACACAAACTGCTATAGTCATGTGTGGCAGGTTAGTGGCAGTCCACATCTCAGCCCATTCAATAATGCTATTGGTTGCTTTGTGTCTTCCCTTATTCCTATTGGTGGATCAATGAAATTTTGAAAATGTATCCGTTATTTCCCACTCTGCTTCCTCTTTCAACCGCCGTAAAAAAAAATAAAGAAAAAAAAAACCTCCCTATTTACAACAACTGCCTTTGCCCTGCAGACACACATTATTGAGGTAAGTGCAGTTTTGGTGTTTTAAATGTTTTCTAGGGGTGTAATGGTACACTTATTCGTACAGAAAATACAGTGTCATTTTAACCACTGCACGTGCAGAACTTAATCCGTTTCAGTTCATATCCGTGAATAAATCCTCACTAAACATTATTACTAGGCTATACATTACATCCTGTAATCGCAAGGTTTGTGTTTTGTTCTTTTCGATAAGAAACAAAGTCTCATCTTTAAAATTGTCTATTTAAATCCATAAATGCCGTTTTGACGCTCTTTGATGTGGCGTAACAGGCCGCTGCATGCGGAGAGCGCGTGAACGCGATCATTCATTCCCTTTAATTCTCATTTCTACTAGTTAACGACCGGTTATAATGCGAAATAAACACGCTCGTCACTTAATCTCAATCTGGTTTGCAACCGCGGAAAAATGCCAATAAAACAGCAATACCTTTACCTCAGGCAAGTCATTCAGTGTCCACAGCTTGTTGCTAGAAAATTGCAATGTACAAACGTGCAAATTATATTTACATACTTTTTTTATTATTTATTATTATTATTATTTATTTATTCATTTTTTGTGTTGGTCATTGTATCTAAAATATTTGAATTTAATAGATTGGGCTCTGTTGTTAATTGCAGCCTTTAATATTTTAGTAATGTGCTCTAATAGGGCTCCCTATTGTATAGCATTAGCTGAGATAGATTATCCTTAAGAAAGTTGTAATTATAATTGTTTATTTAAAGGCAGAGCCACAAATTGTTCAGAACCACCGTTTATTTAAAAAAAAAAAAAAAAAAAAAAAACCTTGTATGTTTTCTCCCCCTGCTGTACCAAAAATGTTTGAAACTGTGACTTCAAAACTGAGGTACCATTACACCCCTAATGTTTTCATTAATATTATGTATATTATTATTATTATTATTATTATTATTATTATGATGATGTCTAAAAATAGTGTTATTAAAGTAGCTAAACATTTTTAATTTAGAAAATTAAAATTTTAAAAAAGGTCCTCAAAGTAGCACTCATGTCTTGGGTGGTAGAAAAGAATGTGCGGTGTTGATTTACAGTCATTTATGTGTTTGTCTTCAAATAATATCTAATGTATGATGCTAATTATGATATACTAATGTTATTTTTTTTCTCTTCTTTTTCCTGACAGACTGTGAGTGAGAGACTGGCGAGACTTACTAAAAGTATCCATTTTTGCACATTTATTCACTCATTTGACATTTACACTTCTGTTATGTTATGTTCTATATTGCAATTCTGTTATTAAAATACTATAAACATTTTTAAAAATGAGTGTGAATCCATTTTTGTGTTTAAGATGTTGAAAATTTACTGTGTAATGGGTATTTTAAATTAAAAAGATAGGTGTGGTGTAAATATGGTTGAATAATGGCTTTTGGTGTATCAGCTACAGAACTCAGCCATATAAGAATACCATATAAGGTCCATATATCAGCCATGTCTGTTTTTATTATTTGGCTCACTATGGGTTGGGTTATGGCACTGTTTTGGTTCAGTTCTGGCTAAAAAGATATGGACCAGTTTTGGGCCGGCGAACACAAACTAATCTGGGCCACACTTTAGCTGTTTATATGGGCCAGATCCGCGCCAAATGAAATTTGCTGACTGGGCAGGCACTGCTCATCACCTGCAGAGTACCATCCCAAAAGTCAAGTGTGCAGGTAGCAGCCTCATGCTGTGGGGCTGTTTTTCAGCAGCAGGGACTGAGGGACTCGTCAGAGTAGAAAAAAAGCTCAGTGCACCAAAATATTGAGATGGTCTTAATGAAAACCCAGTCCAGAGCATTCATAACCTTAGACTGGGCAGAAGGTTCACCTTCCAACAGGACAATGGACCTAAACGCACAGCAAGAGTGGTTTATAGACAAGTCTGTGAATGTCCTTGAGTGGCCCAGCCACAGCCTGAGCTTGAACCCAATCAAATATTTCTGGAGAAACCTGAAAATGTGTATCTGCCCCCGTCCAACCTGACCGAGCTTGAGAGGTGAAGAGGTGAGGAGAAGAATGACAGATAATTGCCAAATGCTGATGAGCAAAGCTTGTCGCATCAAACAAAAAGTCTTGAGGCTGTAAAGTTGCTTCAGCTATATATTTAGTTAAGGGTATGAATACTTATGCAATGTACTTATTTTTTTTATTATTTTTTAATAAATTTACGAAGTTGTGACAATTCTGTTTTTGCTTTGTCAATATGGTGTACGAAGTGTAGATTGATGTGGGGAAAAAAAGTAATTTTAAAGGAGTTTAACATAAGGCAGCAACATTAAAAAAAAAAAAAGAAGAAAAGAAGGGGTATGAATACTTTCGCAAGGCACTGTATATGTTATTTTCTTTGCGTGTGTTTTTTTTTTTTTTTTTTTTTTTTTTTTTTTTTTAAATGACAACATGACTGGGAATTCTATTGTAGTGGACATGTGTAAAACCCCCATCCTTTTTTTTTTTAATTTTTTTTTTTTTTTTTGTGATTTAATTTATATATCTAAGACTTGCATGAATATGATACATTGTAAATTCGATGTTTGTCTGTGCGTAATATTATGCAGATTTGTGATAGATGTTAGGTGACTAGTGTTGTTGTCTCTCAAATGTCAGAGCAGGCCAGGGCAGCCACATGGGGCTAGAGAGATCAGCTAATCTTTTCAGTAGCATCGGGGTGAGGATGAGCAGGGGGAATGGTTATACTACCCTTACTGTACTGTGAGCTTAAGCAGTAGGGTTGGGCCAATAGACAATGCCGATGGCTGACAGACATCACAATGTTGAACTGGCATTGTGATTCCTTTCTCCTTCACCCTCTCCCACAATCTGCTGCATCCCAATAGGTGTGTTCGGCTTGAAGCGGCACTGCGCAGAATGATCAGTGTATGACATCAAAGTACCGTAAGAGTATTTCGAAAGCATAATGAGCTGTCTGCTCCCTTATGGCTCTCGCGGTACTTTGATGTCATACAGTGATCGGTCTGCGTGGTGCCACTTCAAGTCGAACACACCTAGTACCGTGTTTGGAAAGGAAATGACGTACTACGGAACCCCTAAAGGGAATAAATATGAGATGGGAGGAAAAAATATATTTCAATACTTTCTCTTGCAATTGGATAATTATACTGTGTATAAATTGCGGGCAGTAGGGGGCCGCTATTAATATGCGGGACATTGAAACTGCTTTTGAATGCGTGCTCTCATTTTACTTTCACTTTTGAGATTCGCGATCACACGTACTCTATATACTACGGAGCAGCAGTACTTACCACACAATCGCCATTGTCCTCAGTCATCTCTACTTACTCTCTTTATGTGGTAAGTGAAATTTTATGTACAGTAATGTAGCGGACTACCACTAGCAAGTGGCTAACCATGTCCCTTTAGTGGTTCCGTAAAACGCGTTGTTTGTTTTCCATGCTTTTCTGAATACGGATTCACGCTTCGGGCACACCCTAACCCTGCCCTTCTATCCCCCAACCCACCAAACCCCTTCCCCCCATCGTCCATCGCAATGTTACACGGTAGAAATCGTCCGATTCCAACTTACCAATGATTAAGCAGGTTAATGTGGAATCTACCTTTTATGCTTTCATACCAGTCTCCATTTTTTTTTTTTAAATGATATCCAAAAGTCAGCTGGGAGTCACGTGGCGTGCTCATGAACCTAGTCGCACTTCGCTCCGTACGTTTGGCCCCTTTTTGCTGATTTTTCCTTTTATTTTAAGTTTCATTCATTAATAATACTCTTCCTGATGGCACACAATTGGAAACGGCAGGAGTTGTCTCCGTCGGCTTCTCCGATTAAGAAGAAATCCAAGCCACCGACCACGAGCGATATGGTGGACAAGATGCCGAACACTGTTACACACTTTGAGGACGTTCTAAGAACTGAGTTGACGGCGATGCGGATGAGTTAGCTTCTCACTTGTCAGTTGTTCAGTCGCTATGCGCTATGCTCCTCGCCGGCGGGAGACATGATGCTTACGGATCCAACAGAGATGCTGCTCCACGAAAATGTCAACTGTGCACCGTAAGTTTTGATTTTTAACATTTTCTAACTACCAAATCAGTGAACATAATTATTTAAATAATGACGCACAACGAGATGTATATAAGTTGTTGTAAAGCACCTCAGCTAGCTTGTAAGCATTAGCAATATCGTTATATTTTGAAAAACCGTGTAAAAACGTTACCATAGGAGAAGGCATAGCTGGTAAGTTAACCTCAGTTTGCTAATATTATAACAATCAAGTCTAGTGACAGCTTAGTGACATTGTTTGCAGAGCTAATTGGTAATTTTTTGTTATGTGGTGTTTATAAGGCTTTAGGAGACAGTACAAGTAATGAGGGAGTGTGAAGATCTGAAGCAGTGGAGGCCAGCTGTTACGAACCACCTCTACTGGACTGCAGCTTCCACTCCTAATGGAGAAGCAGATGTGATGGAGGCCAAGTGGAAAAGCATGGTCAGCAGTGAATGTGATCTAAACTTGTTTACTTCTCCCAGCATATGCCGTCTGAGAGAGGAATACTGCATGTCACCACAGGCTCCACGAGAACGCAGCACTGTCTTGTCTTCCACTACACCTGCTCCTCTTTCCAGATCCCTCCAGAGGATCAACAAGATGAGGCTGTTGGCGTGTATCTAGCACAGCATTCACGATTTAACACACGTTAACAACACATTAGTGTGATACCCAGACTGAAACATTTTTAAATGGGTCAGATGGTATTTTTCTTTCGGTAGTATACAGTGGTGTGAAAAATTGTTTGCCTCCTTCCTGGTTTTTTTTTTTTTTTTGCATGTTTGTCACACTTTAATGTTTCAGATCATCAATCAAATTTAAATATTAATCAAACATAACACAAGTAAACACAACATGCAGTTTTTAAATGAAGGATTTTTTTTTTTTATGAAAGGAAAACAAAATCCAAACCCACATGGCCCTGTGTGAAAAAGTGTTTGCCCCCACCCCCCGTTAAAACATAACTGTGGTTTATCACACCTGAGTTCAGTTTCTCTAGCCACACCCAGGCCTGATTACTGCCAAACCTGTTCGCAATCAAAAAATCACTTAAATAGGACCTGCCTGACAAAGTGAAGTAGACCAAAAGATCCTCAAAAGCTACACATCATGTTGAGATCCAAAGAAATTCAGGAACAAATGAGAAAGAAAGTAATTGAGATCTATCAGTCTGGAAAAGGTTATAAAGCCATTTCTAAAGCTTTGAGACTCCAGCAAACCACAGTGAGAGCCATTATCCACAAATGGCGAAAACATGGAACAGTGGTGAGCCTTCCCAGGAGTGGCCGGCCGACCAAAATTACCCCAAGAGCGCAGCGATGACGACTGAGCAAAAAGAACATAAAGGCTCATCTCAGTTTTGCCAGAAAACATCTTGATGATCCCCAAGACTTTTGGGAAAATACTCTGTGGACTGACGAGACAAAAGTTGAACTTTTTGGAAGGTGTGTGTCCCATTACATCTGGCGTAAAAGTAACACAGCATTTCAGAAAAAGAACATCATACCAACAGTAAAATATGGTGGTGGTAGTTTGATGGTCTGGGGCTGTTTTGCTGCTTCAGGACCTGGAAAACTTGCTGTGATAAATGGAACCATGAATTCTGCTGTCTACCAAAAAATCCTGAAGGACAATGTCCGGCCATCTGTTCGTGACCTCAAGCTGAAGCGAACTTGGGTTCTGCAGCAGGACATTGATCGAAAACACATCAGCAAGTCCACCTCTGAATGGCTGAAGAAAAACAAAATGAAGACTTTGGAGTGGCCTAGTCAAAGTCCTGACCTGAATCCTATTGAGATGCTGTGGCATGACCTTAAAAAGGCGGTTCATGCTCAAACCCTCCAATGTGGCTGAATTACAACAATTCTGCAAAGATGAGTGGGCCAAAATTCCTCCACAGCGCTGTAACAGACTCATTGCAAGTTATCGCAAATGCTTGATTGCAGTTGTTGCTGCTAAGGGTGGCTCAACCAGTTATTAGGTTTAGGGGGCAAGCACTTTTTCACACAGGGCCATGTGGGTTTGGATTTTGTTTTCCCTTCATAATAAAAAAACTTCATTTAAAAACTGCATGTTGTGTTTACTTGTGTTATCTTTGATATTTAAATTAGTTGATGATCTAAAACATTAAAGTGGGACAAACATGCAAAAAAATAAAAAATCAGGAAAGGGGGCAAACAATTTTTCACACCACTGTATGTTTGGTGCATCTATCTATCTAATATATATATATATATATATATATATATATATATATATATATATATATATTAATTAATTAACAATTGCAATGTTGTGTTTTGAGTTAGGTATTAACAGTGCTATGAAATAATATTTATGGTTTAGTGCTGTATAAATAAAACTGAATTGAATTAACCATAAATGCAGATCTGCTTGAAATATATCTGATGTAAACTTCATAAAAAAAGTTTTTATACAGTAAGACAATTTGTGATTGTGATTATTTTTTATTGCTTGTCACCAAAATGGGGCCATTCAAAACCTTTATAAAGTCCTCCTTCCTCTGTAAACTCATCTAATGGCTGACACAACACATGCAGGTAAGGGCTTCCCAGAATGCCATAAGCCCATCGGGCAACTTGTCTGTATGCTGTCAAAATTGATTGTCTTATACCAATGGCATCAAAAAGTGTGACTTGCAGGTAGTTGTGACCTACCTAAATATAGGCAACTTGTAATTGAAAAAACTAAATTATTCAGATGGTTTTAATATTCAAATCTTTAATTTATTATGTATTTATACATACAAGCATTTAGCTCAGAGTAATAATTTTTCTCTGCCCTAAACATACATCTCTGCTGGCCTGGAGAGGTCCATGCTCCTGTCTGAAGTGCATATAGGCTATCTGTAGCGCACACGGGTTCAGACTGCAAGCCTCAAATCCTGGGTGCAGAGTCAGACACTGCACATCAAGTGTGGGGGTCACATTCTCCACTAAGACCCGGTATGCATCTAACTCCCTGCAGCACTGACTTTCCTCAGCTGTGACCATGGCCTCGTATTTACCACACAAACACTTAATGTGAAACAAAAACGTGTTTATCTCTCTCCTGCGGTGATGAGAACCGCTATATCACATAACGTTAGTGTCTGATATTAACGAGCGTGACACGCCTGATCAACGCTTATTAGTTTCTGTTACTGGTCAGTATCAATACTCATAGATGACCAATACTAGCTTTGCTATTGCCTGATTACATTAGCTAACGTGTGTATATCTGTAAACTAACACTGGTCTCTGACCAAGACACCTGCTCTATTCTCCTCGCACATCAACTCAATTTGTCTCCTTTCACCGTTGTTCTGTCTAATCCTGGCCTGTCCCTGCTCTCTTGGCCACATAGCAGGCTCATAATTTTATCTGTGGTCCGTCATACGAGTGTAAATAAACATTTAAAATTTCCTCCGCGTCCGAACTGTCATTACGATCCATTGTTTTCCTATGGTTAAAATGGACCGCTCTCCTTCTCGTTACATCACTTCCGGTTTTGGCGGTTTTCAGATGCGGAAGTAAAATTCTCTCACAAAAACGACTCCAGAAGCCTTAATAGCATATTTTAAAGTATATTTTAAAGAAACTCTAGTTCCTACATTATTTTTCTATACATCGACTCACTGGAGTCTCTAACTTGGAATATGCCCTTTAATGAGGATGGGCATGTTTTATTTTTGGATCAGGTATGGGGTATGTTTAAATTGTCTTCTAAAAACCCTAATCACCAAATAATTCATTGGAAATTGCTGATAGGGTTTACTTGACTCCAATGAAAAGTTTTTATATGAATCTGTCATCATCTCCTAAGTGTAGTCTCTGTTCGCAAGGATCTTTAGGCACGTTTTTGCATTTTTTATTTATTTTTTTTTTTTGGGAGTGCCCCTCTCTCTCACCTTTTTGGACTCAGCTCTCACAGGACCTTTCATATTTGTTGGGTACTGAGATATGTCTGACTGACTCCGCGCCATTTTTTCATGATTGACTTTTGGGACTTCACCTTGTCCGTCCAACAAAGATGTTTATTGTTAGCTGCTCTCACAACAGCAAAAAAATTGCTAATCATCTGTTGGAATCCTCCTCACACAATGAACAGACTAACCTGGACTGTGTATTTGTTGGACATTATCTCGATGGAACTCTCAACATCTCGTATACATGGATCTAATGTGAAAACTGTAAATTTATGGCATTCAGCTTTTAATGTTGTCATCTTGTCTAAAATCTTTGTAAAAATTATTTTATATTTATTTATTTATCTATTAATATTAATTAATTCATTTTTATTATTATTTATTTTATCTTGTTATTTTTATTTATTTTTTTTTTTAAGTCCACCAGGGGGTGGGATGGGTTGGGGTTGGTTCTAAATTTGCACAGCTGCTTTTTGTTTTATACTGTTGTTCCCAGAAGAAAATTCAATAAACAGTTCTTAACAAAAATCCACAGTCAGACTTTAAAATCCATGGTCTTTCTAGGTTTTAGGAAGGTCCTTCTGAGTTTTAGTCAAAATCATGGTGAGCTTGATTAATTTTAACATTGTGCCTACAATGAACCCTTTTCTTCTGTTGTAATGTTACAGTGCTGACTCTCCTCTACTGTGGATTCGAATTGATCCGGACATGTCAATCCTACGGAAGGTGGAGTTTGAACAGGCAGATTTCATGTGGCAGTACCAGTTGCGGTTTGAGAGGGATGTGGTGGCCCAGGAGGAGGCTATCTCAGCGCTGGAAATATTTCCCACACCGGCCTCGCGACTTGCTCTCACTGATATTTTAGAACAAGACCAGTGCTTTTATAAAGTCCGCATACAGGCCTGCTTCTGTCTGGCTAAGGTAAAACATGCTACCTTACATACAAAATATGTAGCATAATTAGTTAAATTAGCAGTAAGAAGGTAATGTATCTCATACACTACCTATCAAAAGTTTAGGGTAAGTGAGATTTTTTTTTATTATTATTTATTTATTTTTTAATTAATACTTTCAATCAGATGCAATAAATTGATCAAAAGTGACTATTTCTGTTTTTTTCAGAATTTAAAATAAATTATTTTGATATATTCATTAAAGAATCCTGGGGGAAAAAAATTATCATGGTTTCCACAAAAACATAACCATAACTACGGTGGCTGAGAAGTGCAAAACAAATCACAATTCTGAAAACAAAATAACAAATTACAAACACAAATGCAAATCTAAAAAAGAAAATAATTCAGAAAACACAACAACAATTCCGAAAACATAAGTCAGAAAACAAAACGACAAATCCGAAAACAAAATAAGTCAAAACACAACGACAAATCGGACAAACCGGAAGAGGTAGGTATAGTTTGAGACAGCGCCATAGTTTTGTGAATAGATTACTTACCGCTGACTGGACGAGACATCGGTCAATCAAGGTATTCAGGAAGAACAGCAGTCGTGGTAGAAAGTTCGGAGATGGTATTAAAGTAGCTCAGTTTAAATGTATTGTATGAATTGCCCTTACTATGGAATAAAAAATATGCATGTACATTTACAACACTGTACTCTGTATTATATTACCTTTGAATCAGAATACAGAAAACTACTTAACGCTAATGCGAGGGTGTTTCTACAACGTCTATGGGAGTGATGGTAAATTTGACATAGTTCTCTCTTCTGACTGCCGTTATCAGTATCTCTCTAATTGTTTCTTTTTATAAGTCGTTAAAACACTATCGTGGGTTTTTCTTTTGCTATTTGAGCAAATGGGAATGCAAAAAAAAAGAAAAGAAAAAAAAAACAGGCAGAGGTGCGTTAAATTAGGATTTTTTTATGTGGGCCGGAGAGAATTTAAAGGGGAGAATATAAATACAAAATATAAAGTTGAACAGTCTTTATTAGGAAAATTAAACTAATTGAGTTATGTACACACAGGTCAAAAGTAGAAAACGGCCTTACTGAAAATGCAAATTGATTCTCTGCCAGTAGAAGGGACTTTTGGAACGGTTTCCCTCGTAACAGCTGTACACAAAGCTGCGCGGTTCTCATAAACACTACTTTATCAGGCAGTATTCAGGCATTATAATTTAGATGAGATGAAAATGACATTGAACGTTTGAGAAACGCCCCCTTTTTTTTTCCACAGAGACCTATACTTGGATTTGTCATTGTGTTTTCTGACTTATAATGTTTTCTGAATTTAGTTTTTTAGATTTGCATTTGCGTTTGAAATTTATTTTGTTTTCAGAATTGTGATTTGTTTTGCACTTCTCGGCCACCGTACATAACCATTTTCAACTGTGATAAGAATAAGCAATGCTTCTTCAGCACCTCATCAGCATATAATGATTTCTAAAGAATCGTATGACGTTGTGACGTAATTGCTGCTAAATTTCAGCTTTGCCATTACAGGAATATATTATATTTTAAAATATTTTGTTTAAACAGGGAATTTTGAATTCTAATATTATTTCACAATTTTACTGTTTTACTTTATTTATTTTATTAAATTAATGTAGCCTAAGTATAAGAGCATTACTGAGCAACTGAGCATTTTTTTCCCCCAAAAAAATCTTATCCACTCCAAACCATTGGATTGTTGTGTATTTTCCTCAGCTCTGATAAAGGACAAACAACTCCTCTTTCTCCAGACTTGTGCTTGCCAGTTGACCATGTTTTAAATTTTTTAAATGTTAATCTCAGTATGTTGTCCCAAATACAGGTTATCATATTGCAAAAACACAGACTACAGTTAGCAAGTGATGTAGGCCTAAATTATCACAGAAAAACAAGTGAAAAGAAGTGTAAAAAAGTGTAGTATATCATACGTTTTATATTCAGATTTTCTTCAAGTGAAACAAAACTTCATCCTCTCTATTTTTTTAAACGTTATATTGTTTATTATTTTACCATGACAGTAATTGAAGTAGCTTTTTTAAAGCTCTCTAAAGCAAAACAAAAGTGGCAATGTGGTAATTTGACATTATTGAAGTCACTTATGACTAATGACATTATTGTCAGTTAATCAGTTAACCATCTACATCACCTTTAACACTATATTGTTTATTCATGCATTTGAATTAGCAGTTGAGTTTCCATACTGTTTGAAATTATATTGCTTGCTTTTTTTGGGAGGCATTAACTGTTGACCTGTGTTAGATTGCTAATTCCATGATGAGCACCTGGACTGGCCCCCCGGCCATGAAGTCTCTTTTTACACGCATGTTCTGCTGCAAAAGCTGCCCGAATATTGTCAAGACCAACAACTTCATCAATTTTCAGAGCTACTTCCTGCAAAAGGTAATACCCTTTTTTATAATTGGATAATTTAAGATTTTAATTATAGCCTAGTTAGATAAGTTAATTTTTATCTTCAACAAAAAGTATCATGGACAACCTTTGGACTGTAAGACAGGACCCAGTGATTCATGTTAGAAATGAAATATGTAAGACAAGCTCCTCCACAGTAGAGATGCTATATATCGGCCCGGCATGTAAAGGTGCCGTAGAGGTCCCTCAAGGAGCACTACTCTGGTGTCTGAATGTTAAATAACAATTGTTGTTAGTCATTAGCACACAATAAGTAATTAAGAATAAGAATTATTATACTTCTTTGAATTCTTATAATTCTTATTGTGTGCTAGAGAATTATTGGAAACTCATTCCCTGCCATATCAAGCATTTGGCATTAACACTTTGAACAAGGCCCACAGCATCACCACCAAAGATCCAACTCAAATCTTCCGGAAACTTTTTACTCTATTGCTATCTCAGTGGATATATTGCCGCTTATGGGCCAACACATCAGGCTGTCAAAACCCTGACACCTACTTCCATTTCAAGGAGGAGGGCTGAACACTATTGTCAATCTTTTGCACCACAGCTTTGTTGCTAGAATGGCACTAAAGTAGACTTGACTATTCTTTTCATGTAGACTATGCCTGTGGCCATGGCTTTGCTCAGAGATGTTCAGAACCTTTGTCCCAAAGAGGTCCTCAACTTTATACTGGACCTCATCAAATACAATGACAACCGGAAGAACAAGGTAAGAAAATTGGTTTGTAGAAAAGAAATGAGCATTTTGATGAAAGGTAGAAGGCTACATGCTACAAATGTCCCAATTGATCTAAACCAGAAAGCTCATGTTTTTTCTATACATTGCTGTCTTTATTTACATAAATTGCTTGTCAGAGGTAACATCACAGAACTTTTGTAATTTTGTTTTTTTTTTCTACTGCAGTTTTCTGATAATTACTATCGTGCTGAGCTGATTGATGCCCTGACAAATTCACTGACTCCTGCCATCAGCATTAATAACGAGGTGCGCACAGTGGACAACTTAAACACAGATGTTCGCCTGATCTTGGAGGAAATCACACGCTTTCTTAACATGGAAAAACTGCTGCCGAGCTACTGTAACACCATAACTGTCAGGTGTGTGATCTCTTTTACATGCATGTGATTTGTGGAAATTTAGATGGGTCTCATGAAAAGACTGCCAAGAATGCCCACAACGGATATCTGTACCTACAAACTTCTGAAAAATGAATTTGCCAAGTTTATGAAACTTCCTCCTATTAAATTATATAGGCTAATACTTTAGAAATAAAAATGGTACAAATAAATTAAGGTTCACCTTTTATTTGTATTTAGCCTTCATACAAAAAAGAAATGTGAAATTCCCATCAAATAAACAAAAGTCTGTCAGTCTCAACTTTTGAAAGGCAGGGTAGGTGATTTGGTTCAAAAAAAAATTTATGCTTGTTGAAAGTCTCTTCTAAAGTCTCGCTATTATTGTATTATTACGCGTTTTGTACTGTAATGTTTTCTCACCGGTGAATGACACATGAGGTAATCTGACAGCGCTGCATTCAATCCTCCTCCAGCGCTGTCTCTCATCGTGTTTAATTACTCACCCTCATGTTGTTCCAAACCCGTAAGGCCTTCGTTCATCTTCAGAACACAAATTAAGATATTTTTGATGAAATCTGTATAGACAGCAACGCAACTGCAATGTTTCCAGTCCCAGAAACATAGCAAGGACATCAGTAAAACAGTCCATGTGACATCAGTGGTTCAACTTCAGTAATGTGAAGCTACGATAATACTTTTTGTGCGCAAAGAAAACAAAAATAACATAATTTATTCAACAATTCTTCTCCCCAAGTTACCGTCTTCAGCCATTTTTGAGGGTACCTCGACGCATGTGCGCTTTTCCCCCAGAACATAACGTAATCAGCATTGTTTACATTAAGGATAAATCACGCACATGCTGAACGTAAACAATTCTGATTGCGTTGATTACGTTCTGGGGAAAGCACGCACTTGTGTAGTGGTATTCTCCAAAATGGCAGAAGACGGTAACTCGGGGAAACAAGTTAGTGACAGAGACAGGGCTGGATCTTTGCCGAAAATAATTTACTAACGTACAAATTATGCTTCTAATGTGATCCAAACTTTAAAAGTACATTAAAATAGAAACAACACAAAGTTCTTTTGTATTGAAATGTAGTAACTTAGTCGTTTAATTATAATTTCTGCAGATAATTGTTTTATATGACAGGGCTGCGGAAATTAGCAGGGCAGATTTATACATAAAATTCATTCCTACAACTTATGGAGGTCAACAATTAATCGATGATTGATTAATTGTCAATAAGAGATGCAACTGATTAAAGCTATCAGTGGTCGATTAAGCAATTTAATTTTGGGCTTTGTGTGGCTCATGAGTAAAACACATGTAAGCGGCTGAGTGACGGGGCTGGATCTTTGGTGAAAATAATTTACTAATGTACAAATTATGCTGCTAATGTGATCCAGACTTTAAAAGTACATTAAAACAGAAACAGCACAACGTTCTTTTGTATTGAAATCTAGTAACTAAGTAATGTTTAATTATAATTTTTCCAGATAATTGTTTCATATCGGTGGACAGGGCTGCAGACATGAACAGAACAGATAAAGGGGTCATATGATGCGATTTCAAGTTTTCCTTTCTCTTTGGAGTGTTACAAGCTGTTCGTGCATAGATAAGATCCATAAAGTTGCAAAGACTAAAGTCTCAAACCCAAAGAGATATTCTTTATAAAAGTTAAGACTTGTCCACACCCTCCTAAAACGGCTCATTTAAACACGCACCCACATGTCTATGTCACTGTGGGGGAAGATTTGCATAACACCGAAATGTATACGCAAAGAAAGAGGGAGTGATTTTTTTTTTTTATTCTCGCTGTAGTATTGTTGTTGCTGCTGGCGCCATGTCCTGGAGACGCTATGTTTTGTTGTGAAAGCGAAACTACTTTGTTTGGGCTTCCAAAAGAGGACACAACAAGAAATCAATGGTTAAGTTGTATTTACAACACTGTTCCAGAACAGTTCAACCCAAATATTAGAGTGTGTGCAGCTCATTTTACAGAGGACTGTTTCCTGAACCTGGGAGAGTAGCTTACAATGCCAGATGTGCTGAAAGACTGTTTCTATAAAGTGGGGCAATTCCAACTTTGCAAGGACAATCTAGCACTTCTGACTCACAGCCTATAAGTATGGTTTCATATTTAAAGAATTTGCGACTATTCAAACGCGAGTTTTGAGCAGTGTAGAGTAGCGCTTGTTGTTTGTCGTTTCTCTCATCACAAATGCAGACATGGTAATGTTTACACGGCGCAATGCGACGCGTTAAAATACAGTACAAGTCATTATAATCAGTAATTATTTCCCCACTGGATGCAGCAAATGCCTAGTTTATAATGGGTTTTATTGTTTTTGTCTCTTCACGCCGGGACACGGCATCACAAATACGATAAGGGGCGTAACATTTCCGTCACACGCTTGAGGTATTCGGTCAATCACAATGCACTGGATAGCTGGCCAATCATAGCACACCTCGCTTCCCAGAACGATGAGCTTTGTAAAAATCAACGAGTTTCAGAAAGGCGGAGCATAGAGGAGCAACAATAATGTACAGTATGTGGAAAATGTGTTTTTTGAACCTTAAACCACATAAACGCATTGCATTACACCAAATACAAAAAATAATGTTCTGTTTAGAAGCGTCATATGACCCCTTTAAATCATGGCCATGAAATCTTTCATCCCCCCCCTCATGTTTACCGCAGTAAGAGATGTGAAAACAGTTTAAAAGTGAATGACAATAAAATAAACCTGCGAAATAGAGGGTGAGGCGGTGAGGATTTGGGAAAAGAAACCATAAATATTATTAAAGTCGTGGAAATTTGTGACCAATCGGCAAAACAGAACACAAAGCCACGTATGGATTTAAATGTATCGAACAGCATGAATGCAAAAGCATGGTCGCGATGTAACATTTGCCTGCTAACCCATTATTTCTCTTATAAACAAAGCTTTGTACCTCACTTGTGTTATACTCACGTTAAAATGTTTCATGTGAGCAACTGTGTGATTTGCCGCAGCACCGCCGGTGGAAGTGGTTCTCTGACCGCGCGGCACAGCCCTTGAGCCACTGTTACGTTTGGGATCATTTTATTTTAAATGCAAATAGTGTCAATTGCAAACATTTGCAATTATTTTTTAAAATACAACGAGCACCATGAAACCATTTAAAGAGGTGCGTTCAGCGGTCTCCATGATGGCATATGAAACAGCCAACAAATGATCCCAAAAGTAACTACGGCGTACTTTCTTCATTTTATCAAATGATCATTATCACATCTATTAATTTTACAATTCTGCTACTAGCCTTTATTTAGACTAAAATGCCCTTTAATCTGGGTGAGGAAGCTGACGTTTTGAGTGGCTTTTGCACATCCTGTTATGCCAGTGAATATGCCACTGCAATAGACGCATTTTGCAGTATTAAGGTTAATGATTAATCGATTAACTGATCATAAAAATTAATTGAAAATTGACATCCCTAATATATATCTTATGTCTTAAATTCTTAAATTTGTGCTTAAAAATCCTGCAGAAACCCTTTTCATATCAGTCATGAGCATTCATTCATAGGGCCAGATTTATTAACAGCTTGCACCAGCGCAGACCATCTTTTGACATTAAAATAGTACTGTCAGGATTTACTAAAGATGCGCAGTGAAGAATTACCGCTGAAAAGCATGGACAGTTATTTTTGCGCCTGAGCTTATTGAATATGCATTTCTAGGAGTTTCCCTTTCAGACGCAAAATTTATGGGAGGAGAGTATTAAAATGAATCATGCAATGCGATTTACTAACGTTTGCGCTTGTCAAATTTGCACCATTATTTAACGCCCAAAAAAGCATGTCTTAAAGTAGATGGTAATTTGCGCTGCTCTTAGTAGATTGCGCTGGTTATTATGGAAATGATCTGGCTGCGTCTGTGTTCTTTAATGTGCACATTCAGTAAATCACCCACAGAATTTTTCCCTCCCATCTGGCCTTTTATGGAATTGCGCTCTAATGCTAATTTGCCCTGTTTAGTAAATCAGATATCAATAATTATCACGATAAATGTAAAAAAAAAAATAATTTCTTTCAAGTTTAAAGGCAAATTTTTACTCCTAAGTGAAAGTTGTAGAAACCAGAGTATTAACTGTGGTTTTAAACTACTCTTTATGGTCAGAACATGACAAACACTTCACTTTTTTGAGTTGTTTACACTTTTCCAGTCAACAAAATAGAATCTTAATAGAAAAATTAATTTCTTAGTTTCTGTATGTTCTACTGAGTGATATTGTTCTAAATCAAGAAATAGTTTTGTGTTGCCTGATAATATTAATAATAGTATTGTCACTTAGAAATGCACATTTGATAGTAGTAGGCTAGTAGCCTGAGTTAGGATGCAGATGTAAATTTATGTTCATTATCAAAACCCATAACATCTGAAAAAATAGTAGCAACCTCATTTTTATATGTAGAAATTTAATTATTCTAACTGTTAAAGGTTATTTTTATTTTATTTTTTTATTAATCAATCATTGGTCTTCCATAGTAGCATACATTTAGATCATAACCACAGTTCAAACCACATATATAGCACCTCAATACCATGGTAAAAAAAAAGTATACTTAATACTAATACTAAAAATACACTAAAATATACTAAAACTATATGGTTTCTAGGTATTTGTATGAAAAACAGTAGTCTAAATACATTTAGTATAAATGCACAAACGCTATAGCTTAATCACAGAAAATACTGTAATTATATCCCATTTCTTTAATAAATTTAATACACGTTAATAAATGTATTAATACATTTATTAATAATATAATAAAATTCAATACGAATACCCACATTTCTGACACAATACCATGGTGCAGTTATTGTTACTACAGTAAATCCATGGTAAATGATGGCGATCTGTAGATTAAGCCTTCTGCTTGGATCGTTATGCACAGTGTTTCTGCTGTTTGGATCTGGATCTCAGAGTGCTGTTTAGTGCTCGCGTGACTGAGACTTGTTGTCAGTGCGTAAATGCATCTGCTCTAGTAAGCTCATGCTGTGCTGCCATTTGAAATTTGAGCCGAGCGGATAAATGTTTTGTGTGGTGCGGTTCAAATGACTAGTGCGGTTTTGTTATGCTTTTGGCGCATAAACATTATTTTGAACATTTATTGAACTTTTGCTCTTTTTAACTTTTTATTGAGGAAATTATATTGCGATGATTATAGTTATCGATTTATTGCCCAGCCCTATTTCAGCCTATGCAGTTCTGCCTTCATGTGTCGTCTTGTGGTGTTTGCATGAAACGTCTTCACTTCAGGACATACATTAGCAGTCAAAAGCTTTGACACACTCATTCCTGATTATTAATATTGTATTTATTTTAGTATAATAGTAAAACTAAACATAAATAAAATAAATATTGGCCAAATAAACAGATACACAGTGGCCTTTGCTTAGTTGATGCATGACCCCCATAGACATTTGACCTTTTTGATGCAATTTTACTGGTGTGTTTTCAGTTTTGGTACACATGCCCATTTCTTGCTTTAAAAAAACAAAAAAAAACAAAAAAAAAACTCCATTCTTTGCTACCCTGTGGCTTTAGAAAAAAACAATGCATGGTGGGTACATGCATTGCGCTGTTTCGTTATGCTTTTGGCACATAAACATTATTTTGAACATTTATTGAACTCTTGCTATCTTTTTATTGAGGAAAATTATATTGCGATAATTATCGTTATCGATTTATTGCCCAGCCCTAATTCAACCTATGCAGTTCTGCCTGCATGTGTCGTCTTGTTGTGTTTTTCTTCACTTCAGGACATACATTAGCATTCAAAAGTTTGGACACACTCATTCTTGATAAATAATATTGTACTTATTTTAGTATAATAGTAAAACTAAACTAAACATATAAATAAATTAAATATTGGCCAAATAAACAGATACACAGTGGCCTTTGCTCAGTCAGACTCTTAGCCTTTTTGATGCAGTTTTACTGGTGTGTTTTCAGTTTTGGTACACATGCCCATTTTTTGCTTTAAAAAAAAAAAAAAATCCATTCTTTGCTACTCTGTGGCTTTAGAAATAAAACAATGCAGTGGGCACATATATTTAAATATAAGAGGACTATTGCAAGGACTATTGTTTGTGTCACACTTCCTGCTGCCAGCTGGTGGTGCTATGACCATGATCCACATAGCCACATTCATGTGATCAGCCCCACTGACCAAACATACAGCTCCAATTTTATCTAAATAATACAATGTACTTTATAGATATTGTAGATATTGCTTTCTATTTTGCTTTTTTTTTTTTTTTTTTTTTTTTTGTCCTCAACTTAAACCTTCACCATGTCAACACCGTTTGAGATATCCAAAATCTGTTCACAATTTTATCATCCTCAGTGTTTTGGTAATCATGTTGATCAAATTTGGCAAGAATTGTATGAATCCCCTATAAGGGGTTTCCAAATTTCAAATAGCAGTTTTCAAATATTGGACATTGTATCCAAAATTCTTTCAATGCTTTGGCCTTAATGGGGCCCTATGAAATCAGTTTTATTTTTTTCTCAAATTGTTTTATTTTTTTTCCAAATTCCGTTTTCTCCATTTGAATTTTTCTGTATTCTTAATTTTTCTAGACTCCTTTTTAATGGGTAAATTAAATTTTATTAATCAAAAAGCATGTCTAATTAATTAAAATCATGAAAATTATACAATTTAACATCAATTTATTAAAAGTTTAGCAAAAATTACATATTACATATTTAGAGCCCTATGAAATATTATATATTTTTTCAGTTTGTTTTATTGTTACCAAATTCTGTGTTTTAGCATGTCTAATTATTTGAATGAATTGATTAGAAATATAATCTAATTCTGAAATTCTGAAATTCTGTGTTGTGTATTTACAGTTTTCTGGTTTATAAAATGAAGGCGCAAAACATTATTTTAAATTATCTTTTAATTAGTGAAAACAGGGCTTAAAGTTCTCCTGCACCATGCCGGATCTCCAGCGTGCAGCCTTTGGCTGCGGCAAAAAATAATCCTACATTTAAAAAAAGAACTTAATATCACTTTCGAGTCCATGTGTTCGCCTGCCAATGGTATGAGCGGAGCACAGCTTTCACTCTCAACCAAACTAACATTACTAGCCAATCAGAATGTTTTGCTCTTATAAACACGAGATACGCATATTAGTATCAAATTGCAGAGTCGCAGCCCCGATGAATGGAGAAGCGCAACACGTTGAAAAAGCTGCGAGGTGCAATGGTCAAAGATGTCCATCCAGTGCATATTTACATGGAAAAACTAATTAAAAAGCAGCGGAGCTTTGTAAACAACTCAGAGTAATCATGTCATCTCCATAAGAACGATATCATTGCCAGAACAAATTTACCGGGATTTTTGAAAAGGTCCTGTTCATATCTCTTAATGGTTACTGGTAATTTACCAGTAAAAACTGTATGTGTAAAAGGGTCTAAACTCTTCCTCTATATGCTGTGAATTTGAATTGCTTAACGTTCATCTGGGAAAACTGTGCATTATCTCACTAGATTTGTAACGTAAATCATTTATAAATCTTTGCCAACACAGGAGAATACATCAACCCATTTCTAAATATGCCATTTATTGTACATCGTCATTTCAAAATAAAAGTTTCTGAGTTTGCATGTGGCCAAATATAAAAATTTAATGGATTTAAATATTGTTTAATCACGCTGTAAAGTGAAATGTCACCAGGCCGTTGGTGCCCTCTGCAGGTATTTGTTATAATACATTATGTACTTAAGTTGGTTATTTTCATATTATATATAGGCATATTACATTATGTATTTTAACAGTGTTGTTCAATAAAACCATGCAGTTACTTGGTTTTGATATTTTGTTTGAGCCAATTATTATTGCGTCATCATTAGTTTATATATAAATAGTCATACTAAATCCTGGTTTTCACTTAGGTCTATTTGTGTTATTAAAAAAATGTCAGATTACTCAATTGTCAAAATAATCAGTAGATTATTTGATTACCAAAATAATCATTAGTTACAGCCCTAGATTAGTTAAAATATTTCAAAATACAACTGCATTGTTTTACTTTATGTAATTAAAAGACAAATATTTTGTCATTGAAAATTTCTTAAAAATAGTATTAAAATATTGTCTCGTTCTAGTGAACCAAGTTCATCTCGTGAGCTAAGTGTATTGTCACACCCCTAGTGTCGATAAGCAGTGAAATAGCTCATAACCTTCCAAGTGTATGATATAGCTTTCATTCTTTAGGTCAACCATATATTCATGAAAAAAAATAAAATTTTAAATCAGTTTGAATAAGGAAAGCAATAACTTTGCCATAGTATCCTAGAACATAGTATCCTTTCAAATGTTTGTTGCCATAGTCATTGCATGCTTTGCATGTGCTAATTTCTAGCACAATGTCTTGAAGTTTTAAACCAAACTTTTATTTTGACGGATTGCCATGAATACCTTTAAATTTCTGTGTGTATATGATATGATGCTATTTTTACTCAAATGAAATTGTAAAATGTTTAGGAATTGACTATTAGAGCAGTTTTGGAGATATTGTTCATGTATTTCTGTCCTCATTTAGTGAGACAGCAGACGCTGAAATCAACGTGAGCATCATGCGTGCTTTAGTACGAGTAGTGGGGCTGTCATTAATAATTATTTTGGGAATTGAGTAATGTCAATTGTTCTGACGATTAATCGAGTAATCGGATAATTATAGGGCCCTATGATTTCCACGATGCGGAAAACGCAGACGTAATCACAGAATCCAATTATAAAAATGGATTTTACTGTATGTTTTTGGATGGATAAATCAAAAGTAGGTAAGTACACTTAAATCAAAACGTGATATGGACTAGTGCCTGTGAATATTAAGCCACAAAAAAATACTATTTAAATATGAATCCTGCATGTTCTGAACGTCTCTGTATGAATTAATGGCACAGACACGCGGTTTCGTTTACTACACATACAGTGGGGCAAAAAAGTATTTAGTCAGCCACCAATTGTGCAAGTTCTCCCACTTAAAAAGATGAGAGAGGCCTGTAATTTTCATCATAGGTATACCTCAACTATGAGGAAAAAAAATCCAGAAAATCACATTGTAGGATTTTTAAAGAATTTATTGGTAAATTCCTCAGTAAAATAAGTATTTGGTCACCTACAAACAAGCAAGATTTCTGGCTCTCACAGACCTGTAACAACTTCTTTAAGAGGCTCCTCTGTCCTCCACTCGTTACCTGTATTAATGGCATCTGTTTGAACTGTTTGATCAGTATAAAAGACACCTGTCCACAACCTCAAACAGTCCAACTCCAAACTCCACCATGGCCAAGACCAAAGAGCTGTCAAAGGACACCAGAAACAAAATTGTAGACCTGCACCAGGCTGGGAAGGCTGAATCTGCAATATGTAAGCAGCTTGGTGTGAAGAAATCAACTGTGGGAGCAATTATTAGAAAATGGAAGACATACAAGACCACTGATAATCTCCCTCGATCTGGGGCTCCACGCAAGATCTCACCCCGTGGGGTCAAAATGATCACAAGAACTGTGAGCAAAAATCCCAGAACCACACGGGGGGACCTAGTGAATGACCTGCAGAGAGCTGGGACCAAAGTAACAAAGGCTACCATCAGTAACACACTGCGCCGCCAGGGACTCAAATCCTGCAGTGCCAGACGTGTCCCCCTGCTTAAGCCAGTACATGTCTGGGCCCGACTGAAGTTTGCTAGAGAGCATTTGGATGATCCAGAAGAGGATTGGGAGAATGATGAAACCAAAATAGAACTTTTTGGTAAAAACTCAACTTGTCGTGTTTGGAGGAGAAAGAATGCTGAGTTGCATCCAAAGAACACCATACCTACTGTGAAGCATGGGGGTGGAAACATCATGCTTTGGGGCTGTTTTTCTGCAAAGGGACCAGGACGACTGATCCGTGTAAACGAAAGAATGAATGGGGACATGTATCGTGAGATTTTGAGTGAAAACCTCCTTCCATCAGCAAGGGCATTGAAGATGAAACGTGGCTGGGTCTTTCAGCATGACAATGATCCCAAACACACCGCCCGGGCAACGAAGGAGTGGCTTCGTAAGAAGCATTTCAAGGTCCTGGAGTGGCCTAGCCAGTCTCCAGATCTCAACCCCATCGAAAATCTTTGGAGGGAGTTGAAAGTCCGTGTTGCCCAGCGACAGCCCCAAAACATTACTGCTCTAGAGGCCAAAATACCAGCAACAGTGTGTGAAAACCTTGTGAAGACTTACAGAAAACGTTTGACCTCTGTCATTGCCAACAAAGGGTATATAACAAAGTATTGAGATGAAATTTTGTTATAGACCAAATACTTATTTTCCACCATAATTTGCAAATAAATTCTTTAAAAATCCTACAATGTGATTTTCTGGATTTTTTTTCTCATTTTGTCTCTCATAGTTGAGGTATACCTATGATGAAAATTACAGGCCTCTCTCATCTTTTTAAGTGGGAGAACTTGCACAATTGGTGGCTGACTAAATACTTTTTTGCCCCACTGTACTGAAGCGTGCATGACACTCGAGGTGTTTTCAGCCTCTGCTGCTTCAATATACGAGTATGAACATGATCTCTAGAACTGCTGTGAGAGACACTTCATGAGCATTTTACCATTTCTTTCGAGAAAAACTATTGTCATATCAAAGGCAGAAACTTGAAGGTCTTCACAGCAACCCGTCAAAATAAAAGTTTGGGTTAACAAAGAAACTGTGACAGAAATCAGAAATATATTACTTAATGTAATGATAGTATTACTACTACTTATAAAATTATAATAAAACATTATTTTTAAGGGTTATTTACCAGAAATATTATTTACGAGAATTTATCAAAACGTGTAAACTCAGAGTGAGGGTTTGAGCTTTTATTTTGAAATCGCAATGAACAGTTAGCATATTGAGAAAGATAATTCATGTATTCTCCTGAGTTTGCGTAGGTTTATAAGTGATTTGCTTTACAAATCTGAGGAAATGGCACACGTTGCACTCCCCGATGAACATTATAAGCCCAAACTCACAACAATATGCAGAGATGGAGTTTGAGATGCTCCACACAACTGTAAATGATAACGGAGCTGCTCTGACATGCACTGTACGTAACCTACATGCATGTAAATAATTAAAGTGCATATATTAAACTTGCATTGCATATTTTTATTTAATTGAATCATAGCGTTTGTGAATTCACAATAACATTATGCTTAATAATGATTTTTAAATGGGTCTAATATATCATGCTGCCTTGGAAAACAGTCTAATAATACGTTTCATGGATTCTTGTCCGTGAAATGCGCCACTTCCGGTATTTTGCCGGTTAGTAGGCATAATTATATAATATATTCTAAGTATTTTTTTTTTTATTGTCAATTCTGTGCTGTAGTTGCTTACGGGCCATCCGCATGCTACAGAAGAACGGCCACATCCCCAGTGACCCCAGCCTGTTCAAGTCCTACGCTCAGTATGGCCACTTTGTGGATGTGAGGATTGCTGCACTGGAGGCTGTAATAGACTATACCAGAGGTACATACTTTATCTTTTAACCACTAATTTTCTCTCTGTCTGTCTTTTTCCATGTTAGGAAAACTTAGCCCATTTAGTTGGTCTGTTATTTTTTTATCTTTCAACTAGTGTGCCTTTTATAGAGGCTGTATGGCAACTGTTCTTCCCACACAAAAGGTCTCATTGTCAGTAAGGTAAACCCACCTTCATGTTCATCAATACAGTGGTAAATATCCTAGACAGGGCATTAGCTCAGACCTTAAGGAGCTAATATAGGGTATTCATGAAAGTTTATAGTTTATACGGAAAATAGTGTTGAAAAGCCAACTCGATCATTGTTTAACCCTTAAGCATCCTTCGGGACAAATTTGGGGTTTTATTTGTTTTTTGTTTTTTTTTAATAGTTTCTTAGCTACTTTTCCTGTTTTCCACCTGAACACACACACACACACACAAAATGGACTCTATTCAACAAGGTTGTTTAAAAACAAACATCTTAATTTGTTCTTCGTGGACAAAAGTGGGCACCCATAGGAAATGAATGGGGAATATTATAATTCAGGGCCCGTATTCACAAAACATTTACCACTATCTTACCACTAAGAGTTCTTCTAAATAGCAGTAAAAGTTTTTAGCTAGGAGTTTTCTCTTAAAACCTGTTCACAAAGCTGCTGAGACAAACTTTTACTAAGGAATAGAGAGAAGTCTTAAGCTAAGACTAAGGACGGGGTTGACCTCGTTGCTATGGATGATGTCAGCATTCTTACTAACTATGTACACAGTGATTGGCTGATAGGGAAAGAATCAGAATCAGAATGAGCTTTATTGGCCAGGTATGCTTACACATACGAGGAATTTGTTTTAGTGACAGAAGCTCTACAGTGCAACAGAAAGACAGCGACAGGACACAGATAATAAAAGAATAATATACAAATATACAAATAGGCAATGTACACATAGCAAAAACACAATATATAATATAGACAATTATGGTGTACAGGTCTGACGTGCAAATCTGAAATGAAAAAATAAGTATGTGTGTTGAATAAATAATTTATAATAGTGTTGTGTGTTCCACTTTTAATGTCAAGTGTTCATGAGATGGATTGCCTGAGGGAAGAAACTGTTCCTGTGTCTGGTCGTTCTGGTGCTCAGAGCTCTGTAGCGTCGACCAGACGGTAACAGTTCAAAGAGGGAGTGTGCTGGATGTGAGGGGTCCAGAGTGATTTTGCCAGCCCTTTTGCTCACTCTGGATAAGTACAGTTCTTGGAGACTGGGGAGGGTTGTACCAATGATTCGCTCAGCAGACCGGACTACCCTCTGTAGTCTTCTGAGGTCAGATTTGGTAGCTGAGCTGAACCAGACAGTTATTGAAGTGCAGAGGACGGATTCAATGATGGCGGAGTAGAACTGTTTCAGCAGCTCCTGTGGCAGGTTGAACTTCCTCAGCTGGCGAAGAAAGTACAACCTCTGCTGGGCCTTTTTCACAATGAACTCAATGTGATTGTCCCACTTCAGGTCATGGGAGATAGTGGTGCCCAGGAATCTGAATGACTCCACTGCAGTCACAGTGCTGTTCATGATGGTGAGTGGGGGGAGAGCAGGGGGGTTTCTCCTGAAGTCCACGATCATCTCCACAGTTTTGAGCGTGTTGAGCTCCAGGTTGTTAAGACTGCACCAGACAGCCAGCTCCTTGACTTCCTGTCTGTAGGGAGACTCGTCATCGTCCTGGATGAGGCCGATCAGTGTGGTGTCGTCTGCAAACTTCAGGAGCTTGACAGAGGGGTCTTTAGAGGTGCAGTCGTTAGTGTAGAGGGAGAAGAGCAGTGGGGAGAGAACACAGCCCTGAGGAGCTCCAGTGCTGATCGTACGAGTGCTAGATGTGTATTTTCCCAGCCTCACTAGCTGCTGCCTGTCTGTCAGGAAGTTGTTGATCCACTGACAGACGGAGGTGGGGACGGAGAGCTGAGTTAGTTTATTCTGAAGGGTGTCCGGGATGATGGTGTTAAAAGCGGAGCTGAAGTCTACGAACAGGATCCTCACATAAGTCCCTGGTCTGTCCAGATGCTGCAGGATGAAGTGCAGTCCCATGTTGACTGCATCATCCACAGACCTGTTTGCTCTGTAGGCAAACTGCAGGGGGTCCAGTAAGGGTCCAGTGGAGGCCTTCAGATAAGCCAAAACCAGTCTTTCAAATGATTTCATGACCACAGACGTTAGAGCCACAGGTCTGTAGTCATTAAGTCCAGTAATTTTGGGTTTCTTTGGGACGGGGATGATGGTGGAGCGCTTGAAGCATGAGGGGACTTTGCACAGCTCCAGAGATCTGTTGAAGATCTGTGTGAAGATGGGGGCCAGCTGGTCAGCACAAATTTTTAGGCAGGCTGGTGACACACCGTCTGGGCCTGGTGCTTTCCTTCTTTTGTTCTTCCTGAAGACCTGGCGCACCTCATCTTCGCTGATCTGAATTGCAGGTGTGGGGGAGAGGGGGGTTGCTGGAGGTGTGAATGGTTGTGTGGAGAGGTGTTCAGGGCGGGTGTGGGGTGTTTTTTCAAACCTGCAATAGAACTCATTCAGATCGTCTGCCAGGTGTTGATTCTCCAGAGTACTGGAGGATGGTGACTTGTAACTGGTGATTTCTTTCATACCTTTCCACACTGAAGCAGAATCGCCGGAAGAGATTTTTTTCCTTAGCTTGCTGGAATAATTCCTCTTTGCCACTCTGATCTCCTTTTCCAGTGTGTATTTGGCCTGTTTATACAAGACTTTATCCCCCTTTCTGTAAGCATCTTCTTTGGCCTGACGGAGCTGTCTGAGTTTTGCAGTGAACCATGGTTTGTTGTTGTTGTAAGTTAGATGAGTATTGGTAGGAATCCACATATCCTCACAGAAACTGATGTAAGATGTTACAGTTTCTGTGAGCTCGTCCAGATCATTTGCGGCAGCTTCAAAAACAGTCCAATCAGTGAGAGAGAAACAGGCTTGTAAAACCCGCTCTGTTTCATTAGTCCATCTTTTAACAGTTCTTAATACAGGTTTTCCAGATTTGAGTTTCTGCCTGTAGGTCGGTATAAGATGAACCAAACAGTGATCAGAGAGTCCTAAAGCTGCCCGTGGAACAGAGTGATATGCATCCTTTATTGTTGTGCAACAGTGATCCAATATATTACTGTCTCTGGTGGGACATGTGATGTGCTGTCTGTATTTTGGCAGTTCACGGGAGATATTTGCTTTATTAAAGTCCCCGAGAATGATTAAAACAGAGTCCGGGTGTTGTTGCTCAGTCTCTGTGATCATATCAGCGAGTTTCTGTAAAGCGGAGCTCACGTGCGCTTGCGGAGGAATGTAAACACTCACGAGAATGAACGAGCAAAACTCCCGCGGCGAGTAGAAAGGCTTGCAGTTAATGAAGAGCGTTTCTAGATCAGAACAGCACATCTTCTTTAACACAGTTACATCTGTACACCACCTCTCATTGATGTAAAAGCACATCCCGCCGCCGCGCGATTTCCCCGTTGATTCTGCCTCACGATCTGCTCTAAACAGCTGAAAGCTCGGCAGATGAAGCGCGCTGTCCGGAATGGCGTCGTTCAGCCAGGTTTCCGTGAAACACAGAGCAGCAGAGTTTGAAAAGTCCCTGTTTGTCCGGGAGAGCAGAAGGAGTTCGTCTGTTTTGTTGGGTAGAGAGCGGAGATTCGCCAGATGGATGCTAGGCAACGCCGTTCTAAATCCGCGCTGTCTGAGCTTCACGAGCGCGCCGGCTCGCTTCCCCCGTCTGTGCGTCCTGAAGTGTTTGACCAGAGCTACGGCTCCGCCAACAACAATGTCCAGCAAAACGTCCGAATAATCAAAAAGCCATCTTAGATCATAGGGTCTCTGTCAGAGATTTATTCATAGAAATATTGTAGAGCATGATATTATGTTGCCATATTCAAATAAAGGTTTAAAAATAAATTACCACAATCAAAAGATTTTAAAATGTAGGCTGTCTCTAAATAAGTATATGTTCAGCTAATTGTCAGCCTCTTACATGTGTGCTTCTCAAAAACAATTAGTGGATATGCATATAAAAAGCCTTTTAATTAACAGAGTGGAATAATCGTGGCTGATAGTAGGATATGCAAAAGTAAAAGAAAACCAAACGACGCAAATCAGCTGTTACTTCTTGCCCAACTTGTTAATGAAAACAAAGATATAATCGAATGAAAATGTGGAGTTGGGATAACCTCCATAACCAAAATAAGATGCATGTGAAAACGTGTGTGCAAATAAATGCAGCGTGTTTGTAAAATTTTTACATTCTGAGGCAGGTTGCCCGCAACAGCCATTTTAGGATAGTTTGTGGCTTGGTCTTAGTGACTTACGAGTCCTCTTCACTACTTCTAACGTTTCACGGATTTAGGATCTAGTTTTAGTGCTAAAACGCTTTGTGAAATTCTCTTAGAGCAAAAATTTAGGAGTCCTAAATTTAGGACTGGCACGCCCATTATTTTTAAGATTTTCTCCTAAATCGGCAAGTTATGAGCTACTTTATCCTTAAGGTGTTTTGTGAATACGGGCCCAGAGCATTTTATTATTTGTCCAATAAAAATAAAAAAATTCAACACAATGCAGATCATACATACACATAAATGAAGGGGTGAGCCTATACAACATTCTCAATGTGGCAAACACTCACACAAGCACACCCACAATCAAAACATTGAATGAGCCTATAACAGAGCCTTTTTTTTTTATTTTGTTGAAAACTCACACATACAAAGTCATTTAAAGTCACACACATACAAAAACAAAGAATTGAATGAGCCAATGACTGTGCAAATTTTTATTTATTTTTTTAATGTGCCAATCAGCCACTTCAAGTAAGATCAAAGTCCTACTGCAAGATTTGTTGATGCTTCCAAACAAAACGTCTTATGCTACTTGTTAGGTTTATTGTTTATTCTTACCTGTTTGGTACCATTTGGTATCATTACACTTTGAGATATTTAATTATAATTTTTTTTATTTTATTTTTTTTTTATCAATGAATACTCTGTCTGCTTCTTTGTCTTTTCTTTATAGCATGGTCAGATTTGTCTGTAAGCATATTTTGGCATCTTTGTACTGTCTCACCCAACACAAATGGTTTTTAGAGGTGTGGTTGACACTTTTTTTTCTAGACTTGATTGTGTTTATGGGGTACAGTCTAACGTGTTAATACTTTGTTTAAAAAAAATAAATAAAAAATTCACATAATTTACCCTTATTCTACACTGTTCTGTCCCTTCTCCGATGAACGCTCTGATTTCCTGATTTTATGGAGCCCCTCCCTCAGAAATACGCAATGGGCTCATATTGGTTAGCTGGCCCAGTGTGTTGTGACTCGCTAAACCGCCTAGTGTGTGTTCAGAAATGTCACGCCCCTCGCCTCAGTGCATGTGCTCAGTGTTGTATTGTAAACAATGGCGTCGTCAATATTGATTATCAGTTTGAGCCCAATTAAGACCCAGAGAATATTAGTGTAGAGGATCGCGCAGAACCTGTGCAAGCATGGCTCTTACAGGATGTTTCAAAATGGTATGTGTTTTTTTTTTTTTTTTTTTTTTGCTGTCTCATACTTTTAGATGCTCCGTTATTCGTAAATGCTACTGCTTATGTTAGCTTCTAATATACAGTTTTATCTTGATTAAATCTTTAATACAGCAGAATACATGATTGCATTGTAGCATTTTTGTAACAGTAAGAAGTGCTTGCCAGCAAGTATTGGCAACCGCATACACGTCCATGTTTAACGCTTATATCTCTGTCTATACACATAGTGTATAATTGGAAAACAATTCATTGATGGAGCTGACGAGCTGATGATCTGAATCAGGTGAGAGAGAGAGAGGGAAGATGCAGAGCGTGTGCAGAGGAGGGGGGTGCGAGGAACAGGATTAAAGGGGTGGTTGATTGCGATTTCACTTTTTTAATGTTAGTTAGTGTGTAATGTTGATGTTTGAGCATAAACGATATCTGCAAAGTTGCAGCACTGAAGTTCAAAGCAAACGGAGATATCGTCTTTTAAAATTCTGGCAGTTTAATGCCTACAAAAACAGCTCGTAGGGACTACAACGAGTTACTTCCTGGGTCCATTACATCACAAACCCAGATAAACCTCGCCCCCGGGAACATGCAGCGAAGGGGGAGAGGCCATACTGCACTTGCTTTAGAGAAGAGGAAGTGAAAGCTAGGGGTGCACGTAAAAATCTATTCATATATGAATCGCGATTCTGTCTTCTAACAATTCTAATGGATTCACAAGTTTCAAAATCAGTGTTCTAAAGCAGCGGTTCTTAATCATGTTCCTCACGTCCCCTGCTATGCACACGCTCTGCATCTCTCTCTCTCTCTCTCTCTCTCTCTCTCATTCAGATCGTCAGATCAGCTCCAACAAACTGTTCCAATTATACATTTTTCACATAGCAATGAGAAGCGTTATACATTGACGTGCATGCGGTTGCTGTGCTGTATTAAAGCTTTAATCAGGATAAAACCGTATATTAAAAGCTAACAGAAGCAGTAGCACTTACAAATAACAGCGTATCTAAAAGTATGAACCAACAACAAACAAACATACCATTAAGAGCCGTGCTTGCACAGGTTCCCCTTCTAGGGAACTCCACGCTGCGCCCCCTAGGGCACTATGGGGAATGCAGTCTGCATGACTGGTGTCTGAAGCACGTGTGAAACAACACCAATCTATTGGCCCACATGGCCCATGACATCATAGGCGGGGTGCCTGGAAGTATAAGAGAGCACCTGCTGAACCTTATAAAGTCACCTTTATTTATATAGCGCTTTTAACAATACAGATTGTGTCAAAGCACTTAACAGTATCAAATTGGAGGATAGAGTGTCAGTAATGTATAATAATAAGATTAAACACTCAATTTTCAGTTAAAGGCATTTCATTATTGAATTCAGAGATGTCATTGTCTAGCTCAGTTTAGTTTAAATAGTATCTATGAAATCAAATTGACGATAATCGATAGAAATTAAGTGTCCCCAACTGAGCAAGTCATCCTCTTTGCTGTTTTCAGGAGCCGTCTGTTTGAAGTGCGTGTGAGAAACCAAGGCAGGTGAGCGGTGTGGAAAGTGTGTGCCTCCGTTCCAGAGGTTTCTGGCACTTGAGGACATGCACGATCTATCTGTCATGTGTCTTGGTCAGGAGCTTGCCTGTTCAGTGCTCGAGGGCACTGAACGCACTCATTGTGAGTGTTGTCCAATGAGAAGCTCTATTCGCGTTTGCCCCTCATCTCGAGAGATGAGTGTCAAGTACTTGCGTCTCGCGGTTCGGGTCCCGCTGTTGCCGAGGCACGGCGAAGACTCGGATTGCGGGATTCACGGGTTTTAGACGCTCTTTTTGTGTTATCGGATCCCGCGGATAGCTCTTGAGTCGAGCGGCACTTTAGGGGATGTGTGCCTCCGTGTTTGGATTCTAACCTCGAGGGTATGTTCTGCTTTCGCGTTTGTCTCGGCGAAGAGCATTCAGAGTTACGCGCGCATCGTGATGAGTCATGGTGTCTAGGCTCCGCTCGCGTTCGTTCCTATTCCCGAGGGATCCGGAACAAAGCGTTTGTCTCACGGCGAGGTACCGCCATTGCCACGGCACAGTTTCTCAGTCATGATCTGCGAGATCCACACACCCTCTTTAAATGGGTTGTTGGATATCACCAATACTACTGGGTTGTTATGACGATGAAGTGTGAGCACGGAGTCGTTTGTGGGCGGAGCTATATTCAGCTCTGCTGTGCCTCTCTAATATGCATGTTTTTGTGTGTGGAACCTTGCTGGGCATGAATATATTTTTATGTTCTGTGGAGACAGACTTGCGAGTTTTCTCTCCCAGGGTTTTCAGCACCTAGAGTGGTTATGGGGAATGTCTCCTCCTGTATTAAGCCAGAGTGTAGCTGTCTGCGGATGGTTATTCTCCAGCCCGGCTTACTTTGTTCTGGAATATGGCGGTCTGAGGGAAGCCATGTTCTAGCCTGGCTCCTTAACTAGATTGGGTTCCCCTTGGCACAAGTTCTCTCAAATTAAGCGCTGAAGTCTTTGTCTAGGAATCTGCTATTCAAGGATAGCTGTGTTCCAGCTTGGAGACTGCTTAAAAAAAAAAAAAAAAAAGGTCTCCATGAGCCCCTTGCATGGACTGTGCTGTCGCCCCCTTTAGTGAATCATTTACGGAGGGTCCGGATCTCCCTTTTGTGAGCTCCTGGTCAATAACACGGTGCTTAGCTAGCCTAATGTGGGACTGACATGGACTGGGGACCTCCTCAGTATAACAATCTGAGGGTGGTTATATTCCAGCCATTATGGCAGGTCGGGCTTACCTGAATACAGCTATCTGAGGCTAGCTGTCTTCTACTGCAGTTACGGTGAGTCTTCTTATGGAATGGTCCCCTTTCCTAGAGCCTAGCTATCTGAGGATAGCTATGTGCTAGCTCAGTGATCCTTCCCCTGCTTAGGGTTTTAAGTAGCGGTCTCCTTGAGCCTTTGCCTATACAATGCTATCTCCCCTGCTAGGGTTGTAAGTAGATGGTCCACTCTCTGTGGTCTAGGCAGCTCTGTAGGAATGCTATATCAGCTATGTTATTCTGGTCCACAAGCCTTCATAAGACCTGATCTGATCTGATCTGATCTGAGGATAGCTGTGTTCTAGCTCAGTAGCTACTCTCTCTACCTGGGATTTAAGTAGCGATCTCTTCAGCTCCTCTAGAGGCTTTCTAGTAGACTCTTCAGTGGTCTTGTGTATCCAGGCTAGTTCTGCTCACATAGCATAGCTGTCTGAGGAAAGCTGTGCTCTTAACTTGAGTGGGATGTTCCACTTGATCTATTTAGGTTCCCCCATTTCTGTCAAGTTGTGAGCAGCCCGTGGCGTCAGTGGCATGGCCCCTTTCTAAGGCTAGGCGTAGGTGTATTTATTCCTTGGTGCTCTCCCATCAGGACAGGCATGCGCCTTGGCATGGCGTGGTTGGATTTCGTTCCCCATAGTGCCCCCTAGGGGGCGCAGCGTGGCGTTCCCTAGAAGGGGAACGTCTCAGGTTATGCATGTAACCATGGTTCCCAAGAGGGAACGAGACGCTGCGCCCCCTTGCCATGTCTTCGGCCTGCCTGTCTACGTCTCCTTCAGACAGCTAAGTGGATGACGTATTCAGCAGGTGCCCTCTTATACTTCCGGGCACCCCGCCTATGATATCATGGGCCATGTGGGCCAATAGATTGGCGTTGTTTCACACGTGCTTCAGACACCGGTCATGCAGACTGCATTCCCCATAGTGCCCCCTAGGGGGCGCAGCGTCTCGTTCCCTCTCGGGGAACCATGGTTACATGCGTAACCTGAGACGTTCTGCGTGATCCTCTTCACTAATATTCTCTGCGTCTCAATCGGGCTCAAATTGATATGCAATATAGACGACGCCATTGTTTACAATACAACAGAGCGCATGCCGCTGAGGTGAGGGGCGGGACATTTAGACTCGCACTAGAGGCGGTTTAGCCAATCACAACACACTGGACCAGCTAACCAATCTGAGCCCATTGCGTATTTCTGAGGGAGGGGCTTATTAAAACCAGGAAATAATTGAGGCTTTTACCAGAGAAGGGACAGAGCAGTGTAGAATGAATGAAGATAAATTGTGAAAAATAATGCGTTTTTTAAAAAACGAAGCATGAACACGTTTGACTGCACCCCATAAACACAATAAAGCCTAGAAAAAAAACAATCAACCACCCCTTTAAGAACTGGTGCTTTAGAACATTGATTTTGAAACTTGTGAATCCATTAGAATTGTTAGAGGACAGAATCGCGATTCATATATGAATAGATTTTTTTCATGTACCCTAGATTTGACGGCATGGCAACAACTCTTCCACTTCTCTAAAGCAGTGCAACATGTCTTCGCTCCCTTTGTTGCATGTTCCCGGGGGCGGGGTTTATGTAAATTTCAGGGTTTGTGATGTCACCAACCTGGGAAGAAGCTCGTTGTAGTACCACCCCTTCTACGCCTTGGCTGTCTGATGTTGTCCGCGAACATCGTTCTAAGCTCAGGGCTGCTGAAAGGGTGTGGCGCAAATCAAAAAATCCTACTGACCTTAATGTGTATCAGTCACTCCTCTCTTCCTTCTCTGCTAATGTCTCCACTGCTAAAAGGACATACTATCATAACAAAATTAACAATTCGTCTAACTCTCGCATGCTCTTTAAAACATTTTCCTCCCTCTTTTGTCCTCCTCCTCCTCCCCTTCCTTCATCAACTCTAACAGCTGACAACTTTGCCACGTTCTTAATTAATAAAATTAAAACCATCAGTGCACAAATTTCCACACCACAATCTGTCAAGCACATCTTACTAGCAAACATACACTCGCACTCCAGTGGTTTGAGTCTTACCTCTCAGATAGGTCCTTCAAGGTATATTGGAGAGGTAAGGTATCCAAGTCACAACATCTAACTATTGGGGTGCCTCAGGGCTCAGTTCTTGGACCACTTCTCTTCTCTGTCTACATGGCATCAATAGGTTCTGTAATTCAGAAACATGGCTTTTCATATCACTGCTATGCTGATGACACTCAACTCTACCTCTCATTCCATCCTGATGATCCGACAATCGCTGCTCGCATCTCAGCTTGTCTAACAGACATTTCTTGCTGGATGAAGGACCATCAACTTCAGCTCAACCTTGCCAAGACAGAACTGCTTGTGGTTTCATCACAATTTCACCATCCAGTTAGGCATATCAACCATAACTCCTTCAAAAACAGCCAGAAACCTTGGAGTTATGATTGATGATCAGCTGACTTTCTCAGACCACATTGCTAAAACTGCCCGGTCCTGCAGATTTGCTTTATTCAACATCAAGCCCTTTTTTTCGGAACATGCTTCACAACTCCTTGTTCAAGCTCTTGTTCTGTCCAGGCTGGACTATTGCAATGCTCTCTTGGCAGGTCTTCCAGCCAGTTCTATCAAACCTTTACATTTAATCCAGAATGCGGCAGCAAGATTAATTTTTAATGAGCCAAAAAGAATGCACGTAACACCTCTGTTTATCAATTTGCACTTGCTACCAATAGCTGCTCGTATAAAATTCAAGACATTAATGTTTGCCTACAAAACCACCACTGGCTCTGCACCCCTTTACCTAAATTCATTACTTCAGACTTATGTGCCCTCTAGAAGCTTACGTTCTGCAAGTGAACGTCGCTTTATTGTGCCATCCCAAAGAGGCACAAAATCACTTTCACTGACTTTTAAATTAAATGTTCCCTCCTGGTGGAATGACCTGCACAACTCAATCCGAGCAGCTGAGTCCTTAGCCATCTTCAGGAATTGGCTAAAAACACATCTCTTCCATCTTTATTTTACCCTCTAAATCTAGCACTCTCTATTCTTTAAAAAAATAAAAATACTAACACTAGCTTTTCTAATCTTTTTGTATTCTATTTGTTTTCTTTTTCTTTATTATACAATTAACAAAAGCAAAAAAGGCCTCGAACACTAGCTTGCTCTATTCTTTTCTATTCTATTTTTTTATTATATAATTAAAAAAAAAACCTTGCTATGTGTACTGAATTAAGCTAATTGAGACTTGTATATCTTGTACACTTGCATATCATTGCTCTTTTGTTGATTTTGATTGCTTCCATTGTCCTCATTTGTAAGTCGCTTTGGATAAAAGCGTCTGCTAAATGACTAAATGTAAATGTATTTGTAGCTTTGAACTGCCATAATTTTATAAGATTATATCTCTGTTTGCATTGAACTTTCAGCGATGTAATTTTGCAGATGTCGTTTATGCTCAAACAGCAACATTACACTCTAACTAAAGTTAAAAAAGTGAAATCACAATCAACCACCCCTTTAATTTTTTTTTATTTTTTATTTTTTTTTTTTTTACAATTTTAACTTGGGATAAAATCTAAAACTTAAAGGTGCTGTATGCTGGATTGAACTAGGTATTGCAGTCCAAATTCAAAATATTGTAGAGCCATTGATGCATATATGCAGCCATTGAGTACTACAGCCATATAGTGGCTGTTGATATTTTTGAAATTTTTATGCCATCATATGTCACCAAAGTCACCAAATTTTTTTGTTTTGGCTGTCTGAACTTACTGGAATTTTTAGAGGCCAAGCACCGAAGGTGCGTAGGCACCTCTTGTATCCATTAGATTTCTTATTATTTTTATTAGGGGCCAAGCACCGAAGGTGCGTAGGCACCTATTGTATCCGTTGGCATTCTTATTAGGGGTCAAGCACCGAAAGGTTGCCGAAGGATTTCTTCTTCTTCCTCTTCTGCTCTTGAGTCTTTGGCAGCCCATAAAACCACTTGTGGGAACGTTATGAAATTTTCCACACAGATAGAGGAGAGTCTGAACTGTCACCATAGCAAATTTTAGCGCCACCACTTGTCCTAAGTTTCACTCATGTTTATGCTAATAACTTTTTAACTGAATGGTCTAGAAGCAAAACTTTTTCCTCAAAACTCCTTTTTCCTCTGATTCCTTGGCTCATGACGAGTCGAATGAACACAAATTTAAAAATCGTAAGGTTTAGTTTTTTCGTTATTTTTTAATAGTTTGAACAACCTACTTTTTCGAACTCGTCCTAGACTGCTTTTCTGATTTTCAACAAAATTGGCTCAGATCATCTTAAGACCATGCTGGCAAAAAGTTATGGAATTCAAGTTGATTAGTGAAACCGTTATCGAATAACATGTGAACGAATTATATGAAGAGCACGCAAAAATGGATGTGAGGCTATATCTCCGCAACGGTTTGGCGTATTGAGACCAAACTTGGTGTGTGTTATGCAGTGGTACAGTGTTTCGGACAGTGCCACCTAGTGGGCAGGAAATATGAAAAATGGCTAATTTTGCTTAAAACTTCTGAATGGTTTGGCCAAAAATCACAAAACTGGTCTCTTTAGATTAGCATACTGAGTCGAACCATGCCCAGTTTTCCCATGTCAGCTATTTTGGGCGTAGGCCATTTTGAATTTTGACATAAAATGCTGTATTTTACGAACGCATTGGTGTATCATTACAAACTTGGTATGTCTCTCCGACACCATGACCTGACAGTACTCAAAAAGTTTTGGGGCAGCGCCACCTTGTGGTCAATGGTTATAATGAAATTTTTAAAAAATGCTAATGACTTTTGTTTACATTAGCCTATTGTAATGAGAATTTATTAACCATGGTGTTGATCTAACTGATGTTGATAGATTCCATGGATCATGCCGAGAACATTGATACCAATTATGCCATAAATGGCTGAATTTCCTGTCTGCCATTTTGATTTGTTGAAAACTTACTTTTTCGAACTCCTCCTAGACTGTTAGTCCAATTTTCACCAAATTTGACTCTAATCATCTTCAGACCATGCTGGTAAAAACTTATGAATTTCGTGTCGATATACAAAACGGTTTTCGTTTAACGCATCAACGAATTTGCTGGAAAGATTACAAACTGCATCTGAGGCTGTATCTCTGCAAAGCTTTCACATATTGACACCAAATTTTGTATGTGCCATTGTCACCTCTCACTGACCACGTCACATCAATTTGGTAACATTGCCACCTATTGATCGAGAGTGATAAACCATTCATTAAGCATCAATAATGGAATTTACAATACTGCTAATAACTTTTGATTGCATTAGCCTGTTGTAATGAAATTGGTTTCAAAATATTCCTTGGGTCATGCCAACAACATAGATACCAATTATGCCATTGTCGGCCGAACTTCCTGGCCGCCATTTTGATTTATGTTGAAAACCTACTCTTTCGAACTCCTCCTCGATCGTTGGTCCGATTTTCACCAAAATCGAATCAGATTATCTTCACATGGTGCTGACAAAAAGTTATGGATTTCGTGTTGATGGGCAAAACCGTTTTTGTGTAGCGCCGCAACAAATTTGATTGTCTGAGGCTGCATCTCTTCAAAGCTTTGACATATTGACACCTCACACAGAACACACCACATATATTTGATAACAGCGCCACCTATTGGTCAAAAGTGATAAGCCAATAAAACATATTACTAGTGGTTGTATTTGATTTTTCAGCCATTTTGACTACAATCATCTTAAAATGGTTTTAATTACTCATTGCTGCAGTTGGTCTGATGCTCTCTTCTGTAGTGCTTGTCCCCTTAATTGCTGCTTGCAGCTATATTTTTTTATTACCATTATTTTTTTACTGAAGTAAAATAAAAGTAATTATAATATAAAAATAAGCATATTTTACATAAAAATGGCACTTGTAGAGGTAAATAAATATAAAAAAACTAAATTGAATAAATTGATAGTTTTATATATATTTTATTATAAGATAGTGATATGACATTTATTAAAACTTGGGAACACATCTGGGACTTTTGTGTCCAAATTTGTCCACAAAGGACCAATTAAGGGTTCCTATACAAAGGATGCTTGAGGGTTAAACAGAACTGGACACGTCTGTTCAAGGCTTTTCAGTAAAGAGAGAAGGGCTTTACAGTTAGAAAGAAAATAATAAGCAGTGCTGAATATATTTGTATATTCTTTGAAACTTCTGTGGAACATGAAGTGAACATAAACTGTTATTTGAGCTCTACCAGCATGCTGTCATGGCCTGAATGGGTGGTCAGTGAAGGAGAGCTTTGTAGGTTGCCGACGTCTTGTAAAATGTGCATTTTTTTGTTCTGTTAATTGGCAGTTGATAGGAGTTCCAGTGAACTGCAGTGGCTTTTGGATCTGGTACAGAATGATCCAGTCCATTACATAAGGTCAGTAATGATATCAAACATTGTGACTTCAGCTGTGTATTATTTGTTTGTATGTATGTATAACTGTAAACTTTTTTAATTTAAAATTATTGAATACTTTCATTAGGGATGCATCGATCCGATACTCAGGATCGGTATCGGCTCAGATACTGGCATTTTCTGCCGGATCGGGTATCGGTCAGATGAGACCAATCCAAATCCAATCTTGTGCGTATACTATTCTGTGTTATTGTTAAGCCTCACGAAAGCACAAAAACATTATAAAGCACCATAAAGTCAAAGTCCAAGTGTTCTGAAGCCGTTCCATAGTTTAATGTGAGGTACAGATGAATATTTATGTCGTTAAATTCAAGTTCACGTAAACTCTTCTGTCCGCTGCAGCTGTCTGTCATCCTCCATTCAGCGTTCAAACTGCGTGTCGCGTTTGGTTATGACAGTCAAGACGATGAAACTCTCTCCAAGAGCACACAGTAACTGAAATTTAAAACTGTTAAAAGAAAAGGCTCAATAAACTATCGCACAGATTTAATAAACTACACATCAATATCTCTTGTGCTTTGAACTTCTCTATGCGGAGCTGCGCGCTGTGACTCCGTGTTTCTTCAAGCACATCATTCTGCACACGGGATGCGCATAAGCGCTTTGTGCTGCTCTGTATTGGAGCTTTTCGTATTATAATAATTTTGTGCAATGAAAGATTATTTATATCGTTTCTTGTTCTGTCCTATAATGCTATTAATAATCCAATGTTTAGCACAGTAATGGAGGCAGCAACTTATGATAGATAGGACTCCTCTATCTTTCATATGTTGCTGCCTTCATTACTGTGCTATACATTTAAAAGAAATGTCTTATAATTTTATAGATTGTATTTATATATAAATACATTTACTAGTTATCATTAATGTATTTCACAACAATACAGAGAGCAATGTGTAACATTTTACCAGATTTAGTCCTACACTTATTCATTTTTATTTGTTCCCCACTAAATAATTTCACTAAATGTTTAGATTTTATAAAATTGTGCACTCGTGATTTTTCTAGAATAATTTTTGCTTCTAAATTATCCACTAACCTAGTTTATAATAGCATTTTTGTCATAGATTGATTATATATTTTTTTCATTTTGTTATTTTTCATTAAAATGAAGTTGTCCATATTTAGTAGATTGTGTTTAACACCCAAAAGAGTGACGATCAGGTCAACACACAGAAGTATAGAAATTCTACACTGTTTAAAAAAAAAAAAAAAAAAAACTGTGCTGGGATCAGATCAGAATCGGCCGATACTCAGAATTTTCTGGATCGGATCTGAAAAAAAAAATGGTATCGTGGCATCCCTAATTTTCATGACACACATCACTTTATTCAATAACACCTGTTTAGTTTGAATGTGTTTTCAGTACATGGAAAGGATGAATGTTATTTTATGTTTTGATATCTCAAATCTCCAAAACGTCAGGTGGTGCAACCGTCCCCACAGATGAACAAACTAAGAAAACTATTAAAAATTGTGTTTTTTTTTTATGATAAATTCTAAATAAAATGCTGTGGCATGATTTTATGTTTGAAACCTTTCCTATAAACAAATTATAAACAAATTACTTAAAAAAAAAACAAATTTAAGTAGTTTTAAAGCTGTTGAGATAATTAAAAAACTTTTAAGCGTTTTATTTTGTTGTTATTACTTGTACACAGTAGTCAGACATTTCAAATTATTAAATAGTAATATGGCAGTATATTCTCGTGTTTTATAGTTATCAGAGGAGGAAAAGGGAGGGAAAATATTTTCTCAGCCATTACATTGTTGTTAAATCACCATTAGGGGTGTGTGATATGACGATTTTTTTTTATCATGGTCGATAAAAATATCTCCGCAATCTGCTTTTGAAGAAATATCGTAGTATTGTGCTACAGTGCACATTCTATCAGTTTTACATCTGTCGCTTCCATCTCAATATACTGTACAATGCAACATACATTTACATCAAATGTTAACTCGGCAGTAGAGTTGCACTCGTGGGACACTGCACTTATTCACAGTCACAAAAGTACATTATATACATGTGCCTTAAATCCTTGCCGGTTAAATGTTTCATTCATGTGCTGTTCTGACGTGCACTTTTTCTGAGCACGTACACCTGAAGCACGCCTTATTACTGGACTAAGTTATCTTTCACACCAATATTGTCAAAAACACACAAGCTTTACGTGTAAACACAGTTGTTTATGTCTGAAGTGAAAGTAAACAGTTGAGAGAAAAACAAATACTTACCTGTATATTGGATGCTTGTAGGTCTTAAAGGGACAGGAGGCTAAAGCCCCATTCACACCAAGAACGATAACTATAAAGATAAGTATATTAGCGTCGACACCAGCGAACGATATCGTCTCTTTATTCTAAGCACATGTGCGTCTGGCGCTTTAAATTCACGAGCTCCTTATAGCAGGATGGATTCTGATTGGATGCCAATGTTTGTATTGTTCATCAGCTGGAAAAAAAATCGTTCTGGAAGTGATTCCAACGATATCGTTTCTCTGTGCTATTATTGTTATAGTTGTGGTGTGGACTCTGCTATTCTCTAATATTGAGAACGATTTTTAGAACTATATCTTTATCTTTATAGTTATCGTGCTTGGTGTGAACAGGCCTTAAGGCCCAATCCCATTTCTACCCCTTAGCCCTTCACCTTTCCCCTTTCCCCTACCCCTCCGTTTTGCGCGTTCACATGAAGGGGTAGGGGTGTCTCGATTCTCTTTTGATTGGAGGGGTAGGGGTAAGGGGTAAGGGGTAAGGGGAAGGGCCAGATAGCCCTTCAAACGAAGATTTTTCGGGACCACACTACAAACGAAGGGGTATGAATCATCTCAGCATAAACCAGATGCAACAGCAACATGGCTGCCAGAGCGAACAAAAAGACATAAATGTAAGCATTATTGGCATTAATAAAGATTTTAATGAAAAGTAATCATTTGTTTTATGTTACATTTAATCGTGAGTTCATATTTACGGTCATGTTATTCAAAGAAATCTTGATTAAAAAATCGCTAAAGTTTCCTAACGTCATATCGTTACTGACTGCACGATAGTGCCACAGCATATTTTCATGTCTGATCAGGGCGATAACCACCATAGACATTGAGGGGCTAGTTCCCCCAAAAATTAGAAATCGCTAAACCTTTTTCTCAAATATTGAGCGAGAGAGAGAAGAGAAGTGTACATGCGTCTGTGCGTCTCTTTTTACAATGAGTGAGTTTAACGTTACTTCAAAAACAGCGATTTTATGCTGGAAAATATAATGTAGCGATTCAGTATTTAAACTGTTATTAATAAAAGTCGTGGGGCAGCATTGACAAGTTTCTTTGCTCCTGGATGTGAGCTGCACGATCTCCGATATATATATATATATATATATATGTATATATATATATATATATATATATATATATATATGTGTATATATATATGTATATGTATATATATGTGTGTATGTATGTATGTATGTATGTATATGTGGGGGGGGGGGGTGCATGTCAGTAAGCAGCGCATTAATATAGAACGGTAATTAAAGTCTCTAATGCACACCAGTGTAGGTGTGTGTATCGTAGGAGCTAGACAACGTATGATCACGTGTGACAGTATAGTAGTGGTGTCCCAATTATTAGGGGAATATTTTCACCCCTACCCCTTGGCTCTCTGTTTCAAGGGACAAGGGGAAGGGGCAGGCGGAGGGGTAGGGGTATAAAATAGAATTGGGATTGGGCCTAAACATATTGCCACTTGTTATTAAAGGGATAGTTCACCCAAAAATTTAATTTCTGTTATTATTTACTCACATGTTGTCCCAAACCTGTATTAATTTCTTTCTTGTGCTGAACACAAAAGAGGATATTTTAAAGAATGTGGGTAGCCAAAAAGTTGCTGGTCCACATTGACTTTGATAGTAGGAAAAAAAAATTGCTATGGAAGTCACTGGGGACCAGCAACTCTTTGCTTACCTACATTCTTCAAAATAACATTTATGGTCAATAGAAGAAAGAAACTCATTCAGGTTTAAAAAACAACTTAAGAGTGAGTAAATGAATTAATTTTGGGGTGAACTACCCCTTTAATGTTAATAATACAATAAAACTTTAATACAGTTGCTTTAATAAGAATCAATGTATAATTGATGTATTTAGTGTTTTATTTTTATATTTTTTCATTCAATTTCTTAAATGCTACTTCTAAATAAACCTACTATGACAAAGATTTTTATCTTTGCCCACGTTGGCCTAAATATCTGCCACTCTTTTTTATTTTATATTTTGTTACCTTGTAATGCTTTGTTTTTAAAAAAGGGAAATTAGTTTGGCTTTACTTCTCAGACAACTTGAAAAATAGTAAAACCAACATGGCAAAGAGTTATAAAATCGTGATATTCCTGAAAAACATTGTGTGATATTTTTGCCATATCACCCACCCCTAATCACCATCCATTTTTATTTAGTAGTATTATATAGTGTTACATTCCAGTTACTATGCATTTTGGGCCAGATTTACTAACAGTGCAAAACAAACTTGTGTCAGGATTTGCTAAAGATGTACAGTGAATAATTAATGCTGAAAAGGCGTAGACAGTAATTTTTGTGGTTTACCTTATTGCATATGCATTTGTAGGAGTTTTCCTTTCAGATCCTGAATTTATGGGAGGAGAGTATTTAAATGAATCATGTAACATTATTTACTAAGCTTTGTGCTAGTCAATTTACTGGTGTTTGCACCATTATTTGCCACCCAACAAAAAGCATGTCTTAAACCATTTGTGCCTGTGTTGTTAGTAGATTACACGCAACTTATTATAGTTTTGGTACAGCAAAAGAGAAATATTAAACACAAAATTGATTTTTTTTTTTTTTATTAAACATTTTCTGAACAAATCTTTAAATAAATTATATTGTAAATTTTCTTAGGGATAAAAATCTACCTCAGCTTATGCTCTAAACCAGAGGTCCCCAACCACCGGTTCGCGACCCACTACCGGGCCGTGGAAGAATTGCTACCGGGTCGGAAGAACATACTGGGAAAATGTGTATCCTATATAGATATGATCATATTGCACTCTGTTATTTATTGCGTGTTAATGATTGTTCTAATTATTCTGTATTTTCGTAGTATGCGATTGAAATGGAGTAGCAATTTGATGATTTCATGATAAATTAGTATATGATAGATTGCACTGATCTGTCATAGTCTATATTCGGGGTTAAACGGAGCGCAGTTGATCCGTTATTTGCACATACCAGACCCCACTGTTCGGCACACATGTTATTTCGAGATTAATTTGCCAATTTACACGTTCAAGCAATTTTAAACCACAAGAAGAAGAAGAAACGAAAGAGAACTGAATTTGTTACTCACGCACTGTTCTCACACACAGCCAAAGTGCGCACAAGCATAGAGACATGTTTCAGACAGCGCAGAAATACCAAGTTGATTCCTCTTTCGCGTCTCCTTGCATTTAAGATACATAGGCTTTACACAAAAAATTGTCAAAAACCCTTCACGGTGCTTTATTTTATTTTTTCTTGTTTCTTGCGTATCTGAAAAAATCATTCGGTCTGTGACTCAAAAACCTATATATATTCTTGTGGACTAGGGCTGTCACAATATTAGATTTTTGATATTACGGTTATCGTGGCCATAAGAATTCACGATATCGATATATCACGATATCTATGTGGGGGGGGGTATCAGTCAAATTATTTTTTACTTTGAGTTTTTCTTTTTCACCCAACGAACATAAAGATACTGATAAACACAGCGTACAAGACTCTGGCTTTCTCTGTCGTCTTTGGAGCTCCTATGAAATAACAAGAGAGAGAATATTGTCGAGTTTAACAGTATGATGAATAAATATTAATGGTAACACTTTACACTAAGATGTCATTTGTTAACATTAGTTAATGTATTAACTAACATAAACAAACAATGAACAATACATTACACAATTTATTAATCTTTGTTAATAAAAATACAGTCGTTCATTGTTCATGTTAATTCACAGCGCATTGTTTACAAACACAACTTGTGATTTTAATAATGCATTAGTAAATGCTGAAATTAACATGAACTAAGATTAATAAATACTGCAGAAGTATTGTTCATTCTTATTTCATGTTAACTAATGCAATTAACTAATGTTAACTAATGAACCTTTTTGTAAAGTGTTGCCATATTAACATCTAAACTGATACTTTAACCTGTTAACTTGTGTAACCGTGTTTTAAGTTCTTAAACCTATCGTTGCACCGGCGCCACTGAAGTCATGCAGTAAGAGCGCTGCTAATTCAGTTTTAATGTGCGTCTAGAACGGCTGCAGATGAGGCATTAAGTGCATGGCACTGCAACCAACTTAACATTTTACAGAGTTTAATATAGCAATGTGGTCGCTCAGTTTTTCAAGATCAGTTTTAATCGTGTAACTGTTAAAAATAGATTTGAACAAAGAAATGAAGTGTTACTACGCACGGGCCGTATTGATTGCAAATACAAAAATAAGACGAGCAAAGAAAACGCGGTACTTAAAATAATCACCCTTTACTTAAATATATGAACACAGAAAACCTCTGTTAACAGGTTAATGTAACATTTCCCATTTTATGACTAATAAAATAATAGCAACTTACTCTGTATAACTGAACATGGCTCTTCTCGGAGTAGCTGCATGCGCTGCGTCGTCTTGTTTGACAGGTGTCAGGGTTAAGACGCAATACTGCCACCTGGATGTCAACCAGGTACTGGCGCTGGAGTATTTACATGTGTTATCATAAGAATCCTGTTCATTTTAAATATTGCGTTTATTGCCAATACCGGTATATCGTCACACACTAAATTAACACAATATCGATAATTGTTGCTTTGAATATCACGGTTATCGTCAATACCGGTATATCGCGACACCCCTATCGTGGACCCGAGAATGTTTGTTGTTGAAACGTTAATTTACACAGTGGCTGTCATAACATTTTTCATAACCGATTTATTTAAACATACAATTAAATAATTAATTAATAGTTAATAATAATTAATGAAATTAAGACATCACTAACAGGTAGCGTAAAATATAGTATATAGTCTAATATTTTGCAAAATGCTGTTCTCTAGACTTCATTTCTCTAGCAAACTAACGAGCTGTGGACACTGACTTGCCTGAGGTAAATGAAATGCTATGTGCCATTTTGTTTTGACGTCTTTCCGCGGTTGAAACACAGATTGAGCGATTAAATGATGCTTGAGATGTTCATTCATGTTTGTCACGTTAAAACTAATAGTAAGTGGAAGGGATGATCATGCTCACTCAAACTCAACACTGCAGTTTGAACTGAGGCGTTTATACAGCGATCTTTCATGCCATATCAAAGAGCATCAAAAGGGCATTTATTGTTCGAGTTTCCTGAAAAAAGGACATAATTTGAAAGATTAGGCTTTGTATCTTATCAAAAACAATATATAAAACTAAAAATTTCCAATGAATTTCCACTCGTGTAGAGGTTAAAACATGCTTTATTTGTTTGGTACACGTGCATACTGAACCGAAAGACCCGTGCCGAAGATTTTTGGTATGATTACGCGTACTGTTACACCCCTACAAAAAAGGATATGTGTGTGTGTGTGTGTTTTATATATATATATATATATATATATATATATATATATATATATATATATATATATATATATATATATATATATATACCGGTGCATCTCAATAAATTAGAATGTTGTGGAAAAGTTCATTTCTTTCAGTAATTCAACTCAAATTGTGAAACTCGTGTATTAAATAAATTCAATGCACACAGACTGAAGTAGTTTAAGTCTGGTTCTTTTAATTGTGATGATTTGGACTCACATTTAACAAAAACCCACCAATTCACTATCTCAACAAATTACAATACTTCATAAGACCAATAAAAAAAAAAAACATTTTTAGTGAATTGTTGGCCTTCTGGAAAGTATGTTCATTTACTGTATGTACTCAATACTTGGTAGGGGCTCCTTTTGCTTTAATTACTGCCTCAATTCGACGTGGCATGGAGGTGATCAGTTTGTGGCACTGCTGAGGTGGTATGGAAGCCCAGGTTTCTTTGACAGTGGCCTTCAGCTCATCTGCATTGTTTGGTCTCTTGTTTCTCATTTTCCTCTTGACAATGCCCCATAGATTCTCTATGGGGTTCAGGTCTGATGAGTTTGCTGGCCAGTCAAGCACACCAACACCATGGTCATTTAACCAACTTTTGGTGCTGTTGGCAGTGTGGGCAAGTGCCAAATCCTGCTGGAAAATGAAATCAGCATCTTTAAAAAGCTGGTCAGCAGAAGGAAGCATGAAGTGCTCCAAAATTTCTTGGTAAACGAGTGCAGTAACTTTGGTTTTCAAAGAACACAATGGACTAACACCAGCAGATGACATTGCACCCCAAATCATCACAGACTGTGGAAACTTAATACTGGACTTCAATCAACTTGGGCTATGAGTTTCTCCACCCTTCCTCCAGACTCTAGGACCTTCGTTTCCAAATGAAACACAAAACTTGCTCTCATCTGAAAAGAGGACTTTGGACCACTGGGCAACAGTCCAGTTCTTCTCCTTAGCCCAGGTAAGACGCCTCTGACGTTGTCTGTGGTTCAGGAGTGGCTTAACAAGAGGAATACGACAACTGTAGCCAAATTCCTTGACACGTCTATGTGTGGTGGCTCTTGATGCCTTGACCCCAGCCTCAGTCCATTCCTTGTGAAGTTCACCCAAATTCTTGAATCGATTTTGCTTGACAACCCTCATAAGGCTGCAGTTCTCTCGGTTGGTTGTGCATATTTTTCTTCCACACTTGTTCCTTCCACTCAACTTTCTGTTAACATACTTGGATACAGCACTCTGTGAACAGCCAGCTTGTGACCATGACCATGGTGTTGGTGTACTGTCCAGAAAACTCACCAGACCTGAACCCCATAGAGAATCTATGGGGTATTGTCAAGAGGAAAATGAGTAACAAGAGACTAAAAAATGCAGATGAGCTGAAGGCCACTGTCAAAGAAACCTGGGCTTCCATACCACCTCAGCATTGCCACAAACTGATCACCTCCATGCCACGCCGAATTGAGGCAGTAATTAAAGCAAAAGGAGCCCCTACCAAGTATTGAGTACATTAGACTAGTGCGTGTGCGCATTTAGAGTGCGTTCTTTCACTGCATGATTCAGCCTATTAAAATGCATTTAGAATGATCACAAAATTCAAGATATGGGGGCAGAAAATGTATATATTTACATAATTTCATATAGTTAATCAATCACAGAAGAGTGCTGTAAGGTCCACCCGATTGGCCCAAGGAAGGTATCCAATGGTGGGCTGAAGATGTCTTGCATGTTCGGTCTTTTCAGCGCGCAAAGTTATTATATTCAGGTTAAATTCAAATCTGACTACATTTTATTATCTAATCTGACTCCATTTTATTATGACCTCGAATTTAGATTGAAATGCCAGTTGGTTGTTTGTTCATTTCTAATTATTATTACTAGTCTCACATTTAATTATTCTATTTCACTCTTTAGTCAAGTCAAGTCAAAATTTATTTCTATAGCACGTTTAAAAGCAACAGAGTTGTGCTGTACAACAAATACAAATGTAATACAGCAAATACAGTATATAAAAAGGCATAAAATACAGACAACAAAGTGCTGTACAACAAATACCAATATAGTACAGCAAATACAGTATATAAAAAGGCATAAAATAGTAACATCAAAAAAAAATAAATAAACAATAAAAGAAATATTGAATCTAAGCCAAATTGGGAACAGTTAACCAAACTGGCTAACATAACTGGCATTATTCAAAAGCCAGGGAGAACAAATAAGATTTGAGAGCAGACTTAAAACTAGCTAATGAAGGAGCGAGTCTCACATTTACAGGCAAACTATTCCAAAGTTTCGGGGCTGCAGCTGAAAAAGCCCGGCCACCCTTGGTTTTACAGCGACAACGTGGGACCATTAAGAGAAACTGATTACTGGACCTAAGAGCTCTTTGAGGAGAGTAAGCAATCAGAAGGTCACTGATATATTTTGGTGCAAGGCCGGCTAACGCCTTGTACACAAAAACAGCTATTTTAAAATCGATTCTGAACTTTACAGAAAGCCAATGTAAAGATGCTAAGATTGGAGAAATGTGATCTTTAATCATATTGAATCTCATTAATCTTATTCCTATAACACTTGAGTCTCGTACTGGCCGGTATGCAGATCTCATTCACAAACTCGTTAGTCTTGGTCATTAAACAGAGGAGATTGACTCATATTCTAGATGGCCCGTGCCATACTTTGCTCATTTCAGAATACTTTTATAAGTCCCCATTGATCCGTACACACTTAAAGTAAGACTATATCTAACCAGAGGTCATGACCATTACTATAGAACTAAGTTGACCAACTTAACTCCTAATATAACTTTATATAATCACGTACACTTAGTTAGAATAATTTTACAATAATCAGAGGTTGAGGCTGACCCGAATTTAGGTTGGTCAGCCACTCACTGTTGTCCTAAACGGAAAACCCATTAGCCTCTATGGTCTAAGTATACATAACTGATGCCAATGTGTTAGCTTGAGCTCTAAAACATAATTTTAGTCCGTAATTAACCTGAGCGCAGATTTGTGGTGTTATAGATTTAACATAATTAATTAGTCAATAATCTTAGAATAAGTCAGAATAAATCAAATGTAACAATTTATTATCAGTCAGGTAAATATGTATTATGTCAATTAGATTCAAAGATATCAAATCAATACAAGACATCAAAATCTCAAAGATGAATCTAAGAGTAAGATGCATACCGACGTTAGAAAAATACATAGTGTGAAGTGTGTGAACACACTTTCCTACCATGGGCTCATTCTGGCTACAGAAGGCCCTGGGCCTGGTTCCATGAAAGTCCTTAAGTAATTTGACTTAGGGGTATCTCTAAGGGGGGAAAAAATCCCTGAGGTAAGGGATTTCTTTAAGAGCGTTGCAACAAACGTCTTAAATGTCACCCTTACCTAAGTGTTTATACTAAGCGTTTTACGGTAGTTTCTGGCAACATACGGCAATGGGCACCGGGGTTGCTATAGTTACTACATCTCACAATAAACATGGATATGTATATCTCTGACAATAAACAGAACATAACAAAATACAAACCTAACCAACTAAAACACGAACAAATTAAACGAGCACTGCCTGTTTCTGTGCTGCTTTGTGTACAGTTGTTACTGAGGAAACCGCTTTGTTTCTGCAGTGAAAGCACCTCCTGCTGACCAATGACAGAAATTTTACCAAATGTGAAAATTAACCCATATTTTGATGCTCCGAACACGCAGAGTTGTAAATGTGAACAGGTGGATCGACAAGAAGATAATGCATTATAAAAATCTAAACAATTAAAGGGTCATGAAACCCCCTGTTTCAGCACTGGTTAGTTCTCACCACAGTTTTAAAAAATGCTAAAAAAGTGGACGTGGTGCGCTGCGGAGTGGAGGGGGAAGAGGGGAGACAGACAACACACACAGCTTTGGGTTCAGAAAGTTTAATTTCGCTCCCATCAAGTTAAAAACACAAATAAATGCACAGCCATTTGCACTCTGCATCTAAAACATATATATGTTGCACCTCTGATAATTTTTAGGCTTATTCTGCTGCGATTATATAAGCCTTTTGATGCCTTGTGTCACGGAGCTGTAAAAACGGTTACACTCACTAACTGAATGAATCGCGTTTGTACCGAACTCTTATTACAAAGCAAAAACAAACGTTCTCCTTAGATCCATGAAGATTTCTCTCAGTTAATGTGCGCGATGTCATCTCACAGTCTGAACAGAGCTCTGAGTCTGAAGCGTCTGTCGTAGCAAATCAACACATGCTGTTGTGAATAATTAAGCGATATGTCTTCTCATAGGATAAGAACACGCAGTCTCATGAATAATTTAATAGACACCGACGCGTTATCGATGTACTATAGCCCATTACCACGTCACAAATTGTGACGTCAACACGATGTAGATTTTAAACCCGGAAGATGAAATTAGCAAAAAAAGCTTAAAATTAACCAGTTTTCTCCAACAGTTAAAAATGATCGGATGCTAACATAGTCTTCTATGATGTGCAACACAAACACCTCTTCTAAAATCTCAGAAAAAGTAGTTTGGGGTTTCATGACCCTTTAAGGCATACATTGCATTTATATTGTTAATGTAATAATTGATTAATAATAATTGTTTAAATTAATATAATAATTTATACAACTCTTCCATTTTCTTAAATCATATAAAACCTTTTGTTTTGTGAAAACCTGTAAGTCATGCTTTTTACAGTCATTTTACAGTTTAATATGTTACCATAGTCATTGCCCTACTATGCTTATATGATATTTTATTTGTGCAGGTCTTAAAAAATGTCTTAAGTCTTACATTTGAGCTTAAAAATCTTAAAAATACTGAGATTAAGATGACACTTAAGGGAGCTGTTTTGGTCCCTTAAATTTATCAAGGTGAAATAGTTACTAAGGACTTTGTAGCAACGCTTAAGGGAACACTTAGATAATTAAGGGGAATACTTAATGACAGCCTTAAGTTTCCTTAAGTTGACCCTTAGGATTTTTCTTGCAACCCAAGTTTCACTAAGGGTTCCCTCAAACTTATAACTAAGGGATTTCTTAGCTCAAGGGCTTTCATGCAACCGGGCCCTGATCCTCTTGCAACATTTCCTTAAGTACTTCAGACCAAGACAAACATCCTCCAAAATGGAGGCAGGAACTAACAATTAGAATTTGCATTGATCGAGTTAACACCTTTTGGGATAAAAGGTAATTTTGCATGAAAGACAGTGGGAAAAGGGCATACCCTCTGTAGTGAGCAAAATGTCTATAAACTCTTAGTATCTGTATTACCTTTTAGTTTACTACTTGTAAGAATGAGACCATTGTACCAGACGCACAGAGACAATTCAAATGATACCAAACATGACTGTGAATATCACATGCATTAATGTAGAACATTATTTTATTGACCATTCTGAGTGAGCTGAGTGAGGGGAAGGAAGGGGATGAGAAGGAACTAACGCATAGGTGAGAGATACGTTTTCCTGCATTTTCACTCAGTGAGATGTGGAAACAGATGTCTGTATGTTCATGTACTGTGTGCGTATTGTTCATCTCAGAAGATCAAAGTGTCTGAGGTTCTGTAAATCTTACAGTGTCGTTTTTTTTCTCGAAAAATCAGCATGATTACAAATGATTTTTACAACAGTTCAATAAGCAAGAAGTTAATTAATAGACTTACGTTTTAGACACCACATTGCCTGTTTCGACGACAAAAATAATTCTAAACAAAGCCACAGCACTGTTTTGCGTCTCTGAGCAACATGACGGTGTTTCATTCCTGAATGACTCAACTGTTTAAATGATTTGGTTCAATCACAATGACTCACTTGTTAGCAGTGACTTACTGCCACCTACTGGCGGTTTTAATTTCACATTTAAAGTATATTTTAATTTAATTAATTTCAAACATCAATTGCCAACGTTTTATGTTTAAAATATCAAAACATTATTTATGCATTTGTGACTGCAGGTTAAAGCATTATGTCCCTCTGAGCTGAATTAAACAGTGTGTAAAAGCATCTAAATGCCATTCAGATGCAACTTCTATGTTTTCTCTGCATTGCAAAGATGAATTTTGTCAATACTGACTCCATTTGCTTGGTAACAGCCCAAATGTCTTATTGACTGATTAAATGTAAAAAAAAAATAACTCAAAAGGTGATGCACACTTTTAGAAAGAAAAAAAAAGGCTTTATGAAGGTTAAAAAATGCCCATAAAAGGTAAAAATCAATTTAAACTTATTGCAAAAGATTAATCTGCTACATGACAATAGGCTACATCAGCTGGAATACTTCAAGCTGGAGCTGTTTTTGTTTTATATGCTGCTAAGAAGACCCCAGAAGATGGGTCAAGTATAGCTCCATCATTGCTCAAAGTAAAAAATTAGTTTTAATAAATAAAAAATTTGTAAAAAATCAAAGAAATTCTCCAGCTTTGATCCTTGGAGAGTCTTTGGCCACTCAAACTCACTTAACTCAAAATAAATTTGGCCTTTGTGTTCCTCATAATTATAATCCTGTGGAACAGGAAGTCATGGTTGGACACTCAAAGCACTTTACATTGTAAGGGGGATCTCCTCATTGTAAGGGGGATCTCCTCATCCACCACCAGTGTGCAGCATCCACCTGGATGATGCGACGGCAGCCATATTGCGCCAGAACTCCACATACCAGCTTATTGGTGGAGAGAAGACAGAGTGATGAAGCCAATCAGTAGATATGGGGATGATTAGGTGGCCATGATGAACAGAGGCCAATGGGCAAATTTGGCCAGAATGCCGAGGTCACACCTCTACTCTTTTCGAAAGACTTCCTCAGATTTTTAGAGAGTTAGGACCTTGTTTTAATGTCTCATCCTAAGGATGGTGCTTTTTACAGTATAGTGTCCCCGTCACTATACTGGGGCATTAGGACCCACACAGACCACAGGGTGAGCACCTGCTGGTCTCACTAACACCTCTTCCAGCAGCAACCTAGTTTTCCCAAGAGGTCTCCCATCCAGGTACTAATCAGGCTCAACCCTGCTTAGCTTCAGTGGGCAACCAGTCTTGGGCTACAGGGTGATATGGTTGCTGACATAAAAAACAGTATTCAACACATTTTCTGTCATTTATTATTGTTGTCAGGTGGTACAACCATGTAAATCCGGTCAAATTGAACAAATGGCTGAAAACTAGTTTGTGAATAGTTACTGTATTAAATACATTTATTTGTATAGTTATGTGATTATTCTTCTGTCTTTAAAAGTAAAATAAGATGCTGAAGATACTAAATACCCAGCCATTATAATGCAAAATAATGTGTTAGGCACTGTAGAGACTCTACAGTTTACTTTGCTAAGATTATATAAATATATATTTACATATATTTGGTTGTACCACTTGACATTTTTGGGTGAGACTTGTTTAAACACATTGTTCCCAACTCAAAAATATGCATTACATTCATTTTGAAATGATTTTCAAAATGAGTACTTGTGTGCTCAATTTGTATCTTCAGCTACATACTGATACAAACTGTATGTCTGCTTAATTTGAATTAGGCTTGTTTTGACAGCAAAAAAATAAAAAAATATCATGTAAATGGAACTGTGGTGTAATTGTTCCACTAAACTATGTTATATTGGAGGATCCTGAGATGAATCTTCATATGTATATTCATTACTGTTTAACTACTGTATGTTTTGTTAGATTAATTTTAGATTTTGATAATTTTTCCCTCTTTAGGCATGAGATTCTCAGCATGCTTGCCAAGAATCCACCTTTCACCAAAGCAGCGGATTCCTTGTTGTGTAATGAAGCTTTAGTGGACCAACTATGGAAGCTGATGAACTCAGGTAGAATGCACACATTGAATTTTTCTCCTCATAAATTCTTGTGGTGCTTATATGGACTTAATCCATCAATTTACCAAAGTTGACTAGGCCAAAAACCCAAACAATCTCCATGTTTAGAGACAGCATTTTGTGAATATGTACTCACATTTAGTGAACCCCAGTCAATATACATTATACCAATACTAATGTTTTGCAACTCTCCAGGTGGTTTGTTTTAAAAATGTCTCCCAGAATGCTTACATGTATTCATACTCAGAAACCTAGGACACCTTTACATGCAGATAATCCAATTAAATTCTGATTCTCTACTGGTAAGGAACTATTGGCCTGAAACACACAAGAAAGTAAATCAATACCATTGAACCCACTTTACTTTGTAACCTGTTTTTAATTATTGCCGGTTTTTCTCAAGCACTTGCATAAATCTACTTTTTGCAACCACTGGCAGTGTTTTAAAAAAAGACTCTTAAAAATCTGATTCTGTAGTGAGCATTTTCTTGGTTTGTTTTTTGACAGGGAGGTCTTGTTCTGCTCCCACTGTGAAAAGATTTATTGTGATAAAACACTTCTGTTCATTCTGTGTTTGCAACCACTCTTGGCAGTACAAATGCTGAGTCATTGCCAGCTGTGATGAAAGTCAGTTCTCGTATATTTGATTTAAGTGGGTGTAGGTGGTGGTCAAAAACTGTAATATTTTACCCCATGATCTTTTTTCTCAGTTCTTACGCTGTGGTTTCTCCAGTGCTTTTTGAAGTTGCCATTTTCTTTAATACACACAAACGATCCAAGAATAAAGTATTTTCTCCAAAATGCATGGCTACATGTTTTACTTGTGGTTTTCTTTTCTTTCTTTTTTTCTTTTTTTAAAAATGGCCCATGAAAATGGTGCTGTTGCAGTAGGTTCTGTGCATAATTTGCTTTAAACCCAGTTGTGAATTTTTATTCGCCATCTCATACCATTACCAAGACATGTTTTAGGTCTCAGAAATAAAAGCATTTTCTCTCTGTAATGTTTGTGGCTTATAGCATGTTTCTGGAGTAGTGCATTGCCACAGAGAGGGGGATTTCCTTGTTGATCGACTTCACTGAACTTCCCCACAATTTGCTGATATGCAAAATTTTATTTATTTTTTTTCATGGCATTGCAGAGGTGTTTATTAATTTTCTATGGCTGCAATAGTATGTAGTAGTTCCAGGTTTGTTGACCACATTTTAGGGAAACCGATATATACAAAGTCATTTATCAACCATTTAATTATTTAAAATCGAATGCATGCCATGCTTGCATCATGCATGCCTTATATGTGCATACATTTTTCACTAAATTACCAGTCTGGTGATTTTATTTTAATTTTTCACTTAGAAATTTGGTATGTTGCAATTTACGTCTGTCTCTGTATGTGCTTTAGGTACCTGTCATGACTGGCGTTTGCGATGCGATGCAGTGAATCTGTATTACACTCTGTTTGGGCTGACCCGACCCTCCTGTCTGCCACTACCTGAGCTGGGTCTTGTGCTTAACCTGAAAGAGAAGAAAGCAGTTCTCAACCCCACCATCAAATCTGAACAGGGCCCTGGAGGCCCAGAGGTGACCACAACCAGCACTGTAAACTTCCCACTTAAATTCCTAAAGTCCTATTACAAATTTTTTTATTTTTTATTTTTTTTTATTGTTGCTTAAAATTAAAAGTAAAATGGAATGAAAGTTTATTAGTGCATAAAGTTGAGTGCAAACACATTCACTGATTTGAGTTATATATTGATTTATGCAAACATACATTTCCTGAAGGTAATAAAAGTGCTTGCAAGGTATCAAAATGATAATGTTAAACTTTTAGGTAAATTTAGATTTTAGTTACACAGACTGGTTTTGTGTGAAATGCTTCACCATGACACTCAGCACACGTCTTGTTTTCATTTGGCTACAAACCAGAATCAAACCACAGGCTGTGTCAGTGTAGATGTGTCTTCCACATTGCAAAGCACTTATGCTGCTACTGAGGTGAAACAGGTAAGGTCAGACTTCAAAGAACTAGCGGCAACAAAAGCCGATGGTGGTGTCGCCTTGCGTTGGCAGTGTCTGGACCAAAAACTGCACTTTAACACACCGCACAGACTACAGCCGACTGCAAACTAACACATGCGTTCTGCTCCTGCGTGAGAGGAATTAGCGGTCTGTATTAGCAGCTATCAATAGTATATAATTAAAGGTCATTTAAAAGAAGAAAGCGAAACAAAGATGTATGAGATATACGCAGTTATATAAAACATAAAAAAGCAGCGCTTGCTTACCATTTTGAATATTAGTTATGTTGTTAACGTTCTTAATTTTAAGCAGCTCATGTTGTTATGAAAATATTCGAATATTGGAATGCTTGGGTAAGATCACGTAACATTAGAACGTCCCTCTGTCTGTGCCGCTTTGATTTACTTGTTTTCATCACTTTCCCTTTAATTCTCAAGCACTGACTTGTTCTCTAAACTGAACATCTAATCAGAGTTCTCCGTGGATCATCGAGCGTCTGTCGGGATAGTTTGTTTGGTGTGTTCCACACGTTGGCTCTTGTCGGGCACGTCGGATGTTCAATTTGTTGTAGATCATTAAATGTGAAATGTGACCTGGAACCACAAAACCAGTCATAGACTAGTCATTAAAGCTGAATAAATAAACTTTCCATTGATGTATGGTTTGTTAGGATAGGACAATATTTGGCCGAGATACAACTATTTGAAAATCTGTAATCTGAGGGTGCAAAGCAAAAAAAAAAAATCTAAATATTGAGAAAATCGCCTTTAAAGTTGTCCAAATGAAGTCCTTAGCAATGCATATTGCTAATCAAAAAATAAGTTTTGATATGTTTACAGTAGAAAATTTACAAAATATATTTAACATGATCTTTACTTAAAATCCAAATGATTTTTGGCATAAAAGAAAAATCGATAATTTTGACCCATGCAATGTATTGTTGGCTATTGCTACAAATATACCTGTGCGACTTAAGACTGGTTTTGTGGTCCAGGGACACAAATTATGGTGTCTTGGAAGTCTTCCTGATATGTAAGCTAAAATTAATTGAAGTGGTTTCAATTCTATGCATTTCATGTCTAGACAGGTGAAAAGTGATGTTAATAAATAGTCAAACTAAGCAAATTTCCCAGTCACTGAACTACTACAAGGCTGAATCCAGTTAGCTATTTATTAAAAATAAAATAAAATGCTGTCTCACAGACAGTCACTGACTGACTGTGCAGAATAGCAGCAAGGCTATTGCTAATGGTTTTGGACACAGCTATACACACTATGCTGTGTAAGCGTGGCCATTGTTGGTTAAATGCAAATATGTTAAATTCAAATTATTGAATTTAATTCATGGTGTTAGCTAATTTAAAAGAAACTCATACCAGAATGCTTAAAGATTAATACAGTACTACTCCCTGCAAGCACTGTAATAAAAAAAAAGTGCCATCTGCTTGTTAAACATAATTGTAATTATTTTTTCTCATTAATCATTCTCAGCTGGAGGAGGATCACGTTGTCATGGAACCAGCATTGAGTGGTGTGGCCATGGCCCCACAGGGTTTAAAGAGGAAGGCAGAGACTCCATTAGGTTCATCCCCTGAACCCGGACAAGTTATGCAAGAGGAGCCTAGTGCTAAAGCATCTGTTAAAAGCAAAGTGAGCAATTGGCTTTGAAATTTATTTTACCTTTCTACTTGATATTCCCATTGAGATCAGTGATCTCTTTTACAAGAGAGAGACCTGGTCTTACAGTAGCAGTAGCTGCCTTACAAATCTCATAATTAAGATACAACATATAGAACGCATATTAAATACAGAGGTCTTTTACAAAAAACAATCGCATACTCCACATTCTTTACGGTGTTTTAAATTGATCAATAAATATAAATGTTCTATTAAATACAAATATGTTCAATAGCGTGGTTATAATTAATGTTACGGTACTGTAAAAAAAAAAAGCCCTAAAAATTTGAAATGTGTATTAGTACCAAATGTTCTAAAGACTACAATTCACTGTATAGTTATATACTCTCCACTGATTGGAGAAAATGACTTCATCTTATAATGTTGTAGTGTACTGTAATGTTTTTCAACTTCTGTCAGTTTCCCACTCAGGAGGAGGAAGATATTGATATGGACACAGTTCATGACAGCCAGGCGTTCATCTATCACCACCTGAACATGTTGGAAAGACCCTCAACTCCAGGCATGACACAAATACTGCACTATTTATATACACACTATCAACCACATAGCAGAAACAGAAGAAAAAAAAAAAAGAAAAAAAAAAACGTATATCTGGATGAATCTGTCTTATCTCTGTCGATAGACATCAGGACATTGCTTCAACTTTTCTCTCTCGTTTTTACAGGTAAAGAACCATCTTCAGTGGAGCAAGCCATGTTGTCCATGCCAGGAACACCCATGCCCACACTGAGCAAAGAGAGCACATCCTCTAAATATGGAGACCACCACCACCACCATCATCATCATGAGCACAAGAAGAAGAAGAAGAAGCACAAACACAAACATAAACACAAACACAAGCATGAGAGTAAAGACAAAGATAAAGATAGAGACTCTCATGCCTTTAGTAACAGCCCTGCCAGTGGCCGCTCCATTCGTTCTCCATCTCTGTCTGACTGATAATGGTATCAGCCAGCAAAAGTAGTCTGAACTAACATTAAAATACACATTATTTTAAGCTTTTCTGATGATTTTTGTTCTGTTTATTGTTTTACAAATTATTCAGTGCTGTAAAGACATTGCGATAGCACCCAACATGTAATATGTCGGTGTTTAAATGAAAAGTTCATTCGAAAATAATTTTTGAATTTAAATAATTGATTAAAGAGTTTGTACAGTACACAAGAAGAAAAGGATTGTTCTGCAATATCTGACCACACATAAAGCTGCCTGTTTTGTGGCCACTTAACAGCACACACACACAGATTCACATACTCTCACCATCCTGGACCATTGGGGTTGCTTCCTGCCACTGAATTTCAAGATAAATTTCAACATTTTGTAAGTACTTTGAGGGAACATTTCACACTGCGGGCTCTGTGGTCAACTTGGCTTGAGCAATCTTTTAAATAGGTGCTTCATTTGCAACTTTAAATTGTGAAGGGTCAGTTGAATATATGGTATAGTATCTGTTACTTTTTTTTAAACGGAACATTACTGTTCCTTTGAAAATAGACTAATTTGACCCATAAATAATTTTTACCTACTTCACCTTTTGCATTTGTTGTCTCCATTGTAGAAATTTTACTAGGAAGGTCTTTTTCACTGATGTTTTGTTTGCATAAATCCATAAAGAAAGCTTTTTATCATTGTTTTTGTTACCACAAAACTTTTTTCCTAGTGTATGTTCATGAGTTTGAGCTTCAGTTTCCAAACTAGAACTCAATTTAGACGAATAGGTAAAAATGTAATTGTTCATTATTTCTCAGATGAACATGCTTGCACATATGTATGCTTGTGGTATGGGGCAATCTGTCTAGTGAATACCAGAAAACAAATATAGATGATCAAATGGACATAGTATTGTTTGCTGTAAGCTTAATTGAAATTAGTGTTTGGCCAAGCACATTATGAGTGCCCTGTTATTAAAGGGATAGTTAATCCAAAAATGGATATTCTGTTGTCATTTACTTGCCCTCAAGTTGTGCCAAACCTGTATCAATTTCTTTCTTCTGTTGAACACAAGATATTTGAGAAAATATGCATAACCAAACAGTTGTGGGTCTCCACTGATTTCCATAGTATTGAAAAAAATACCAATCTATAGAAGTATAGGGAGGTCCAGTTTGGTTACCCACATCCTTCAAAATCTTTTCTTTTGTGTTCAACAGAAGAAAGAAACTCGTGCAGACTTGAGGGTGTTACAATTTTCATTTTAGGTGTACTATTCCTTTAAGAACAAAAGCCAAAATATAATGCTGACCTATTTTCCTAGATAGCCAAAATGTTATTTCTGCCCTTTCATTGTGATTAAGTTGTGTGTATTAGTGGTCTCTGGTCTCTGTACAAAAATCAGTAACCACTTTTTGGTTCTTTGTGTTCATAATGTTTGTCAAAACACAAGTAGTATGGATAACCCAGATGTACACACTATACCTTGACTTCCATCTATTCTGTTGTGATCTACTTTGATTGTTTGGGGTCCTAGACACCACTATTACTTAGTTATACTACTATTATTAACTATTATTTTCCATTTCAAATGTTTAAAATCTTTTCTGACCTAACTGCAACACAGCAGGCATATAATTGAAGGTTTTTACCAATTTTGGCCCTAACAAAAACATGTTGCTAAATACAAATCCAAACAGACAACTGGTACTGCTACAGTCTGAAAACCAATAAAGGAATCTTACTGGTAAACAATCCGTGTATCATTCGTTCATTCATTTTTTTGATTTTTTATTGAAAGTAGAAAAATAAAAAAACGGCTCCTTTTTCGTTTTTCTTCCGAAAAACGAGAATTCAACTTGAATATTCGATTTCTACACGTGGGTGGGAATTGACTGTTCGCAAAGAGCTTGATTGACAGGCGATCTGACCAATCAGAACGCGGATATTATGTGCCGCCGCTGCTATCCGCCATCTTGCCTGACAGGTCTCCATAAAAATCCATGTTAAAACGGGGTAAAAAAGATCGACTGAATTGAAACTTTTTAAATATAACTAAATATAAAAATGTGAAGGGTTAAGCTGTGCTGTTGTTGGCTGCCATAGTAACGGCAATAAGCTAAGGAATTCCTTTAAAGTACTTGTTTTGCATACCAGAAAACCTGTCATGTCTGGCGCTGTATTCATGGCTTGCAGCCCTTAAGTTAAAATACTGAAAATAGTGTGAAATAAAAAAAAAAAAAAATGTTAAAACGTGTGCTCTTATCATTCTGTGGACAAAATCCCGTGAACTTCGCCCCGCATGGGAGCTTAATATGCACGTACGCTCTTCTATTTTGAATGCAGCTAACCTCGCGTCGCTTCATGTCATCTTCCCACTCATTAAACTATGACAGGTCTTTACTGCAAAAAGATGGTCACTGCGACACTAAAGTGGTTAAACTATGGTGCCATGTGCTTTTTTATACAATTTTCATAGGTTTCACGTTATATTGTCGCTTGTCGGCTTGTAAAATATGTAAATGCGCATGCCCAGTAGCTGCAGCTGTAACTTATCCCTTCTAGCCTTAACCGCAAATCAGACAGGAGAGTAGGTGGACTTAAAGGTACAATATGTAAGTTTTCGCCACTAGAGGTCCCATTTTCAAAACAATAAAGGCAAATTGATGACGCTATGAATGAGGATGTTCACGGATGAGGGAATTATTCTTTTTATTACCTGTACCTTCCATAGTTATTCAAACTGTGAATAAATGGACCTTTATTGCACCGGAATTGAACACTGGAAGTGCTTGTTGAAGCGGTGTACCGATTCTTCTGGTTGCGGGGCCAAGATGGCGGCGATGTAGGTAGTTGTGTGTTTGCTCTTCAGGGAAATAAAGGTGGAGTGGTGATATAACCAACTGCTTAGACTGGTGATAACGCAGACATAAGTGAAAAAGTCATATAGTTCCATTTTGACATCTTTATGCATGAGAAAAAGAGGAAAGAAGAAAGTTAAACAAGCTTGGCTTGACAACATGACTTCCAACGGGTCTGATACTGTTGATCAGTTTGAGAATTCAGCATCGGCATCTCGTAGCACTGGATAGAAGTTTCAGCGCGATACGGAATCACAATGGTTTGACACATGTCCAGACTTTGATAATGAGGTTGTTGTCGCTGCCCTTTCTGATACTCCTCAGAAGCCAGCTGCGAAAAAATCGAAACGCGCGGATTCTAACGTTAGTGGAAATGCTAATGAGGAGGTCTTGGCTGCAATACGCGAGCTGGCTTTAAAGCACGACAAGACTTTTCAAAAGATTTCTGCAATTGAATCTACCACCGAAGCAACCTTGAAACAAATCAAGAGTCTGACAGCGACGGTGCAACAGCTCATTGTGGATGTCGGCGTTCATAAAGTGGCTCTAAATCATCTGGAATCAGAGGTCCACTCTTTGAGAAAGGAAAACAAATTATTGAAAGGAAGTGTACAATGTTGCCGTTACAGTTGGAGTTGGTGTCTAAAGTTGCACAGCGTTGCGGAAAAAGATGGAGAGGATGTCCGAAACGTGGTGCTTAACATACTAGAGAAGATCGCTCCTGGAATTGAAGACGGGCTCCAGGACAGTGTCGATGTCGCTCACAGTCTGGGACCGAAACGATCGGATGACAAGGCGAGATCGATCATAATCCTCTTCTCACTGCGTCGCATCCGTGACATGGTTTGGGTCGCTGCCAAAGGCTGCAAATTTCTAACTGAAAACAGACTGTGTCTTTCGGAGCCTCTGTCTCCTGACGATAGAGCAGTGCGGGACAAGCTGTGGCCTCTCGTGAAGAAGGCACGCGAGGAGGGCAAGAGAGCAAGCTTCTGCAGTTCTTTTGCTTTGATTGATGGGAACAAGGCCGGGTCTAGGGGGGGCAATGCCCCCCCAGATTCTCCTTGTGCCCCCCCCCAAAATATCCAGCCAACAAAAATAAATAAATAAGCATTAAACACTTATTATTTGTGCTATCTATTAAATAAGGATCAGTCACTTTGCTCAAAGGAAAAATAGAAAATTTTGCACATACATTTGAACTCACAGCCACAAAATCGTATTACAAATAGGCTAATAATAAAAAGCTAACCGTAGCATCCAAGTAGAAAACACGACAGTTGCCTTTATTAAAATAACATCTGCATCAGCCGAATTGCTCGGAAGTCGGAAAATATTAATAAAGCATAGGCTATTTACAGAGAAACAGATGAACGCAAGCAGAATATGAACGGCGCGTTGAGCATTTTCCTACCATAGAAAACTGACGAGTAGCCTAATATAAAAAGACTAAATCAGCTAAACAGATTAGGCTATTAAAAAATATATAGGCTACTATTAAAAAATATATAGGCTACTATACAGGCAAGCACCAATAAGGATGAGGCCAGAAAAGCGAAGAAAAAAGAAAAAAAAAAAAAAACCTTTAACATGGAGCGAGTCATATTCTGGGTTCAACTGCTTGCCTGTAAGCCTGCTTATATCCTATTTTTAATAAACTGTATACCAAATTTGTTTTTGTGTGAGTGTGATCTTCATTACTTTCGTTTACGTTTTCTTTATAACGGCTATGGGAGGAAAACGCTTAATTCAGCGTGTTTGCGTTCTTATTCTGTACCATGCTTGCCATTGGCAACGCTTAATGTAAAACTTTAACCGTTGCGCTCATTCTGGGCTATTGTTTGTCTGTAAATAGGCTTTTTATTAATAAGATGTGCAGCACCTGCAGGACTTGCACGTCCATGTCTGTCAACATTTTTCGTCAGTAATTTCGTTAACAAATTATATATAATTTGTTGTACATATCCATTCATATGTAAATAATAATAATAATAATAATAACAATAACGGAATTAGTAGGCTAGCCAAAAACGTAATGTTTTTAATTATGTAATGTTAACAGAGAAATTAGATCTTGCTGTTAAGAATTGTTGGGAGTAGGCTATATCGGACAGCAGTCAAACGGTCCTGACAAATTTATAGGCCTATATCTTGTTCAATTATAAGAAAAATGACATGAAAAATCACTGACTAAATTTGAAGGACTTCATTTAAAAAAAAATAAATAAATAAATAAAAACCTACACTAGACTAAAATAAAAAGTAGAACAAATAACACTGCATTTTTTTAAACATGCTTTTTTTTTTTTTTTTTTCTTTTTTACGTAGAATGTTTAGCCAATCAGAAAATGCAGCTTGAACCTGCTAAATTGTAATTGGCCAGCTCGGTCAAATAAAACAACGAGACGCATTTAAATTTGTCATAACGGTTTATAGACACTCTCGGAAACTCTCTCTTGTTCTCGGATATTCTTATTGTATACAGCTTATTAAAACTCAGTAAATCTTTATTTGCTTATTTCGATTTTTTTGTTTGTTTTTTCTTCATTGAATAATTTGTTGTTTATATTCGTGTTCTGCCTGTTTGTACAGGGCTTTAGAAATTGAGCTAGCTAAATAGCTAGCCGACAATCTGTCATTCACTCGTTCCTTCACTTGTCACCATGCGAAGGTTTTTAATTCCTCTTAAAAAACCTGATAAAAGCACTGATAGTGTCGGGGTTGCCTCATCGGGATCCAGCTTGTGTCATGCTGCGGCTGGGCCACCCGATGCTCAGTTAGACGGTTCTCCGTCCCCAAGCACGACTGAACATGTGGATAGTGTACAGCCTGCGCAGAATGAGTGGGTAGATGATGTTAGCCATGGGCTGAAAGATACTGAACCAACACAGCCAGTATTAAACTCTTACCCAAAACGCATGTTTGGTAGCATTGCCCGAGCTTTTAATTCCAGTTGGTATCATTCAAGGCCCTGGTTGGAATATTCTGTTAAGTTGGATGCATGCTTTTGTTTCCCATGTCGCAAATTTGGAGCTGGAAATGACAAAGACCTTGTTTTTACCCGGCGTGGATACACAAATTGGAAGTCAGCATTGGAGAAGGATAAGGGGTTTCAAAAGCATGCATCCTGCCATGGGCACATACATGCTGCGAAATCATGGGCCGAGTATGAGAGTAGAAAGGCCAGTGGTGAAACCATATCCAGTTTGTTGGGGCAAACGCATGTGGAGAAAAACCGCTATTATGTCAGGTCATTGGCTGAAGTTGTGCGCTTCCTTTCTGTCAACGAGCTTGCATTTCGTGGTAGTTCAGAAGGCACTCTTTGTGAATCTGACAATGCAGATCATAGCACTGGGCTCTTCCTTAAACTTTTTGAGTATACTTTGACAAAAGACACAAAATTGGCAGAAATTGCAAGAAGTATACCACAAAATGCAAAATACACTTCTAACCACATGCAGAATGAAATCATTGATACTTTAGCACAGTGTGTACTGAATGAGGTAAAACAAAAATATGAAAGTGCAGACACATCAGAATTCTGTATAAAAAGTGACGGAACTCGAGATAGATGTAACGTGGAGAACCTGTCACTAGTGATAAGGTTTGTGTGCAACTCAGTTCCAGAAGAGCACCTAATTGGCCTGCTTGATCTTGAGCAGTTGGATGCAGAATACATTACCTCACAAATTCTTACAGCCCTGGATGATCAAGGCTATAGTACTGAAAAGATCATCAGTCAGTGTTATGATGGCGCCTCTGTCATGAGTGGTATCAGGGGTGGGGTGCAAGCTCTGCTTCAAAAGAAACTTGGTAGAGAAATACCATACATCCACTGCTACAACCACCAACTACACTTAGCAGTAGTGCATGCCATTAAAGCAGAACCTTGTGCAAGAACGTTTTTTGATTTGTCTTCAGCACTCCACTCACTTTTCCATCGCCAGTATGTCATACATAACTATGATGTCCCTTGCCTTAAAAGGCTGCTGGAGATCAGGTGGACAAGCCACTATGATGTGACAAAGTGTCTTGTAGACAATAAGGAGGATGTTTTGGCCATTCTCTCAGAGGTTTCACACAGCAGTACTGCACCCATGGATATCAGAACAGAAGCATCTGGCTTGATGGTGCAGCTGGAAACACACAACTTCTTCAAAATAGGCAATTTCCTTGTAAAAATACTTGGAGTCTTAAAACCTGCAAATGCTGTGTTCCAGGGTAACACTGTAAATTTATGTACAGCAAGTGAGGTCATCAGTGCTTCCTTGCAGGCTTTAAAAGATATTAGGACAGATCCTTCATGGGATCAGTTTGAAATGAGAGCAGATATCCCTGGCCAAAAAAGAAAACGAACAGTGAACAAACACCTGTCAGACAGTGTTGTCCTCACCTCTGTTGGTCACACTGATTCAGATTCTTCAAATGATCCAAGTATGTCTCTGAAAAGATCATTGCTGCATATTCTGGACAGAGCTATTGCTGAGATGGAAAGCAGATTCTCAGTAAAAAATCTTGAATTGATAAAGGCAGTGAACTCACTCCTCCCACAGTCTCCATCTTTTCTAGATTCCAGTATGCTCAGCCCACTCCAGCTTCTTGCTGGTAGTGAAAAAGAAAACCTAACAAATGAAATGTGTGTTGCCAAACCTATGTTGCTGAGACATTTTCCAACCAAATCAGATCTTTCAGCAATGTGCAAACATATGCACGGGTACAAGGAAGCATTTCCTGAGTTGCATAGGTTGTATGTAACAGCTTTAATTGGAGTGTCCTCTGTGTCATGTGAAAGATCCTTCTCTACACTCTCAAGGATTCTAACTCCTTTCAGGCGTACAATGCTACATACAAGAAAAAGGAATTTAGTAATTTTGGCCCATGAAAAATCAATCACTAACAGCATGGATTTGGATACATTTGTAGACCTTTTTGCAATGAAAAACAGAAGACTTGTTCTTTAAGCTAAAAGCATAAAAGTGAAATGATGTACTTAGATTAGCTAGCATTTGTTGTAGGCCCATATAGTTGTTAATATCATTAGTATATAGTTCATGAACCTTTTAGAGTTTAATACAAAAAATATAACCAATATAGAACATAGAACTGTGATAAACGTAAATAACCAGCAATGTATATATTTTAAAAAAGGGATGTAAATAAATGCACATTTAAATAAATTCATACATAACCAAAATGCATAAAAAAGCAAAACAAAAACAAAACAATCACATTCATGTACGTTGTTTTTATTCTCTACACACACACACACACACACACACACACACTTACTTAGCTAAATGGTGACATAAAATAGATCTATATAAATATATATAATTGTAATAAAAAAAATAAATAAATAAAATACAAAAATATTCAGACCATTACTAGTTGCATTCTCATTCATGCCAACTGTAGTTTTATTCTACACACACACACACACAAAATGGAAGACCAATAGTTAATTTTATTATTTTCGTATCATAAAAAAAAAAACTATGTATTGTATTTATAAATTAGGACATTCATAAATGTCCTGTAATGGAGGTTTTCACAGCTTTGATTCGCTTAAGATTGTCTACACACATATTTAACCTTTCTGCACTCACACAGACACAAAATGCCAGACTGAAAATTGAGTAAATAAAAGTAAACTATGAATATATTACCCTAGAAAGTGCTGCCCTACCACAATTTCTGATTGCCCCCCCCAGTCCAGCGAGCCTAGTACCGGGCCTGTTACCCAGAGTATATATGGGAATCACTGCTAAAGTGTTAAATTAAGACTTTTGAATGAGTTAACATTTTTAACACTCTGACAGTGTTAACTAACTCTTAAAATGTAAAATATTAACACCAGAATTGATAATGAGAACACCAAAGTTGGTGTTCAAAGTTAACACTTATGGATTAACTGGTCAACACTGCACCAGTGTTCAGGTGAAAATATTAAAAAATAAACACAAAACAATACACGTTTACATTTATTTTATTGAAACATTGTAAATCTTTTTCCCTGCACCAAAATGTCTTCACACTCAATGGTTTCAATACATGTAAAGAACATGTTCTTACAACAATTAAACATCTTAATGTAGAAGCACATCAGTGCAAAGACACAAAAACATTCTTAATTGGTCCATATGTACTCTTAATGTCATAAGGTTTATAATGTTGACATTTAGGAGGTTAAACAACAGCATTCCATTCATTACCATAAAAGCTGAATGCATGTTAATGCTCACTAATCAAAGTCTGTGCTGGTGTTTGGACCTCCTTGGAGAGAATAGTCTCATTCTTTTTTTCAGCACGATGAGATGCGTTTCTCTGCAGTTTTCAGCCAAGCAAGATATCCACTCTTATTTGCAGCATCACAAAACTGCCCCTGTAAAATTTAAAAATAAATGAATATAAATACAAAACCAAAACAGGATAATTTCACATCCATTTATCAAAACTATTATCAGGTGAAATGTCAGAGACAAGTATGAATTGCAATACAAGAAGTTCACCCAAAACTGAAACTTCTGTCATTATTTATTTATCCTCATGTGGTTCCAAACCTGTATGACGTTCTGTCTTCTGAGGAACACAAAAGGTTATATTTTGCATAATCTACAGAAGAAATACATGGGACCACTCTGATCCTTTTGCATCTTTTTTAAAAGCTTGATATTAATTGGCATATAGTGACATAAGGACAAGCAGGTCCAAAAAAGAAAGAAGGGCATACCGCATTAGAACAACACAAGGGTGAGTAAATAATAACTTAAAGTGTTAGTTCACCTGAAAATTACCCCATGATTTACTCACCTGCAAGGCATCCTAGGTGTATATGACTTTCTTCTTTCAGACAAATCCAATAGGAGTGATATTAAAAAATTTCCTGGCTAATCCAAACTTTATAATGGCAGTGGATGGGTGTTTCTGTTCAACAGTCCAAAAGAAGTGCAATAAAGTGCATCCATCCGTAATAAAACAAGCCTCACACGGCTCTGGGGTGAATAAAGACTTCCTGTAGCGAATCCATGTGTTTTTGTAAGAAAAATATCCATATTTATAAACGTTTTATACTTTTCTCTAGCTTGCACTAAATGTTGTATGTGTAAGCCCTTCCGGGCAGATGACGCAGGACGTCGGTGTAGTGCATGCACCGGTGAGAAGTGATGAATGCGGAAGAGCAGAGGAGAGAGCAAAACCGAATCATGAATTAGAAATGCAAAACAAGGATTTGTAAAGAGAAATGTCAGAAGATATCGATGTAAGCCAATAAAAGAGTGTTTTTTTCTTTGCTAAAGTAAGGAAAATTTGCTTCCTTCGCTCCTGTAAACAAACGTTGGTTCTCGCGAGACTAGCATATTTCACTGGAGCCAAAACTTCACTAAAGTCCTACGTCATCCACCCGGAACGGTTTGCGCACACGACAGTTAGCGCAAGCTAGAGGAAAGTGTTTGTTTAAAATATGGATATTTCTCTTACAAAAACGCATTGATCCGCTACAGGAGGCATTTATTCACCCCCCGTAACCGTATGAGGCACTGTTTATTATGGATGGATGCACTTTATTGCACTTCTTTTGGACTGTTGAACAGCAACAACCACCCACTGCTATTATAAATCCCGGAAGTGCCAGGATAATTTTTAATAAAACTCAGATTGGATTCATCTGAAAAAAGAAAGTCATCTAGGATGCCTTGAGGGTGAGTAAAACATAATTTTAATTTTTGGATGAACTAACTGTTTAATTTTCATTTTTGGGTGCACGATCCCTTTAAGGAAAAGCATTTAATTCACTGTAAATTTATTTTGTAAAAAGAAAGTCAGTCTTACTAGAAAATGGGTCTTCTAACGACAATTCCAAGTGCATAGTGATCTCTCTGCATTGAGGTTGGACGACTCCTATCAAAATTAATGCACATAAATGGGACATCACATAAATAAATGACAGTCCAAGCATATCAAAAACTTACAGTTGATATTTATTTTTTAGAAAGAAATCAGACTCTTTATTATTATTGTTTTTTTTTTTTTAAATAAACATGACAATCAATAATCTTAAAATGTGCAATTGTGGCTTACCCATGTATTGGTGGCTTCATACTCTTCAAGCACATCATCTCCTTTCGATTTTTCTGTTAAGCCAGCATGAACCATCTGTAACAATATTGAAGAACTAGTTTACTTAAAATTAAACTAAACACACAAAAAATTAAAAATTAAACAATTTAATGCTTAAAGATTCACTCAGTATAAAGAGTTTGAGTTTACTGAAAGTGATATTTTCAAATTAATTCAATGAAAACAGCACTCAAATCCAATATAAGGACACATCAGCATCATGAAAACTCAATTCATGCTTAATGAAATCACAAAAATTGGTCATGAGACACACAAGAACAAATGACTTATATTGCCATTTAGATTTGAGCAGTTTACAGTGGTTTGATTTGACAAAATGACGTTGCAATATACATACTGTATTATAAATGAGGTAAAACACTTTTGGCGTTTCCCTTCAAATTCAAATGTCATCTGTGAGAAACGTTTCGGATCGTTTAGGCGCGCACATCTATAGATAGTGTCATAAAGTAAAATTATTTTATAAAATACATATCGTAAATGAAGTAAAACACTTACTTTTGGTGTTTTCCTCGTTAAATCCAACTTCCTCGTCTGCTCCGGAGCATCACAAGTGAACGAAAATATCTCTGAGAAAAAGTTTAAGAGGGCACAGCAGATAAATATCACTATAAATCAATATGATGTTATAAAATACATATTTTAAATGAGGTAAAACGCATACTTCAGGTGTTTCTGTTAAAAGCGACCTCCGCGTCTGCACTGCATAGCAATATACGTTAATGTAAATCTGTGAGAAACGGTTAGGCTCGTTTAGGTGCGCGCAGCAAATAAATATCGCCATAAAGCAATATTATCTTATAAAATACAATGTAAATGAGGTAAAACACTTACTTTCGGTGTTTTCCTTGTTTAAACCAACTTCCCCGTCTGCTCGCACCGCGAGAGAAAGAAAATATCTCTCTGAGGAAACGTTTAGGAGAGCACAGCACATAAGTATGACTATAAATTAATATGATGTTATAAAATACATATTTTAAATGAGATAAAAACACTTACTTTCGGATTTTCCCTTTAAGAAAAGTCCTCGTCTGTTCCGCATCGCGAGTGAAAGGAAATGCCATTGATAAAAGTTTTTGCGCACACAACACATTAATATCATTATAAAACGATATGATATTACAAAACACACTTTGTGAGTAAGATTAAACACTTTATTTCGCTGTTTTCCGTCCTAATACGCTCCGCTTCGCGAGCAAAGAAAATGGCGTCTGTGAAAAATATTTCAGACTGATTAGGCGCGCACACGAGAAAATGTCCCGGATGTGACTAACACTCAGCAGCGTTAATAAGGGTCATTCTCCGTATTTACTCCGGCCAGAGGGCGCTGTTTACACTAGCTAGTGTTAATCCTTTAAAATTCAACACCACAACTTTAACTCTTTACTCTAAAAGTCCTTAACACCGGGATTTCAACACTGGAGATTTTACTGTATAATGCTTTTCAAATGTTCTGCAAACATTACCTCAAGCTATCTAACTAGTAGCTGATACAAACTGTGGAAAGTCCGTGGCAGCTAAGCATAAATGAGTATAAATTACAGTCCTGAGATATAAACATATAAAGCTTTAATCGTGCATAGTTATACAAACAGCAGCCGCATAAAGTCCGTGAAAGTCACAGCTGCCAGGAACAGCGGCACCTGCCACAGAAATGCATTTAAGATACCCGTCATACCACTCAGTAAAAGAAATTATACTGAAAAAAAGAGGTGTTTAAAAAGGCAGCCTACTTCATTTATGTGCTTTTTTGGAGATAATTATGCTGTAAACGTATTTACATAAAACAACTTAAAATGTGTACTTTAAAGAAAAATTCAATGTAACACCACTGTCAAACACACCGTATAAATAAATAATAAGGATAATAAAGTAGAAGTACAAAACAGTGTTGAAATAAGATATCTTTTCATATTATTTGGCATTTCTGGGCAACTCAAAGATAAACGCTCCTTTATCTCTGCTGTTTCTGAAATTACCGTAATCATAGTAATAGGCGCACAATATGTGCTACCAGATGCGCTCCGTTACGGACATAAGTAACGGCTGCACTGTCTGTTTGCTTTCGTATATCAGTAGAAATGTCTGGTAGCTGTAAACAGCGAGATCTTGAGGCAGGCCGTAAGTCTGGTCAATGGTGATAACTGACACATTGCGCTTCATTTTATTTAGAAAGGACAAAATTACATATTATGTAAAATGACAGACATGAAGAATATATTTAGCTGAGACAGGCACGTTATGGCACCGAAGCGCGCCTGCCACAACTTAGCATCGCACTTGCTTCAACATCTCTCACTGTTTACTCTCCAATTGATGCATATAAACAAACAAACAGTGCATTTCTACAATTATTAACCTATTTGCCACATAACTTATGTTTTATTCCTCCCTTTAAATCCATAATGGCGCGGACAGCACCGAAGCGTCGCGACTGCCTCAAAGTCGAGTGGCAGGCGCACATAGCCGTGGCAGGCGCATTTGGCGGTGGTAGGTCCGGTGGCAGCTGCCACTGGCAGGCGCACATAGCGGTGGCAGGTCGAGTGGCAGCTGCCACTGCCACGCAGAGATTTTACTCCCTCTCTTAAAATGAGCATCTGCCTGATGATTTCAAAATCCGGACATTTTCAGAGACAGCTATGTTCTAATGATTACTGTGCACAGAATTTTCCAAACTCAATGGACCTTGTAGTTTTAATCCAACGTAACATTACCGATTTCACCACACTGTGTCAGTGCTCGTTTACGACTGCCATGCTGCATTGTGTGTGAGACCTGATGAATAAGATCAGAATGAACATATTTATCCATTTGTATTAAATTTTAGTCATTATTCTGTCATTTTTCATTGACAGTCATTTCACTGTATGTAATTCGCATATTTATGCCAACATTCTTAATTAATATTCACAGTCATGCTGTCAACGCGTTATACTGTTTTAAGATTAATTAGCCAAAATGTTCAACATTGTTAAATTTATTTAAGGCAACGCCAGCGCATTCATTCATCTATTTTAATACAGCTCTTAAAAAATTATCCATGGTATGTGTAGTAAAACTGTGGCAATACAAATGGAAATAAGTAAAAATAAAATAAAACATGGTTTCTACATATTTGCTATAGTAAAACAATGGTAAATTTTTGTAAGGGTGTTTATCAGTCAAATTAATTAAAAAATAATCTAAACAGGTATGAAATATGATAAGTAAGAGAAAAACATTGTTAATGAGAAGACGAACTTGACTGCGGCAGGTTAGTTGGGAAATAATTCTTTTTTATTCAGACTGCACATTTGGACGGGAAATATATTAATAGGAACATTTCAGCAGGTGATATGAGACGCAGGCCTAAGCATCCTCAGGTTCGATTTTTTTATTTTTTCTGCTCAATTTCGAAATACATACTCCACGCGAACGTTGTCCCGCGTAATATTTTAGTAGGACCTTAATTCATCCCACCGCATCTCATCTGTGTTGTGTCAGGAAATCGTGAAAACTGAGGCAAGTGTGTTGTTTAGAATAAAAGCAGCCAGATACGCTGCAGTAACACCGGCGAAAGAAAGGAAAGAGAGGATTCTCCCATGAGTATTTGACTGCGTTACGACGGGACTGGAAGTGGCGACTGCTTCACTTACCGGATATAGGAAGTGCGATAAAGGTCCAATACAGAATGCAAGCAAAGAACATTTACACTATCAAAGAACATTATGGCCACGTACACACTGCAAGTTTCAGGAGACAACCGCATTTAACCGCACTCACTCCCGCATTTGTAACCATAGCAACATTCTGTCGTCTTGAGGGAGTGAATAAAAATTTAGCCATTTATGTGCCATTTTAACTAAACTACCGCTGATAGACGTGCAGCGTTGTGTTTATGCTTGGGAGACTGCTTTAGAGAGCGCTGTCTTGCAGTGTTGCCATGTCCTCATATTTACAAGCACTTTTAGGCATGTTGTTTGGTCTTATCTCATAAAGATAGGCACTTTATGAAGTTAATAAAGTGGTCTGTTGTGGATATGAGATATATGAATTTTATTAATTATTATTATTATTATTATTATTATTGGTGTTATAAAACAAAGCATTTGGGTGTTTTAGTGTTTTTTTGTGCTTGTCGTTTTTTTCTATGAAGACCTGGCAACACTGACACTTTACAGCAAGGCTCATGAGCGCAGCTAGCCCTGTGAGACTTCTTTCACTGTTATTTTCTTGCATCACACACACAGACGAAGACACTGATGCACCTTCAAATACGTCATTAACAACTAGTTGTTCAGTTCAGTTCCGTACACACTGCGTAGAATTTCTGTAAACGCGTCACTACGGCCACGTACACACTACAGCTAAATTCGGTTGTCAGTTCACCTTTTACTCCTTAATCGCGTTCTGTACACACATAATTCACTAAAATACGGGAGTGACAACCACATTCCACAACCGCATTAACTCCCGAAAAATACAGGTAGTGACAACCGCATTTACAGAAATTCTACGCAGTGTACACGGAACTGAACTGAACAACTAGTTGTTAATGACGTATTTAAACGTGCATCAGAAATGTGTCTTCATCTGTGTGTGAGATGCAAGAAAATAACAGTGAAATTAGTCATAACCTTAGCACATTTTGATACTGCCGGGGTTAGTTCCGCTCAACCCTGCGGTAAAGTGTCACTGTTGCCAGATCTTCACAGAAATAAAAACAACAAACAAAGACAAGCACTAAAACACCCAAATGCTTTGTTTTATAACACCAAAAAAAAAAAAAAAAAAATCTTATATCTCATATCTACAACAGACCACTTTATTAACTCCATAAAGTGCCTAGCTTTATGAGCTAAGACCAAACAACATGCCTAAAAACATTTGTAATTATGAGGACATGGCAACACTGCAAGACAGCGCTCTCTATAACAGCCTCCCGAGCAGAAACAAAACACAGCACATCTATCAGCGGTAGTTCAGTTAGAATCGACGGAGAAAAAGAGTCTTTAGTCAAGAAATGGCAGATACCAAATGGCTAAATTCTTCTTCACTCCTGCAAAAAGCCAAAATGTTGCTATGGTTACAAATGCTGGAGTGACTGCTGTTCTGTACACACATGGAACGATAATTTACGGGACTCACTCCCGCATTTAAATGCGGTTGTCACTCCTGAAACTTGCAGTGTGTACGTGGCCTACCTGTATTTTTCGGGAGTTAATGCGGTTGTCGAATGCGGTTGTCACTCCCATATTTTAGTGAATTATGTGTGTACAGAACGCGATTAAGGAGTAAAAGGTGAACTGACAACCGAATTTAGCTGCAGTGTGTATGTGGCCTATGACTGACTTTGGTCTAGCGCGAGTTTAAGCACTTTCAAAAAAACTCAATTATCATCAATAAAGCTGTCTATACACGGTTTTATGAATAATCTCTTACATCATACGTACATCTGCACTTATTGTTTAGGATGAGAGAATTCGTGTGAGAGCTGAATTCGGTCAGAGAGCACGTACGTGCAGTGAACAAAAAACTCATCTGAACGCCTCTGATTGGCCATTGCATTCATAAGCTCAACGGACTCATGTGTGATTGGGTATAATGGCAACACTGTAAAAACGCATAAAAAAATCATGGCGCAACATTGAGCAGATCTAAATTTAATGCTGCAGTCTACAGTTTTCATTTCATTTTCATTTTATCAGCGACAGCCGTAATGGATTTAGTTTAACTGTACAGCAGCATTTGTGTCTGTGTGTTGCCATAGTTTCTACAAGGAAACCGAGGATATGCAGATATTACGTCATTGATCGGTGACAATGACCAGGGACTAGTCAGGCTTGTTGAGGGGAGGTCCAAGATGGCGCCTTGTTAAGTCAAAGTTTTCAGAGCTCCTGACCAAACTTTACGGTTAGAAAGGCTAGCTGTATAAATCTATTATTTAACGTATTTTTTCGTTATATTTGTTGGATCAGATATCAGAACATTCAATTAAGAGCTTAAACATACCATCTGACAAACACAAAGAGCGTTCATACACTGTCGACACTAGTATGGATGTTCACGATTATGCATCTCCTGCTGTAAACGAGTTAGTGCTCTGCACGACGTCACTCCTAGTCACACCTAGCAAGCCCCCTGCTCACAAAAAAGGTAAATCTTCAAGTCCAAATGAGCAGGCCGACTCTGCCATCATTTCTACACTCTCCTCGTTGATCAACACTCGGTCTGATGCACTTGAAGGAATGATCAGCGCCAATGCTCTGAAGATAGAAGGGCTGAAGAAAACGATAGACTTTGTGTGTGCCGAAGTACAAGATCTAAAGAAGAATGTGAAAGATGTAAATTCCAGGCTTAAAGATCGAGAACGTCTTACGGGCACCTGGGTAAGACACATTTCTTATCTGGAGAGATACTCTCACAGGTGGAATTTGAGATTGTTTGGAGTGCCTGAGACTTTCAAGGAAGATGTCAGATCTGAGGTCATTCGAATCTGCAGCGAGATTTATCCCGAGGCCAAGAACAAGTATCCTGATGACACTGTGCATCGTCTAGGGAGGAGAGGTGACAACACAAAACCTTGCGCCATTATCATGCAGTTTACCTCACGAGTTATCTGCGATGCCTTATGGAAAGCTGCCAAGAAATCCCAGTTTCTCCAAGACAACAACCTGCGCTTCGCAGAGGATCTGACTGCGCTGGACTGGGAGAGATGGAAGGGCTTGTGGCCGAGAGTGAGAGAGGCGAGGGCTGCTGGAAAAACGGCCTATTACATCGGAGCACGTGCGTTCATTGAAGGTGTGGAGATTACTTTGTGAGATTTATCATGAGGATTGTGCACTCTTTTCTAAGATGGTGACTATTACCCGTCACTATGGCATTTGAGTCATCATCGTATTACTGCTGGACCTTCAATTTGGTCATTTAAATTGGTCAGTTAAGCTCTGTTCATCTCAGTTTTCTTCTCATCTTTCAGTCAGTTTTGACTTTTTGCCATTGTTTTGACTCGTGTTAACAGCTGTTCATTGCTGTTTGTTTATCAATGTCAATATCGTTCATTTCTCTTAATGCCAAGGATTTAAGAAACAGTGTGAAGCGTCAAGTGCTCTTTTTGTTTGTTAAAAACCATGGATAAGACTTTTGCTTTTTTCAAGAAACCCATTCCACACAAGATGATGTTAAATTTTGGAGGTCCCAGTGAGGCAGTGATGTTTGGATGTCGCACGGAACAGAGCGATCAGCAGGAGTCGCCACTTTAAAAAATAAATTTGCTGGTGAGATTCTACAAGTTGCCAGTGATTCCAAAGGTAATTTTCTCTTGTTAGTGGTTTCACTTGGTCAGACCATCTCAATTTTATTAAATGTGTATGGGTACAATTCTTCTAAAGAAAATGCCACTTTAATTGACTCGATCTGTGAAAAAATATAGTACTGGTTAAATAAATACCCCAATGCTGCTCTTATTTTAGGTGGGGATTTCAATATGGTTTAAAATAGTGATTTAGATAGGTTTCCCCCTAGAGCTGCTTCTATAAGTCAAATTATGAATAATTTCATGTTATGTTTTTGTGTTGTTGATATATGGAGAGAAATGTATCCACAGCAGAGACTCTATACGTGGAGCAGCAAGGACCGTTCTAAGCAGTCCCGAATAGATTACTGGCTCATTTCCCAAAGCCTAGCAAACAGTTGTAAATCAGTCAGCATTCATGCTACACCTCTTACAGATCACAGTGCTATCTCTCTTAAGATCTGTCTTTCTGCATCCTTTGATTTCAGCTCATCTCCTTCTTATTGGAAATTGAACAATTCTCTTCTACTGTTTGAAGATGTTAAGAAGAATATTACATTACTGATTGAGGAGTACTGGAGAAGAACTTTAGTGTTAGATTCATATTGTTGCCAGTGGGAGCTGATGAAGTTTGAAATTAGTAAATATTTTAGAAAATTCGGTAGTAATTTAGCTAAACTTAAGAGAGCAGAAGAAAATAAGGTTGTGTCTAAAATTGCAATACTTTCCTCTAAACGCCCAGAGCTGTTTTCTGAATCTGATAAGCTTGAGTATGCTGACCTGCAATCTAAATTAGATGAGATATACACTTATAGGGCACAGGGTGCTTACATTAGATCTAGACAAAAATGGATGCAGGAGGGAGAATGTAACACAGCTTATTTTTTCAGATTAGAAAAGAGTCGCTTAAGTACTTCACTAATCGAAACTCTTAATATTGAGGGGACAGTCACTAATAATCCTCAGGAAATTGGACATTTCTGTGCTAAATTTTATAGTATTTTGTATATATAAAAAAATTATTCTGAAGAGGCAGCCCGTACTTTTCTGGAGTCTGTTAAAAATTGTAAGACTATTTCAAGAGATGACAGAATTCTCTGTGACAGTGAAATTACTTTATCTGTTAGTAACTCAATTCTAGAACTTAAAAACAATAAATCTCCTGGAACGGACGGGCTTACCGCAGAGTTTTATAAACAGTTCTCTAAAGAATTGTCTCCTTTTTTACTTAAGGTTTTTGAAGAAGGCATACAGAATGAGGCTCTCCCCCCAACTCTCACTCAAGGTTTAATTACTTTAATTCCGAAACTTAAAAAAGATTTACTTTTAATTGACAATTGGCGTCCCGTTTCTCTGCTTAACAGTGATTTCTTAACAGTGATTCTGACCTATTTCTCCCTATTTATTTCTTCTTTGTGTGCAGCTACTGTCAACATTTGTATGTGAAAGCGGTATTCGGGGTATCCATATAGCTGATCAAGAAATATTTATTAGTCAATTAGCAGATGACACCACCTTATTTTTAAGAGATGCTTCCCAAATCCCTATAGCAATTAATTATATAAAACTTTTCTCTAAAGCTTTGGGTCTTAATCTAAACATAGGTAAATGTGAATTAATGTCTATTAAAAATTGTACAGCATCCACTATTTTTAATATTCCAGTTAAATCTAAAATTATATATTTAGGCATTGTGATAACTAAAAATCAAGATAAAAGATGTACTTTGAACTTTGAGCCGGTTATAATAAAAGCCCAAAGAAGATTTAACACATGGTAGCAGAGAGACTTGACCTTGAGAGGCAGAGTACTGCTGGCTAAGGCAGAGGGCTTCTCCAGACTTACATATGCTGCACTCGCTCTATATGTGGACAACAAAATTTGTAAATCATTTGATAAAATCCGGTTTAATTTTGTTTGGAAAAACAAAATTCATTATGTTAAGAAGTCTGTAATAATGAACACGTATGAGTATGGTGGGTTGAATTTCCTTGATGTCTCTTCTTTGAATAACACTTTCAAAATTAATTGGATTAGGCAGTTTTTGTGTAATCCAAACTCAATCTGGAATTTTATCCCCAATTAATTCTTTTCCAAATTAGGTGGTCTCCCTTTCTTATTAATTTGTAATTATAATATTGACAGAATCCCTTACAATTGTAGCATTTGGACCAATCAGACACACATTTGTTCATCAGATTTAACAAATCAAATTAGTTATTAGATTAACAAATAATCACAGACCCCTCACCCAACACACATTCTGGGTGCCGGTATGTCTGTGGATGACTCCAGGCCCCCGGTTCCATAGCAACCAACCTGATAACACTAGTTTTATTGCTCTAAGGAATGCGGGCCGAGCAACACTCACCTCATTTTCCCTTAGGAAAGAGACATTATGCCATAAAAATGGACTCTTCTCTAATTAATTCATAGAAAAACCTTTCTTTGAATGAACACACATATCCTCAGGTCATTGTGTGTATATTGTTACTGTTCTTGTATATTGTATTTTGTACTGTATCCTGTTTTATGCATGCTTATGATAGATCACTAGTTAATATTACCTCACTTATATCATGTTTGATCTCTATCAATTCGTCTTCGGATGATCTAATTGAGAGTGTATATTATATGTTGCTATCTATGCAATATATAAGTGTTCTAAGAATCTTTAATAGTTTGTATATCAACTTCCAATCCAACCCCATGCAAACTACCATGCTCAGAGACAAAGAGTCGTTAAACCTTCCCTCCAAAGAGACTGGAGTCCATTGGCTCTTTGACTCCCCAGAGGTGTGACCTCTATACCAGATAAAGCTCTCACACACAGGTCCGGCCTCTCTCTTCTGCAAAAACCTTCTCTTCTGCAAAAACCTCTCTTCTGCAAAAAGCTCTTCGGCTATCTTCTGATTGTTCTGTGAAGGACTCACGGAGAGCCTGGACCGGTGCGGGTGCGCCCGGTCGGCCTCAACATAGAGCCGTGGGTGATCTCCCCAGCCTGGGAGATGACTCTTGACCACAAAGACCCAGTCGGCGGTTCTGTTAGACCCTAAGAGGATGAGGAAGATGTGAGCTAGAACTCTTCTGGACCCTTAAGTTATTGTGCCAGGCTTACGGCCTTGTCTTTGCATTCAACCAAAGCTCCTCGGACCTCAGCAGATCTCTTTCTTAGCTCTTTTTCCACTCTCTACCTGGAAGAACATTTCTACCTCAGAACATCTTTGGAATTCATCACTCTTCAACACAGAAGAACGTGATCGGGAGTCCAAAACCCTGAAACCATTAAGACCTTCATCTGAGACTGCATTCCGACCAAATGCATTGCAAGTATTGTACATTTAACTAAATGAAACAGAGGTTATTAGTACAAGTTATAGACCCCGTCATAAATGGAGCTGATGGTTTTAATCAGGTGGTTAAATGACTTTTTCCATAACTGCATTCTCTGGTTTTCCTGATGGTTTCATCCATCAACTCTCATTAGCCCTTTCCCCATGTATGAGCGATTGTATGTTTGTGTGTTTGTTTGTTTGTTAGACTAGTTTGCGTTAGTGTTTAGTTAATAAAAATCCTGTGCACAAATTACATGAGTTTCTGATTCTGCCTTGCATATTAATGTCCCTTTACAATTTGACCCTTGCTACATGCTCTAATGCATTAATAGGAAGGTATTTTCTGTGGCCACGGAAATATCCTTTCTTAGAGTTGATATGAATTTACACTGAATGTTCGCTGGACAAACAGATCAGCTGATGGCAATTTAACTCTGCTACAGTTATTACTGTCAGCCAATATAAATAATTGTAATTAATCATAATTAATTGTACAAACCCGATTCCAAAAAAGTTGGGACAGTGTACAAATTGTGAATAAAAAAGGAATGCAATAATTTACAAATCTCATAAACTTATATTTTATTCACAATAGAATATAGATAACATATCAAATGTTGAAAGTGAGACATTTTGAAATGTCATGCCAAATATTGGCTCATTTTGGATTTCATGAGAGCTACACATTCCAAAAAAGTTGGGACAGGTAGCAATAAGAGGCCGGAAAAGTTAAATGTACATATAAGGAACAGCTGGAGGACCAATTTGCAACTTATAAGGTCAATTGGCAACATGATTGGGTATAAAAAGAGCCTCTCAGAGTGGCAGTGTCTCTCAGAAGTCAAGATGGGAAGAGGATCACCAATTCCCCCAATGCTGCGGCGAAAAATAGTGGAACAATATCAGAAAGGAGTTTCTCAGAGAAAAATTGCAGTTTGAAGTTATCATCATCTACAGTGCATAATATCATCCAAAGATTCAGAGAATCTGGAACAATCTCTGTGCGTAAGGGTCAAGGCCGGAAAACCATACTGGATGCCCGTGATTTTCGGGCCCTTAGACGGCACTGCATCACATACAGGAATGCTACTGTAATGGAAATCACAACATGGGCTCAGGAATACTTTCAGAAAACATTGTCGGTGAACACAATCCACCGTGCCATTTGCCGTTGCCGGCTAAAACTCTATAGGTCAAAAAAGAAGCCATATCTAAACATGATCCAGAAGCGCAGGCGTTTTCTCTGGGCCAAGGCTCATTTAAAATGGACTGTGGCAAAGTGGAAAACTGTTCTGTGGTCAGACGAATCAAAATTTGAAGTTTTTTTTGGAAAACTGGGATGCCATGTCATTCGGGCTAAAGAGGACAAGGACAACCCAAGTTGTTATCAGCGCTCATTTCAGAAGCCTGCATCTCTGATGGTATGGGGTTGCATGAGTGCGTGTGGCATGGGCAGCTTACACATCTGGAAAGGCACCATCAATGCTGAAAGGTATATCCAAGTTCTAGAACAACATATGCTCCCATCCAGACGTCGTCTCTTTCAGGGAAGACCTTGCATTTTCCAACATGACAATGCCAGACCACATACTGCATCAATTACAACATCATGGCTGCGTAGAAGAAGGATCCGGGTACTGAAATGGCCAGCCTACAGTCCAGATCTTTCACCCATAGAAAACATTTGGCGCATCATAAAGAGGAAGATGCGACAAAGAAGACCTAAGACAGTTGAGCAACTAGAAGCCTGTATTAGACAAGAATGGGACAACATTCCTATTCCTAAACTTGAGCAACTTGTCTCCTCAGTCCCCAGACGTTTGCAGACTGTTATAAAAAGAAGAGGGGATGCCACACAGTGGTAAACATGGCCTTGTCCCAACTTTTTTGAGATGTGTTGATGCCATGAAATGTAAAATCAACTTATTTTTCCCTTAAAATTATACATTTTCTCAGTTTAAACATTTGATGTTATCTATGTTGTATTCTGAATAAAATATTGAAATTTGAAACTTCCACATCATTGTTTTTATTCACAATTTGTACAGTGTCCCAACTTTTTTGGAATCGGGTTTGTAATTATTTATATACAATTCCCTTTTGGAGCTAATTTGCTACATTTAATAATGGTGGAGAACGGTGGCAATCGATTAAACCTTATTTGCAAGCAGATTCAGTATCAAACTTATGTGTTTGTCTCATAAATTTTATTAACGTCCTACACATGCAGTTTCTGATAAAATCAGATAGACTATAGCTTGAATGCACCTTACTACGAGCAGTAGAGGTTTATCAATGCTATAATACATGTTTAAATCGTACGATAAGGAACTAACCTGATATTAGTGAAGAAGTCCTAATTTCTGTTGTTAGCAGAGAGCGTAAACCTTCTCTGACGAAGAAAGCTCAGATTAGAATCCCACATAAATGAATAAATTAATCTGATTTTGGGCAAAGAAAACCCCATTTCAGCTTTAAATGTGTAAGTCTTCTCTGACGAGGAAATCTCAGATTAATCGGCATGGCGAAGAAACCCCACTTGCAATGATATCAAAACTGAGCGACGAAGAAAACTCGCTACAGAATATTTAGTTAATTGGTGACTGAGCGATGTTCCTCATCTCCCCGAGTTAAGGCCTTCTTGTAACCTTCGCGTATCATTGTAGTCATTGAAGTGATGCAATTGAATAGAGAATTAACGGTGTAATTCTAGCCTAGCATGGTCTGTGAAGTGAATGTGTTGTTTTGATTTGTGAATGAAGTTGTATGCGACACGTCATAACTGACTGTTATGCACCGTGTGAGTTCCCATGCATGTTTACAGCAGCGCAAGTTCTGCTCCACTTGCCCGTGTTGTAAGCTCGCATCGGTCTCTTAGCAACGTCTGACCCCGGAAGTGGAGAGCAGCCTCTTCTGGTTCAATCTGATAACAGCACACACGTCACAGACCCTTGTGTAAACAAACAACTGTGTAGCCTAAGCTACCTCTCTTAGCTGTCGCACAGGCATTTAAGCTAAGCCCTTTACCTCAACTGTTAACTGTTAGCATCCGACTAACACTTAAGATACTTGTGAGTGTAAAGTGTAGCCACTCCTCTCTCTCTCTCTCTCTCTTTCTCTCTCTCTCCCTCACTCTTGGTTTCACTTCCTGTTTGTGCTATCACCTTCTGTTTACATTCAGGTTGGCCCCTCCTCACATACGTTGGTTCCATTTGTGTTATTTTTATTTTGACTTTATTCTACCTCTATTTGATTTATTTTCATTCATTTACTTTTTAGCTTGAATGTACAGATTCAGCTAAGTTGATTTCAATTAAATCTGAGATTTAATTAGATCAATTTGTTTTTTTTTTTATTCCTTTTAGTTTGCTAAAGCTATTAGGGCAATTTCATTTTACCTTTACCTTATTTTAGTTATTCGACCATCACCATCTTTCCCTCTCGGTATAGGATTAGAGCAGTTCTAGCAACTGTTGTCCCCTTAATGAACTGTACAGGTTATTAGTAGCCTAATTCCTGTCTCTTCTATTACCCTCCTTACACCAGGCCTCTGAGCAGATAGAAAAACTTCCTATTATTTCTATTTATTTACCTTGAGGTGTTTGATGTTCCCTGCTAGCTTAGTTAACAGACCCCCTAGGTTTTATGACCCTGCTGCAGCATTCCTTTTAGTAAGTGACAACTGCTCAGTCATATCTCCTAGCTTAAACTAAATAAGGAAAGCCCTTCCTTCTCCCTCTGTCTCTTCCTGATTTTATTTCAGTTTTTTTTATTTGATACCTTCATAGTGACCAAACCTGTAAACCATCAGTGCTTTGAGTAATAGTTTGACCACACGTATAGCCCGGTCATTAGCTGACCACTGCTTACAGCCCCGTCAACAGAGTTACTCAAACCCAAAAGTGGGGTAGGGTACTCTTAGCACCCTACCCCACTAGCTGCCCCTCACCAGCTAGTCGCACCTTACACGGCCTAGCCTTTCCCCATACAGATAGCCTAACACCTCTGTACATACTTGCATTTGCCTTCTGCCTCTCTCTCTCTGGTGTTCCCCCAAGCGTGCCAGTGTGTCTCAGACATTCCACAGACATCCAGCCCGGCCAGCTCACCAGGACCCGCTGAAAACTCGGCAGAGCACAGTGATAGACATCCTTCGGCCCAAAGCAGCCAGTGACCTGCAATGGCAGAGAAAGGATCAGCGAGACTGTGATACAAGTGGACATCTGACACCCAGCCTGAACCACCAGGAGCTGACTTGCATCATCTTCTCCTTGGTCCACACCCTCAAGGGCCTCAGACAGGAGGTATATGAACTGAACCTGCAAGTCACAGAGCTCTACAGGGAACTGACACCTGCTCAGCGAGAGAAGGCACAGAACGGATGCAAAGAACCTTACAGAATGGCACAACAGAAGGAAATCACCAGTCTTCAGGAGGCTCTAACAGCTGCTGAACACCAAGCGCAGCTGGAAAAAGCCATCAGACAGGACTTTGAAAGAGAACTGTTTCACACAAAGTCACTGTTAAAAACAGCATATGTGGAACTTAATGAGAGCAACACCAGAGCTAAGGCCTTAGAAGGCCATCTGCATGCAGCCAGAGCTGAAGTCCACACCCTGACTCAGCAATTCTGCAACATTAAAGAGGAGCTTGACATGGTTCAGAGAGAACTGAAACAGAGAGAACAAACTGTGCATGGACTCAAGTAAAAGGCACCCTGCTGCACGTCACATGGCAAGCCCCCTTACTCCCGTACACAGATACGAAGGGGGGAGCCAAAACCTTCAGCTTCCTGAAAACTTCTGCAGCTGCAGAAGGAAAGGCAAGCCTTGAAACAGGACATGGAGTGACACTCAAAGACCTCAACCGAATGGCCAGAAACATCCCTGCATTCACACCAGAACTTGCAGGAGAGAATGATGTTTATGCTTACTTAAGAGAGATTGACTTTCGCCTGCAGTCTTGGACCAGTGTGAAACACCAAGATAGACTCTATCTGCTCTGGATCACCGCTGGCCGAAAAATGTGACGCTTCCTGGCTCGACAGCCAGAACACATCCAATCGGACTACCAGCAGCTTAAACAAGCTATCATAAAAGAATTCTCAGACCCAGAATTTGAACACGGACTGATCGCTGCTCTAGCCATCAGGGCCGTCATGAAACTCCCCGTGATTACTACCACAGACTTCGACGAGCTTACTTCGGAGCTCGCAGTGAACCTGAAATGGAGGAGGACCCCAGGTTTAAGAGCCTTTTCCTCCGAAACCTCCACCCCATTGTAAGTCACCATCTCGGCATTATGGCCTGCCACACAATGCCTATTCAACAACTGCGTGACCTGACACAGAAGGCCTTTAACAAGCACAAGGCCTCTACCAAAGGTGTTTGTAAGACCCCACTGATTCTGAACTGCACAACCCAGAATCCAAAGCAGGCCCCAGAAGGCACCCAGCATTGCCACAATGCAAGGCCCTTCTACAGGAAGCCACTAGCCAGCGGAGGACAGAGCCGTCACCGTGGCAACAGACCTAGGCCCCAGACCAACCACTGGCAGAGACCATGGAAAAGGCCATCCTCATCCTGCAAACACCACGACATGTCCAACGACAGTCCACCACAACATCATCCTTCACACAGGTGCCAAACGGATGCTGCACAAGGACAGCTGGACACGCCTACTTCTGAGTTACAGGAGCTGCTGACACTAGCAAAAGAGCTCCTTGAACAAAACTCAACTGAGGAGTACTGGGAAAGACAAACTTCTGACTCCATGCCTGATGCAACACAGCAACGAGACAACTCCAAACACCAATCGGGTAAAATCAAACGAAGCCAATGTGAACTCAATGTCATAAATGAACTGAAATATGCTTGCAGGTGAACAGACAGGAAAAACACAACACAGGATTTCCCCTGACAAGAAGGCCCAGGCCCCCTTAGCAAAGAGTCCAAACCTGCGAGGGGGGGGCGAGAGCCCACTGTTCACACTTCACTAGCCAGCAACTACAGGGGGGTGGGGCAGGGACCCTTCCAGAGGATCACTGCAGATGCACACACCGTGTGGCCCAACAGACCCCAACAAGCTGGCCAGAGACAATAAAACTGTCAACCTAAATACTGCAGAGGGCCACAACACTTGCCCACCTGCAAAACATAGACCTTTATGCTTGAACTCTGCCCAATGTGACCATGCAAGACAGACTATCTGCTCTGGATCACCGCCGGCCTTGAGGCACACAACATCCTGTACCAGCAGTCTGAACCTGTCAAAGCGGATTACAGAAACTACAAGAAGCCTGCTACAGCCAGCTCAGAATCTATGGCAAATGACAGAACAGGCCACAAGGGAGGAAGGCTTCAACTCCAGAACCTTCCCTCCTCCCGAAATCCGCATCGCATTGTGAGTGACCACCCAAGCGCCATGGCCTTCCCCCGCACAATGACCACCTGACATCTGCGGAACTCAGCCCATATGGCCTACAGAAAACACAGCGCTGCCTCCATAGAGACTGTTAAAATCCTGCCTATCTCTGCACAGTACCCAGAACTGATTCTGGAGAGCACACGGGCCAGCAACAGAGATCCTGAGGACCTTAAAGGAACTGATCCTGAGAGCGGCCTCACTGGCAGGACAAACAGGATATATCAGCCTATCAGACTCCTTTTAACTATGAGCGGCATGAGAAACCAACAACCTATCAGAATGCCCTCCTACTCAGAGAAACGCCGGCTGGTCATGGAACCCAGAGAGCACATCAGCAGCTCCATGAGACTGTACACCCCGTATATACAACACAAATGGACACAGGCCCTCTTTTCACCAACATAGACCTGCTGTATTGTTTTGAGCCCCAAAGGACTTTAAGCATTCATAGAATTGGACTCAAGTGCGGGAACGTTCACCTTTCCAGCCAGCGAAACTCCGGGCTGAAGTGCGAGAACCCCTGCCACTCCAGCCAGACAGGTCAACCCGACAGACTGTCAGGTCGCCGAGGTCACAGGAAAATCTCACAGTCAGCCATGAGGACATGGGCTGAAGCCTCACACGCTTCAAAGCACTCACCGAGCACACACCAGACCTGCCTTCACAAACAAGTGCACGAGTTTCCCTATGAGACCCTGCAACCCCCTGGGGAAGCCCTGTCAAGTGCAGGAACTTCCTGCAAGATCATACCAGTCGTTTACTCTGGTGAAAATATGAGACTGCAGTTCCAGCATACACAAAAAGGGAACAGACAGTGACAGTGTGACACACAGACAGCGTGGCCAAACCCTCAACCACATACCTTCAAGAGAATGGAGGGAACCTGGCCCCACTCTGAGCCACACCCCCTTTTTCTAAGAGACATCCTGCACCTGCTGACAACTGCCAGTGCCAAAGCTGCTCTTCACAAGAGGCAATGATGTAGAGCTAATGTCAACTACGTGGACTCACTCAAGACCACATTACATGCTCAAACTCAAATAACATCTGCATTCTACAACATGCCTGATTTACTCTCATCCCAAGGAATTTCATCTGACAGCTGGATTCACCAACTACTGCCTTAGTCCTGGTCTACACCAACAACACTGCCAGAACTAAAAGGGGTTGCCACTTCAATAGAACACTGCTCCCACCGGAGCACTAACTACTCAGATGACAAAAAAGCCCTGCTCTGCACTTCACGAACCATCCAGCGATTCTCCAGTTACAATGGAACACGGAAAGTGATCACAGAGACGTGCCGCCAACCTGTAATGGCCCTCAACAGCCAAAGCATCCGTACAGAGGACCAACGCACCCAAAGCCACATGGTCAATGGCCTTTTAAAGATGTAATGTTGAGGCACGGTGTGCCCAGAACGGGTGTTTTGTGGGTTAACAGCAAACCTCTCCCACAGCAGCACTTCAAGCTGGACTCCCAGTCATCACAGTACAACTGACAGCCATCCTGATCACCCTTTAAATCGCATCGGCTCACAAGAACTGTATCAGAGAACTCCTCATTTACACAGACTCAAATTATGGCAAGCTCAGCTTCACACGCCACCTCCTTGGCTAGGAAAAAGATGAGTTTGCCACAGTGAACAAGAAGCCAGTCAAGCATCAACACCTGTCCCAGGCGTGCAACAATATCACAAGTGCATTGCATGGTGAGCTATGGTCTCAACCAAAACCCACCCACCCACCCACCCATGACATGGCAGTATGTCCCTGATGACCACACTGCGCAAAAAAACTTGTGGTGCCACAGTGACAAGGGGAGGGGGAGGGGGAGGGGGAGGGAGTCATGTTAATGCATGCCCACAACGCACATTGTGCTGGACACCATAGTACCAGAGACAATTATGAAACACTAAAACAAATGGCATATGGGGCTGGCATACAGCAAGATGTGGCGGAATGTGTCAGAGCATGTCAGGTTGCTGTCAATTCCAAACAGCAAACCTGAACCACAAAGCCCCACGACAACACACTCCACTTTGGGTTTGCAATCACTGTAATGACACTTAGCTGTCTCACCACATATGGACCTATAACACCATACAGATCTGTGTCAGTCCTCACTTTCCAGTCTGCCAGTGTGTCACAGACTGCAAACCCCACTGCCCAAGGAAGAGATGTGAACACCTGGCTAAGAGGCATTACAGACAGCCTCACCCACAAGACCACCTGAAAAGGAATTAGAGCCAAAAAAAAAGCGGAGCCCTCATCAGCATCACCACCGCTGAGCAGAACGGAGTCCCCTATCCAAGAATTGCTACACGATGGAAGAAGTGAATGGCTGCAAACCAAAGCATCGCCAGCCTTCATCACAGAACTCTTCTCTTCTAACAAAAGAAGAAAGCCCATCTATGCAGACCCCGAAACTGCACAGGAGACGACTCTCAAAGACCTTGACAAACTGGCTAAAACATCACCCAGTTTGACCGAACGCTACAGTATCCAGAAGTGGAAGCTCACGCGACTGACAGAGACAGGTTATACCTCCTCAGACACTCATCCAGTCCTGAGAGTCAATGTGGTGCAAAGGTCCATGAACAGGTGCATGGCTGCACTTCCTCGGACCTTCAAACGGAACCACCGGAGAAGAGGGACCCAGGCGGAGACAATTCTGAACCTGACCAAGGTTCAAACCCAAGCTGAGGATCCAAGCTGAGGATCCAAAGGCTCAGGAAAATTAGAAACCACCTGTCATCCTCTCTGATCCACCTGCCAACTGACCGTCAGGATCCACCTGTCACCCGTCCTTCATGATCCACTTACCAGCTCACTTCAGGACGACAGGTGACACTGCCTCGACACCTGCTGCATAAGCTCGAGGACCCGCATCTTGCTACAGCTTACATCACCACAGCACCACAACCACTCCTGGAGGCAACCAACAGCCCGAGAGCCACCACTGTCTCCCAGCCATAAGTGGCAGGTGCGTGTCTGATTGTTCTGCATCTTTAACATCGCTCGCTGTTGTCTATTGGGCGGACAACAACGTTCGAAAGGGGGGAATTATGTAGCAAATAATCACAGACCCCTCACCCAACACACATTGTGGGTGCCGGTATGTCTGTGGATGACTCCAGGCCCCCGGTTCCATAGCAACCAACCTGATAACACTAGTTTTATTGCTCTAAGGAATGCGGGCCGAGCAACACTCACCTCATTTTCCCTTAGGAAAGAGACATTTTGCCATAAAAATGGACTCTTCTCTAATTAATTCATAGAAAAACACTTCTTTGAATGAACACACATATCCTCAGGTCATTGTGTATATTGTTACTGTTCTTGTATATTGTCTTTTGTACTGTATCCTGTTTTATGCATGCTTATGATAGATCACTAGTTAATATTACCTTACTTATATCATGTTTGATCTCTATCAAGTCGTCTTCGGATGATCTAATTGAGAGTGTATATTATATGTTGCTACCTATGCAACATATAAGTGTTCTAAGAATCTTTAATAGTTTGTATATCAACTTCCAATCCAACCCCATGCAAACTACCATGCTCAGAGACAAAGAGTCGTTAAACCTTCCCTCCAAAGAGACTGGACTCCATTGGCTCTTTGACTCCCCAGAGGTGTGACCTCTATACCAGATAAAGCTCTCACACACAGGTCCGGCCTCTCTCTTCTGCAAAAAACTTCTCTTCTGCAAAAACCTCTCTTCTGCAAAAAGCTCTTTGGCTATCTTCTGATTGTTCCGTGAAGGACTCACGGAGAGCCTGCGGGTGCGCCCGGTCGGCCCCAACATAGAGCCGTGGGTGATCTCCCCAGCCTGGGAGATGACTCTTGACCACAAAGACCCAGTCGGCGGTTCTGTTAGACCCTAAGAGGATGAGGAAGATGTGAGCTAGAACTCTTCTGGACCCTGAAGTTATTGTGCCAGGCTTACGGCCTTGTCTTTCCATTCAACCAAAGCTCCTCGGACCTCAGCAGATTTCTTTCTTAGCTCTTTTTCCACTCTACCTGGAAGAACATTTCTACCTCAGAACATCTTTGGAATTCATCACTCTTCAACACAGAAGAACGTGATAGGGAGTCCAAAACCTTGAAACAATTAAGACCTTCATCTGAGACTGCATTCCGACCAAATGCATTGCAAGTATTGTACATTTAACTAAATGAAACAGAGGTTATTAGTACAAGTTATAGACCCCGTCATAAATGGCGCTGATGGTTTTACTCAGATGGTTAAATGACTTTTTCCATAACTGCATTCTCTGGTTTTCCTGATGGTTTCATCCATCAACTCTCATTAGCCCTTTCCCCATGTATGGGCAATTGTATGTTTGTGTGTTTGTTTGTTTGTTTGTTTGTTAGACTAGTTTGCGTTAGTGTTTAGTTAATAAAACTCCTGTGCACAAATTACATGAGTTTCTGATTCTGCCTTGCATATTAATGTCCCTTTACGATTTTGACCCTTGCTACATGCTCTATTGCATTAATAGGAAGGTATTTTCTGTAGCCACGGAAATATCCTTTCTTAGAGTTGATATGAATTTACACTGAATGTTCGCTGGACGAACAGATCAGCTGATGGCAATTTAACTCTGCTACAGTTATTAATGTCAGCCGATATAAGTAATTGCAATTAATCATAATTAATTGTAATTATTTATATACAGTTCCCTTTTGGAGCTAATTTGCTACACAATTTATCTAAATTTCATAAACAGGCATTACTTGCATGGTCATTAATATTTAAGCACAATTTCTCCCCTCATCGGTGCTTCATTTGGAACAATCAATACATAGTATATAAGAGAAAATCTTTGTTTTTTAGTAATTGGTTTGAGAAAAAAACATTTTGATTGTTTCCCAGTTATTTAACTCAGAAGGTCTTATTTTAAGTTATGAAGAATTCTTATGTAAATTTGATTTTCCAGTAACTCCCAAAGAATTCTCCATTGTCATGGACGCTATTCCTAAGGGAGTTGTCATGCTTTTAAGGGACTCTGTTAGATCACCCAGTACTTTACCTTTTTCTTTGGACCCATTTGAAATCCCAGTAGGAAAACTGTGCTTTTTGTCACATCCTTCATCACGTAACTATAAGATTAGATCGCTCTTTCAAAAGGAGCTTGTAACAACTCCATATGTGGTGTCTTATTGGAAGAATGTTGTTGATCATATTGATTGGAAAAACAGAATAAATTAAAACAGCTTTAACAATAAATTAAAAAGATGAAATAAATTACTGTTTTAAGAGCTTTAAGATTCTTGGAAGATGAAATAGTTTGGATATACTGTTGAACCTCTTTTTTAAAAACAATAAATAAAGGATTTTGATGAGAGAATTTACTGCGGTGAATATGAAATTTCGCAAGAAATAATAATAGGTTAATAATAAAATATTCATTAATTTTATCTTTTTGTATATTAAAGAAGCCAAACAGTACATCTTTAAAAAGCAAAGAGAAACCCTGGAGCACATTGCAATTGATAACATTAGAGAATTCAATCCAAAATAGCTGTGTGTGAGGACAATCCCAGAAAATATGCATATCAGTTTCATTAGGGTCACCACAAAAAGAACAGCTTGTATCTATGTCTGATTTAAACCTTTTCAGAAACACTTTAGCTGGGTAAAATCTGTGTAACAATTTGAATGAGATTTCTCTGACCTTGCTAGTTATGTATTTCGAAGACAGAGTCCATACTTTTTTCCAATCAATATGATCAACAACATTCTTCCAATAAGACACCACATATGGAGTTGTTACAAGCTCCTTTTGAAAGAGCGATCTAATCTTATAGTTACGTGATGAAGGATGTGACAAAAACCACAGTTTTCCTACTGGGATTTCAAATGGGTCCAAAGAAATAGGTAAAGTACTGGGTGATCTAACAGAGTTCCTTAAAAGCATGACAACTCCTTTAGGAATAGCATCCATGACAATGGAGAATTTTTTGGGAGTTACTGGAAAATCAAATTTACATCAGAATTCTTCATAACTTAAAATAAGACCTTCTGAGTTAAATAACTGGGAAACACTCAAAATGTTTTTCTCAAACCAATTACTAAAAAACAAAGATTTTCTCTTATATACAATGTCTTGATTGTTCCAAATAAAGTACCGGTGAGGGGAGAAATTGTGCTTAAAGATTAATGACCATGCAAGTAATGCCTGTTTGTGAAATTTAGATAAATTGTAACTATAATATTGCTAGAATCCCTTACAAATTAATAAGAAAGGGAGACCACCTAATTTGGGAAAGAAGTAATTGGGGATAAAATTCCAGATTGAGTTTGGATTACACAAAAACTGCCTAATCCAATTAATTTTGAAAGTGTTGTTCAAAGAAGAGAAATCAAGGAAATTCAACCCCCCATGCTCAAACGTGTTCATTATTACAGAATTCTTAACATAATGGATTTTGTTTTTCCAAACAAAATTAAACAGGATTTTATCAACTGATTTACAAATTTTGTTGTCCACATATAGAGAGAGTGCAGCATATGTAAGTCTGGAGATGCCCTCCGCCTTAGCCAGCAGTACTCTGCCTCTCAAGGTCAAGTCTCTCTGCAACCATGTGTTAAATCTTCTTTGGGCTTTTAATATAACCGGGTCAAAGTTCAAAGTACATCTTTTATCTTGATTTTTAGTTATCAAAATGCCTAAATATGTAATTTCAGATTTAACTGGAATATTAAAAATAGTGGATGCTGTACAATTTTTAATAGACATTAATTCACATTTACATATGTTTAGATTAAAACACGAAGTTTTAGAGAAAAGTTTTACATAATTAATTGCTATTGGGATTTGGGAAGCATCTCTTAAAAATAACGTGGTGTCATCTGCTAATTGACTAATAAATATTTCTCGATCCGCTATATGGATACCCTGAATACCACTTTCACATACAAAAGATGACAGTAGCTGCACACAAAGAAGAAATAAATAGGGAGAAATAGGACACCCTTGTCTCACTCCTCTGGATAAACTAAACCTTGGTGAAGTGCCATTCTTTAATTTAATCGAGGCACTTCCATTATTGTAAAGGGTTTTAATTACTCTGCAAAACATATCTCCAAAACCAAATTTTTCTAATGAATTAATAATAAATTGGTGCTCTAAAGAATCAAAAGCCTTATAGAAATCTAAGAAAAGAATGAAGCTTTCCTCCTGAATCAAGTCTGAATAATCTAATAAATCAAGAATCAACCTTATATTGTTAACAATGTGTCTTTTGTTCAAAAATCCAGATTGTGTCTCGTCTATTACAGAACCCAGTACAGATTTTAATCTTTTAGCAAATATAATAGCTAAAATTTTATAATCACTGTTAAGCAGAGAAACGGGACGCCAATTGTCAGTTAAAAGTAAATCATTTTTAGGTTTCGGAATTAAAGTAATTAATCCTTGAGTGAGCGTCGGGGGGAGAATCTCATTCTGTATGCTTTCTTCAAAAAGCTTAAGTAAAAAAGGAGACAATTCTTTAAAGAACTGTTTGTAAAACTCTGTGGTAAGCCCGTCCGTTCCGGGAGATTTATTGTTTTTAAGTTCTAGAATTGAGTTACTAACTTCAGATAAAGTAATTTCACTATCACAGAGATTTCTGTCATCTCTTGAAATAGTCTTATAATTTTTAACAGACTCCAGGAAAGTACGGGCTGCATCTTCAGAATAATTTTTTATACAAATTACTATAAAATTTAGCACAGAAATGTGCAATTTCCTGAGGATTATTGGTGACTGTCCCCTCAATATTAAGAGTTTTGATTAGTGAAGTACTTAAGCGACTCTTTTCTAATCTGAAAAAATATGCTGTGTTACATTCTCCCTCCTCCATCCATTTTTGTCTAGATCTAATGTAAGCACCCTGTGCCCTATAAGTGTACATCTCATCTAATTTAGATTGCAGGTAGGGCTGCACGATATATCGCATGCGATAGTCATGCACATCTCATCGGTAAAGCCGATTCTGTGATTACAAATAAATCTCTATCACCTGTTTTCAGATGGAACAGCATTTAATACACAGAGCCATAGTTCACTGACAAGCTACGCAATATCACGTTCACTATCGCATGCGATGCATCTGCGATTTTGAGCGCGAATTGCGTAGCTTGTCAATGAACTACAGCTCTGCGTATTAAATGCTGCTCCATCTGAAAACAGGTGATAGAGATTTATTTGTAATCACAGAACCGGCTTTACTGATGAGATGCGCATAACTATTGCATGCAATATATCGTGCAGCCCTAATTGCAGGTCAGCATACTCAAGTTTATCGGATTCAGAAAACAGCTCTAGGGGTTTAGAGGAAAGTATTGTAATTTTAGACACCAACTTATTTTCTTCTGCTCTCAAGTTCAGCTAAGTTACTACCGATTTTTCTAAAATATTTACTAATTTCAAACTTTAACAGCTCCCACTGGCAACAATATGAGTCTAACACTAAAGCTCTTCTCCAGTACTGCTCAATCAGTAATGTAATATTCTTCTGAACATCTTCAAACAGGAGAAGAGAATTGTTCAGTTTCCAATAAGAAGGAGATGAGCTGAAATCAAGGGATGCAGAAAGACAAATCTTAAGAGAGATAGCACTGTGATCTGTAAGAGGTGTAGCATGAATGCTGACTGATTTACAACTGTTTGCTAGGCTTTGGGAGATGAGCCAGTAATCTATTCGGGACTGCTTAGAACGGTCCTTGCTGCTCCACGTGTAGAGTCTCTGCTGTGGATAAATTTCTCTCCATATATCAACAACACAAAAACGCAACATGAAATTATTCATAATTGGACTTTTAGAAGCAGCTCTAGGGGGAAACCTATCTAAATCACTATTTAAAACCATATTGAAATCTCCACCTAAAACAAGAGCAGCATTGGGGTATTTATTTAACCAGTACTGTATATTTTCACAGATCACGTCAATTAAAGTGGCATTTTCTTTAGAAGAATTGTATCCATACACATTTGATAAGATTGAGATGGTCTGACCAAGTGAAACCACTAACAAGAGAAAGTGAACTTTGGAATCACTGACAACGTGTAGAATCTCACCAGCAAACTTATTTTTTAAAGTGGCGACACCTGCTGATCGCTCTGTTCCGTGCGACATCCAAACATCACTGCCTCACTGGGACCTCCAAAATTTAACATCATCTTGTGTGGAATGGGTTTCTTGAAAAAAGCAAAAGTCTGATCCATGGTTTTTAACAAACAAAAAGAGCGCTTTGCGCTTCACACTGTTTCTTAAACCCTTGGCATTAAGAGAAATGAACGATAATGACATTGATAAACGAAAAACAGCAATGAACAGCTGTTAACACGAGTCAAAACAAAGGCAAAAAGTCAAAATTGACTGAAAGATGAGAAGAAAACTGAGACGAACAGAGCTTAACTGACCAATTTAAAGGTCCAGCTGTGATACGATGATGGCTCAAATGTCATAGTGACGGGTAACAGTCACCATCTTAGAAAAGAGTGCACGATCCTCATGATGAACTCATGATGAACTCACAAAGTCACCTCCACGCCTTCAATGAACGCACGTGCTCCGATGTAATAGGCCGTTTTTCCAGCAGCCCTCGCCTCTCTCACTCTCGGCCACAAGCTCTTCTGTCTCTCCCAGTCCAGCGCAGTCAGATCCTCTGCGAAGCGCAGGTGGTTGTCTTGGAGAAACTGGGACTTCTTGGCAGCTTTCCATAAGGCATCGTGGATAACTCGTGAGGTAAACTGCATGATAATGGCGCAAGGTTTTGTGTTGTCACCTCTCCTCCCGAGACGATGCACAGTGTCGACAACATCAGGATTATTGTTCTTGGACTCGGGATAAAGCTCGCTGCAGATTCGAATTACCTCGGATCTGACATCTTCCTTGAAACTCTCAGGCACTCCAAACAATCTCAAATTCTACCTGCGAGAGTATCTCTCCAGATCAGAAATGCATGTTTCCCAGGTGACCGACCTTCTTGATCTTTAAGCCTGGAATCTACATCCTTCACATTCTTCTTTAGAACTTGTACTTCGGCACACGGAAAGTCTATCGTTTTCTTCAGCCCTTCTATCTTCAGAGCATTGGCGTTAATCATTCCTTTAAGTGCATCAGACCGAATGTTGATCAACGAGGAGAGTGTAGAAATGATGGCAGAGTCGGTCTGCTCATTTGGACTTGAAGATTCACCTTTTTTGTGAGCAGGTGGCTTGCTAGGAGTGACAGGGAGTGAAGTCGCGCAGAGCTCTAACTCGTTTACAGCAGGAAATGCATGATCGTGAACATCCATCCCAGATAGCACACGTACGTCTGCAAGATATCTGTTAAAGATCTCTTGATCTGGAAAGCATCTACTGTCTACAAACATCTGACAGACATCTTTCAGATGTCAGTTTTACATACATTCTAAATCATAAACATCTTAAAGACATCTAATAGACGTCTATTTGACATCTAAAAGGAAACGTCCTATAGACGTATTGCAGATGAGCAAACACTCTAAAAAAATATGTCTTGCAGATGTAAATGTAGACATCAAATAGACATCTCCAAGATGTATGTGTGCTATCAGGGATACTAGTGTCGACAGCGTGCGAACGCTCTTTGCGTTTGTCAGATGGCATGTTTAAGCTCTTAATTGAATGTTTTGATATCTGAACCAGCAAATATAACGAAAAAAAATGTTAAATAATAGATTTATACAGCTAGCTTTTCTAACCGTAAAGTTTGGTCAGGAGCTCTGAAAACTTCGACTTAACAAGGCGCCATCTTGGACCTCCCCTTAACCGTCTTTGTATTTCTATAGTCTTTGGTTTTTTGGCACACGTCAGCATGACATCAGAGCAAGACAGATGTAGGGATGTGCCGACCGAGGCTTTTGAAGCAGTGTGGCTTTTACAACAAACTGCGTTGATGCTTCGAAGCTTTTGATACAGTGCTCTACTCCACCATCTGATGGTCAATAAAAATTCTTACACCAACTGTATCATTTAGATCAGTGCTTCCCAAACCTGTCCTGGAGGACCCCTAGCCCTGCACATTTTGTATGTCTCCTAATCAGACACACCCAATTCATGTCTTGCAGTCTCTACTAAGGAGCTGATGAGTTGAATCAGGTGTGTTAGATAAGGGATAACGTGTTTCCAGCGGCGCAGCTGGTAAGCACGCGAGCAACCCGAGTTCGCGTCAGCCTCTTGCCGAAATCGTGCTTCTCCCTTTCCACGTGTCATATTACATCGGAAAAGCATTTGTTTTCAATTAAAACAAAAATGAAGGAAATAATCAAAAAGTTTTAATAAAGTACCGGGTAAGGTTAGGTGTATCTGGGCAGCAGATACGCTAAGATGCTGTGTCGCAGGAGTGCAGCAGGCGCGAGTAACTAGTGAAAACACAGAATAGAATTATATGGACTCTAAATGAGCCAAGTGGAATAGATTTGAGGAAGCAGCACTGTGGAATTCAAGGTTGTAGCTAAATGGAGTTTAAGCTGTTAGGGCATTCGTCATGTGGAATGGATTTGACTGACGGCGCTCTGAAAAGTGCACAGACATATTCACTGAATTAGAGACGGTAAAAGTGGGTGGGTCCTGTCCCACCCTCATACAATGGTTCCGACGTCCATGTATTGTACCTTTAAACTTGAAAAATGGTGTGTTCTGCAGTTGACATAAAATACTTTCTGATGTTTATTTATGTTCATTTTGTGCTTTACATAAATATGAAAAGACGATCGGTTCACGTGTTTGAACTGAGGCAATACAGTGATCTGTCACGACACATTGAAGAGCCACAAAACGGTATTTATTATTTGACTTTCTTTAAAAATTTACATTTACATTTTACATTTAACAGTTGAGAGTCCTGAGACCTTGTTTCATACCAGAAGTAACCTGCTCTGTATTGTCTGTCTGCACGTTGTCAGTTTCCTCTTTGCTCTGCAATGTATTATTCACTGTGTGAAAACATGATGTGTAGGGATGTGCATCTCATGACTCAGGCTGATACGATACGCATCTAGATGCATAGCCAACGATACGATACATTAAAGATACATAAGAAGCAGCTACCGATGTCATACGATTCACCCCTATTACTATGCAGTGCGATCCGATTCGATTCGATTCGATTCAACACAATGCGATTCGATGCAATGGAGAAAATATGATCACTTTTAATGCCTCGAGGCCTGTTTCATAAAACAAGTTAACCAAATAAGCCAGGCTTATTTCAGTTAGTCTGACTCATTGTCAAATGATTTGGTTCCATAAAGCAAATTTAACATAGGCCTAGATCAAGCTTAGTCACTGTGGCAACTTATGCTGGTCTTAAACTAACCTGGTCTAAAGCAGGCTAACTGTCAGGCCAAGCTGAGTTCCTCTAACACTGACCAATAGGAACATAAATATTACCACTGACTCTCTCACATACTATTATTTGCCTTATTTTTTTTTAATTTTTTTTTTTATTTTTTATACAGTTTCTAGCCATGCAGCCTTTCTCTCTGGTTTTATGACAGCTGTACCATTGCAGAACAGATAGCAGAACATTAGAACATTAAAATTGCTCTTTAAAGCATTAAAATAAGTAAATTAAAAGTTAAAATCACTGAATTAAAAATGAAAATAAATAATAAAGAAAATGACTATATTTTAACTGCTATAAGAAACACACATTAACTCATTTGAGCTCAGTAATTAGGACTGTACTTTGATTTAGCCTACCTATTACAATATTCCCTTTACAGTTAATGCTATCATAAAAATACACTTATTTGTAGGTTTACAATTCTACAAAAGACACATTTAATGTCCAACAACGAATATTTTAGCAAAAGGTATATTTTACTCAGAATTATTGCGCTCCTATTCGATTGCGCTCTGTTTGTCTAGCGAAAGAAGCGCCCATTCACTCGCATAAGCCTCGCCCACTCCTGACAGCAAAATAGATAGGCTATTGTTTGCATGACTTTCTGACATTTACAGATGAAAATTATACCTGTGACATGTCAGTTATGCACTGAGGCACACACAACGTCTCAAATGCATTAAACAGCACAGATATATTCGCTCCATGATCGACATTAAGGACTGCATAAAAATAAACGTGCACAAATTAGTGAGATTGTGTGAACTTAATTTGTCGTTTATGGAACCGCTTTAGCCCCGATTGATTTGCTAGGTTATTTCAGGGTAGGTTTTGGACTTTAATCCCCGTTTTTCCTCAGGTGTCCGTAGTGTTGTGATGCGTCATAGTCACGCAGCAGCGGTGATGACAGAACGCGCTTGAGACACATGCTGTTTCTCAATTCCAAGAACGCAAAGAACGGACTTGTGTTCTCGTGGAGACCGGTCTTGCCAAGTTTCCTTGGAAGAACGAACTCGGAAGGACGCGAGAACACAGAACAGCCTTATGAGAATTGAGATGTGCTGCGTTCTTGCTTAAGTGAGACCGCGTAGTCTCAGCATAAGCAGCGGCCAATGAACAATAAATATAACATAACATTACAAACAAATCTCATAACTTATTAAAACATTTCTATTATAGATATTATTTTCATATAATTGTATATCGTTTTATTTTACAGTGTATATGTTTAACTATGTATGTTAAGATTAATTTTAATATGCCAATAAAAAATACTGCAGACTTTCTCCGGGTCTTATATCTTTATTAAAATTAAGCAAAACAAAACGATAAATGTTTACTTTCAAGTGCGGTAAAGTATTTGATAGAGCGAGTTTAAAGCTATACAGGCTTCCGTACAGCGGCCGCCTGCAGCATCTTCTGGGATTTCTAACGGCTCTCGTTTGCACTCGATGCATCCTCGATATCAAGAACACATCCTGGCACTTTCATGCGTCCTCTGTACTTGCGTTCTTGGCTGTATCCGAAAACGCCCCCTATACCCTCAAATAGTGCACTATTTGAGGGGACAGCCATTTTAAGTGGTGTTCGAAACCATAGTGGACGTTCTCGAGTGCACTCAATCAATCCCACAATGCACCGCAAAAACGAGTGTACAACCGATGTACACTCAACGGCTAAAGAATCCCCATAATGCACTGTGAGACTCGCGTGCCGAATGAATTCCCGTGTCTCGCCAGAAGATGGCGCCCGCAGCTGAATCATCCATTCATTTATTTAGAAGCGCTCGTCTACAGCGTAATACAACACAGGTACAAATGAATTGTAAATTGACTATTAGGGTTTATACATAATTTCCGTGACAGAGTTCAAGATAAATCCTTCAGTCTTACTACTGGAGCTGCCCGTTTCAAATGATTATTATACAGCAAGCAAATATGCAAAAGCGGCAGTCTTCCGGTGCACGCAGTGTCCGAATTCACTCACTCGTTTTCATTCACTCCTTCAAGTGAACTGTATGAGTGGACTAATGTAGGGAATAGTGAATGAGGGTATAGGGGGCGATTTCGGATACAACCCTTGAGAATTGGAACTGAACTTCGACGGTTGATGATGACGTAGAGCGAGAACACAAGGACGCAAGATCGCTGAAGAACGCATATAAGAAACAGCCACAGTTTAGAGAGGAGAAATCAATCTACATATAAAATATTGGTCACAGATTGGTCACTTTCTTAATAATAAAATGTAGCGCATCCACTAGTAATCATATATAAATAAATCGGTTTTTACCGATGCAAATATTTTTTGAAAAGATGCATCGCAAACGCCAACTTGTAGCCGATGCACACTTTTTAAACCGATGCATCGCATCCTTAACTTTGTATGCCGATGCACCGAGCGAATCGGGGAATCTTCCCATCCCTAATAATGTGTAGTGTGAGAGCCGCATTGTTTGTTGCGGATAGTAACAGTACAGGAGGGCGGGTCTTTGCGAACGGTCAGTTCCCGCCCACGTGTAGAAATCGAATATTCAAGCTGTTTATTCATTTTTCTACCCCTTAACGAAAAACGAAAATTTAAGCTGAATCGACGCGATTTCTACCGAGGGGAACCCCCTACCCCGGAAAGCGGGGCAGAGTGAATATGCTGTCCAGGGGGCCCAGAAACCGTAGCGGCGGTTTCTCATTGAATTTCGTCACAGGTTTGCCAGATGTGACGTAGTTCATGTTTCCTGGTGTGAGGGTGTTGAGAGTAAAGTAAAAGGGAATATAGTGTAGTTTGAGTAACGTACTCACTCAGTGTGACAGTGAATCAGGGACCAGACACACATCAACCATGCTGCAACTGAAATGGGTAAGACAATGGTTTTGGTATTCATGTAATGCTTACGTATTCTATTTGTAAGAAGATTTATTCGGTCGACTTTCTATTGCATTTTATAGATGTAATTAATATGCCTTGACCCTAAAGCATTATAACGCTATTTTTCTTATTTGTTCAATTAGTAGCAGAATACGGTTCATGAAAACTTTTACAAGGTAGTTTTATTGGCAGCTGTACATATAAATATTCGACCGTTTTGGAGTTTGATCTTTCCTCTTGGTCGCAGACATAAAAGCTAAGTCTAATAAGCATGCTGTTGCATTTTCTTGGTCGTCCTATATGTTGAAATATGTGAACTGACGCGCATTTTACATTTTTTCAGTCAAAAGTTGAATGAGGTGCATTTGCTTTGTCTTTACCCATGTATTCTGCGATATATTTCTTCTCTCACGGTGTGTCCGTATGCAGGTATTCTCCTTATTATGTCTTCTCTCGCGGTGCCCTGTGTGTGAGGCTTATGTGGTCAGACGGTCCGGCAAGGCAGGATCATCAGATGAGTCTTTCTCAGGATGTGGGTTTATACTTCTTTATACCAGAATGTTTATATTAGAATATGTGTGCTCAATGCATAAATTACTCAATGCATAAATTACTATACAATTATAAATTTAAGCCATATGCATTTAATAATTTACAACTTTTATGGGTTTAATACTAAATGTGCATTCAGTATGCTAATTAAAAACATACATATGAAGATATAAATTTAAAAATTGTGTTCAGTGACGTAAGGACTCTATCGTATATCAGTATATTTTAATCTAGAAAAATCAGTTTTATTGTACACGGAGTGGATCACGCCTAGGGGTAATATAACATGGCCAAGAATGTTGTACGGAGTTACTACAACCATAGGTACATATGTACTGCGTTAGCTACCTTTTTTTTCTGTGGGCTGCCATTCATAAGTGGTCTGCCACATTGGATACACAGTCAATAATGAACTGCGAAGTGGCAGCAAACTGGGTGTCAGTGTAAAGTCCAAGACCATTGGCTCAGTTGGGCATTTACTAGACATCACCTTAGCACACATTAAATTGGAAGAAATTTAAAATGTAATCGACAGTGATGATATCTTTGTAATATTTTGGGGAGTAAATTGTGATTGGTCTTTTCTTTGTTGCATCACCATTTGTAGTGCTGGAAAATAATTAACATTTTGAGCTGTTTAGAGTGGATTAATCAGTTCAATTAATCAGTAAAATGAGATATTTCATAATGACTTCCAAATTTATTAACTTAAAAAAAGGCACAGAGACCCCAGAATTCTTGTTTAATGTATGACTGTGTAAATTATGTTGTATATATGTCTTTTCAAGTGCTGTTATGACCTCATGTTAATCACAATTATAAAACCACTATTTTGTAAGCTCGAGAAATTCCTGAAGGAACTCCAAATTAGCCTTGATCAGAGTAGATTTATAGATTGACATAATGTCAAAGCAGCTCTATTGATTACATTAATTTCATCTTGCACAATCTGTTGAATGAATGTCATAAAAAATGTTAAGCATAACTGCTTAAAACCTTTCTTATACCTAGATTTAACACTTTTTTTTTTTTTTAAAAATTTGGTATATGCACATTTTGTTACAAAGTTTAATGATTAAACGTTTACTAGTTAATATGCATTCAGATAATAAACAATATTAGAAATTTAGTTTGAAAGGTCTTAAAATTTATTAAATGTACATTAATGATGATGTGTTAAATGCGTGCATGTGATAACTTAACTCCAGACGATGTGAAATTACAGAGGTTTCACATTAGTTTGATTTTAGTTGGTTTTTCTGTGTATCTTGGACGACAGCACTGTGTATTTGGTCCGTTTATGTACATAAAGCCAATTCAACTAATGCCATTCTAAACATGTCAAGGCTGTCTCTGCCGCCTAGTTTATATAATTTAGTCGAACTTGGAGAAGAGCATTTGACTTAGCTTGATCCATCATTCAGTGATTCATTGTTCATGCTACAATTTAACTTAATAACAATTTGTTCGTTTAAATGTTCCAATATAAATGCATTGACACTTTTTTTTTTTTTTTCTTTTTTTTTTTTTTAATCAAGTGATCATGTCAGTTCACATAAGTTGGTAGTAGTAATGTGCAAGGAACATTTAATGAAACAGACACTTTCTGTTGCTCTCTCAGCTGGTGATCGAAATTAAAGAAATATTTGCTTCGCTCTAACCTAAGTCAATATTGAGATACACAAAGAACATTTTAGCTCCTTTACCCATCTTTGAGATTTTACAGGTAAGAATGATTGAACTGCATACATGTGTCTTCAGCTTCAGGGCAGAGCACTTACGAATGTTTGCACAAGCATAACAAATTTTTTCTTTTGGTGATGTGTGTTTTTAGATTTAAAATATCTCTTTAATCTTTATGTTCTATGTCTCTTTTCTCTTCCTTAAACTTTATCCGGTCCTCGAAGTTCTTTCTGACCACCCTTTTAACAGCTTGTCAGGTTCCTGCAAAAACAGGTGCTTTCAACTTGTGGAAAGTGAACCCCCAAACTGTCGCTGTGACAACCTGTGTAAAACATACAATACTTGTTGCTCAGACTTTGATGAGCACTGCCTGAAAACAGGTAAGACCTATGTACATTTGTTTCCTTTTATTTGGGATATACACAAAGTCTGAGGCTTTATGATGGAAAATGAATTAGAAGTATTTAAGATTTTGCACTGTTAGGTTACTAATTGAATAAGAAAATTTGTGACATTGATGTCTCATTTGAACAGATGTTCATGACTCATGTTTGAACATTCTCAAATCATGCTGATAACATGTATTAGGTTTTCCACAAACTTGGGGCCTACCAAATACTAAGAAATTTTCAAACTCATGATTTCTCAAATTCATGGTTCTCAAATTAATGAAGCATTTTTTCTTTTGGACCCCACTGTACTTTTTGTCTGTCAAAAGACAGACGTCCTTCAAATCGCTTGTGCCAGGCTGCTGTAACAGTTTCCTTTAATTTCACATTGCTTGGGTTTTATCTACAAGAAATTTTGTTTGATTTTTTTTGTGCCCTTAGCTGGGGGCTTTGAGTGCAGTAAAGACCGCTGTGGTGAAACTCGCAATGAACAGCATGCCTGTCACTGCTCAGAGGACTGCATGGCTAAAGGAGACTGCTGCACCAACTACAGGTCTCTCTGCAAAGGTAGGATGCTTTCAGAGTGTTTCTGCAAAATGAAAAAACAAAAATCACATGCATTTCATTTTAATGTAATTAGCAGAATGTTTAGCAGAAATAGTTTAATGTGGAGGATTTAGAATTTGTTTTGGTTTAAAAGTGACAATCACCCATTGCTGTTATTTTTGATCCAGAGTGTGCATTATGCATATTTTAATCATTTCCCATCAAGTTCTTAAGACCTTTTTGCCAGACCACTACAGTTATAAAAAGGTGAGGTTTGGTGTGTTTTTGTGTAAATGTAGAGCAAGAGCTCTGTTTATTCTGGAAATGAGATGTGTTTGATTGTCACCTCATGCTTTATTGACTGACTTCCTCCCTGTATTAGGCGATGTTCCCTGGTTGCAGGAAGAGTGTGAAGAGATTAAAAACCACGAGTGTCCAGCCGGGTGAGAGACAATTGTGATTTCAGTGACAAACATCACTGAATGGGCTCCCCATCCATCCCACCTTTTATATTCAACACTAAGTCCACAACACTTATATCTTAGGACACAGCTGTACTTCACATACTAAAAGATAGGGAATTGTTTATCTATTTAATGCTGTGAAGTGCTGAATGATGGCAAACACTGTTAAAAAAAAAGAGTTAAAAGATGGATGTTGGGCTTCTGTGTAACCAAACACCTCTCTGGGAGAACTGGGTGAATTGCATATCAATTAATGTTAATGTATGCATATTAAGTGTGATTTTTTGAGCCTAATCATATGAGTAATGCCTATGGAAGAATCAAAGGTTGTTATAAAAAGAGCATTCAAATTAAAGACTTACCTGTGCTCTATTAATTAGGACAAATTTTAATTTAGTTTTGTTTGTAATTGGTGTATTAATGTTTCTTTCTGTGTATCTAGGTTTGTTCGGCCGCCTATCATCATGTTGTCTGTTGATGGCTTTCGTGCATCTTACATGAAAAGAGGAAGCATGGTGATCCCCAATATTGAGAAACTCAGTAAGACTTATGTCTTGTCATGAAAATCAACAAACCGAATATAAATGAATATCGACTGAGTTGTCAATTGGTTTACATTTACATTTACATTTAGTCATTTAGCAGACGCTTTAATCCAAAGCGGCTTACAAATGAGGACAATAGAAGCAATCAAAACCAACAAAAGAGCAACAACATGCAAGTGCTATTACAAGTCTCGGTTAGCCTAACACAGTACACCTAGCAAGGTTTTATTTATTTATTTATTTATTTATTTTTTTAAATTAAAACAAGTGGATAGAATATAGAAAAAAGAAACCTAGTTTTTTTTTAAAGAAACAAGTAGACAGAATAGAAAAAAGAAAGCTAGTGTTAGTTTTTCAAGAAAAGCTAGCAGTTAGAGAATAAATATGTAATTGATAGAGGGTCAAGTGTGTGTGTGTGTTTTTTTAAAACAAAAAGAAGACAGATAGATAAAATAGAATTAGAATAGATAGTGCTAGAGTTAGAGGGTCAAATAAAGATGGAAGAGATGTGTTTTTAGCCGTTTCTTGAAGATGGCTAAGGACTCAGCTGCTCGGATCGAGTTGGGCAGGTCATTCCACCAGGAGGGAACAGTTAATGAAAAAGTCTGTGAAAGTGATTTTGTGCCTTTTTGGGATAGCACAATAATGCGTCGTTCACTTGCAGAACGCAAGTTTCTAGAAGGCACACAGGTCTAAATATCAGGTATAAACCTAAACATAGGCACATCAGTTAAAATATATAAAATGTATTACACAATGTATAGATTAACTAATTAAAAATAAATCCCAATTAATTGCATATATTAGCATTTGCTGAGATGGTATGTATGTGGATAAAGTTATACTATCCAACTTTATCTAGAGAGCTGTGTGATCATATAGTTTAATTATCAACAGTGTAAACAGTCAAGCAGTTGTGGACGTTTTGATGTTTCCTCAGTATTTTTGTGTGTGTGTTTGGAATTGGCAGCAAGTAGTCTTCATGCAGCAAGAGGTTTAAAATTAAACTCAGAATGCATTCTGAATTTGTGTGGTTCGATTCATAATCTTGAAAGTAAGATTACTTTCAAGATTATGAAATCTTGAAACACTAGCCAACAGTCTACAGCAATCCATTTTGCAATTGAGTTTGCCTGTGGTAAACTTGGGATCTCAGACAAAGTAAACTTAGGGCACATTCTTGTTCAGAGAACATGTTCATGTATTCCATCTGTGCTAAATTACCTAATTTATTGTACTAAACTGATGCCTTTGATTGTTTCTAATAATGACTTAATTTCTCATTTCTCTTGTAGGATCATGTGGAACACACGCACCATACATGAGACCTGTGTACCCCACCAAAACCTACCCAAATTTGTATACAATTACAACAGTATGTATTAAGTTTGTGTACTTTGTGTTACATTTTGCTTAAAGTTTAAATACCCCTTGCAGAATCTGCAAGATGTTTATCTTTAAAAAAAAGAGGGGAAAATGATTTTTCCTTTGTACTTTTTTTTTTTTTTGGTAGGATTCAAATTCTACAAAGGTGATGTTCGTATTAGAACTTAGAAGCACCACTGTACATGATAATATTATTTCTGTTGCCTTTTAAACTGTTTGCTTTGAACATATTTATTTTGTTTTTTTCTTTGCTTTAGGGGCTTTATCCCGAGTCGCATGGAATTGTGGGTAACTCCATGCATGACCCTGGCTTTGATACCAACTTTAACATCCGCGGGAAAGAAAAGCTTAACCATCGATGGTGGGGAGGACAACCTGTGAGTTGCCCTTCCATACATTTTTTTTTTTTTTTTGAAGGATAGTTCATCCAAAAATGAAATTGTGTTATCATGTACTCAAGTTGTTCCATAGGGCTGTCTCCTAATAGTCGACTAAATGTTAGTCGGCTAGAAGAGGCTTGGTCGACTACATTTTCATTAGATGGTTATTTGCAGAAATAAAATTTTAAAAAAAAACAAAAAAAACACAGGATTTGATGAATTGGCGCAGCCAGTAACCGAAAATTTGTTAACACCTCTGGTCTGGCTGATCCCTGTGCTAATAATCATGTCAGGAAGAAAATCGAACGTGGAGGTAAAGGATGACCCTCAAAAGGTTGCCAAACTCTGCAGGTAAACGCTGGACTATTTTTCATCAACAACGAACATGTCTTATCATTTACAACATGTAAGTAGTAGCCTAATGTTAGCCATTGTGGCTCGTTTTAACACTAAGGTTAACTTAGATAAATATACATTGTTTTACTAGGCGCTTATCCAAGTTTGTGTGTGGAGTGTGAAGGTTAAATCATACTGAAATAATATTTCAATATTACATGTTGTAGTGTTTCAGTTTGCTGCTATAAATGGCATTTATTCATATTTGTATAATGTGTAGGCTATAGTTATTTTGTTTGTGAACCTCTGACTGAAAATCTATTTTTATTTGATGTTTCATTCGAAGACTCGTCTGTCGGACTTATGTTTGCAGTTTGCACTGATATTTCTCTTAATGATATTGACAGATTACTTGACAGTTTTAAATATATATATAAAAAAACAAAAACATATCTGCATACAGTTTATAAAGAAAGAAAAACACATAATATATGCATGTGCATATATTTCTCTTTGCTGTTTTTTCCCAAACTATTTTCTCCTTAAAACTAATTAAATTAATATCATAAACATATAATTAGTTGAATAATGGCTTAAATGAAAGATTTCTTGGCATCATATCTGGCTTTGAATTTGAAATATACTTACACTTCAACTGTCTAAGGTCAGTCCAGTGACACTCATGTACATATATGTAGACTACTTTGAGCCATATTGATGTCACCATTTTAAACTATAAACCATTGTCTTGGCAAGAGATAAAAGACAATTATAACTAGTACCTCAGTGGCACAGTGTTCTGAAACTATAAGCAGTGGATCATGTGCATAATGTTTTTTTTTTAGATCTTGTGCAAGCTACATGAAAACAAATGGGACATCTCCAACACATCTGTCAGCTATTAACCCAACAGCTGGAGCCAATTTTCAGTTTTCACTCAACTTTATTTCTTCTACGTAGCTGATTCTATACCCCACTGACTGAGCTGTGACAGTAAATGAGGCCATCATAGAAGGAACTTACCCAGTCTCGTCACTGCAGTTTTGCAAAAACACTTGTGAAAATTAACCAACACATAGAACAATTGTCTCTCATTTGTGAATTGTGATCCCTAGAATTTGTTAGTTCATATATGAATTAAGAAAAACTCTTTTTTTTTTTTACACAGAAGACTCAGAACAACACGTTTTGTTTGATAACTCTTTTTTTCTTCCATTTCTAGATCTGGATAACAGCAGTGAAACAGGGAGTAAAGGCTGGCACGTTTTTCTGGCCAGTGTAAGTCAACATGATCCAAACTCAAATGCAAACAATGTCTTTTTGAAGGTCATTTTTTAATTTAATTCTGTAACATGGCTAATTAAATAACTTGTCTGTACTGTTTATGTTATGGACATGAGCAGTAGCCTACCTCAAATCATGTGGCCTATTGAGGAGATTTCACGATTTTAGCCTGGTAGATGTTTAAATGTATGAAAAAATTCTATACACTTATAATGAACGAGGACTTATCAAATCTGTGGACCATAATGTCATGTAGACTTGGAGGTGGGCATGTGGGCTAGTAAAACAAACACCCACAACACCCTAGAAACCACAAAGCATTGACATGTGAAGTTTTGCACAGGCAAGTACCACTCATATTTTCTTAAAAGGACATGAAAATCTAGTTATACAGCTGGAAAAAGTACTTCAAGCCAAAATCGCAAGTTAATTGCAAGATTTCATAAAACGGAGGAAATCATGTGAATGTTTTTGTTCTGATGTGCTCTCTGGCAAGCCCTGGACTTGCCTAGGATTGAAACACAAAGGTCCCCTCATCTGCATTCACAGAGGGCCTTCAGACTGCATTTTTTCACTTGGACTTACACAGAGACAGCTTGAACTGTTTTGCTAGTAATTTGTGAGAAAAGTCTCACAAAGGCTTACATACATGCAAGGCAACTGCATACCAAATTCAGCACAGTGGAAGGGCAAAGTGCTTTCAGAGCTACTTCCTTTGGCCTCAAACCATGAGGAAATTAAATTTTCCATTCTTATCTGAGCCCATAGGTTGAGGAGGACTGAGCTTAGTGCATAAATTTACCCAATGTTGATACAACTGGACAAGAGGTCAGGATGAGTGGAGGTGGTAGTGGAGAAAGGGTTTCCTGTAGAGATTGATTGAGATAATCTTTCTAATCTTTCCTGCTCCCTTGATATCCTACATAAACTCTCTAAGACTCTTAACCACATACGTGCATATCTGCAGGCCTTAAACTTGAAGGTTTGCCTAATTGTACTTCCCTGCTGACTCTTTCAGAAAATTTCAGCTATATACACTTTAAATAGCTATATATTTCAGCTATATACAAAGTATGTATGTGTATGTACCAATTCTAATGTGTGATGCATTAACAGTGGCATTCCATTGGAAAGGAGAGTTCTGACCATGTTGCAGTGGCTTCACCTTCCGGATGCGGAGAGGTCAGTATGTAATAACACCCCCATAATTCTTTGTGAACATTCCTTATTTGGTTGAACAATTAATTTAAAAAGTTCAGAATTACCGTAAATTTACTCCACAAAATTCAGTACTCTGTTTTTTTTTTAGTAAATGTGACATGCACCTTGCCTACAGAAAGATATTTCTCCATGTATTGGTTTTTTTAGGTTCATGGGGTTATCTTAACAGTCACATTATTAAATTTTATTTGCTTTAAGGTTAGACTTTGCCTTATAGTAACTTTGACCTTCACAGCAGGACTGTCACTGCTTGTTTTTTTGTAGATTTTCTTTCTTTTCTTTTTTTGGGTTAAAAGGTAACAGGTGTCTGTGATTTGCAGGCCATATGTTTATGCAATGCATTCTGAACAGCTGGATTCCTATGGCCACAAACTAGGACCCCACAGTACTGAGGTAAGCAGAGTGTACAGGAAACATTTGATTTGCTTATAAGACCAGTTGACTGGCGTTGTCACACTTGCTTCAGTCACACACTTACTCACATAAACATATATGATCATGCTGCAAATGTAACAGTAATGCAGACAAAGTCAGCCCAAATACAGACTCACTGCATAAACTTATTACATTCACTTTCCATAGTGTGTGAATTAAAATTTGCTTCAAGCAAATTTGAAATTTGAAGACTGTTGATGTTGCTGGTGTTGCTTTGATGTTGAGCATTACATAGATGTTGTTTCCTTCTACAGCTTGACAGTGCACTGAAGGACATTGATAAGGTGACTGGACAGCTAATGAATGGCCTGAAACAGATGAAACTGCACCGTTGTGTCAATATCATCTTGGTTGGAGACCATGGTACCACATTTAGACCTGGTTTGGGGTTTCTAGGGATGATACTATTTTATTCTAAATTCTAAATATTTGATATATATTTTCTTCTTCAGGCATGGAGGAAGCTCATTGTGACCACACAGAGTTCCTGAGCTCTTACATGTCCAACACTGAGGACATCATCCTAATTCCTGGGTCTCTGGGAAGAATCCGAGCCCGAAATCCAAACAACTCTAAATGTTAGTAATTAAAAAGCAGAATGAGAGTTCTAGCCTGCCCTGTCCTAGTTGCATCAGAAATCACAAGATTTTGTTAACAGGAAATACAATATCTCTATGCGTTTGTATGTAAATATATTCTTAGTGTTCAAACCAGCAGCAGTAATCAACAAACCAGCAACCATATCACCCTGCAGCCCAAGACTGGGTGCCCACTGAAGCTAAGCAGGGTTGAGCCTGGTTAGTACTTAGATGGGAGACCTCTGGGGAAAACCAGGTGCTGCTGGAAGAGGTGTTAGTGAGACCAGCAGGGGGTGCTCACCCTGTGGTCTATGTAGGTCCTAATGCCCCAGTATAGTGATGGGGACACTATTCTGTCAAAAAGCACTATTCTGTCTTTCGGATGAGTCGTTAAACCAAGGTCCTGACTTTCTGTGGTCATTAAAAATCCCAGGATGTCCTTCGAAAGAGAGTAGGGGTGTAACCCCAGTGTCCTGGCCAAATTCGCCCATTGGCCTCTGTCCATCATCATGGCCTCCTAAACATCTCCATATTCTGATTGGATCCATCAGTTTGTCTCCTCTCCACCAGTAAGCTAGTGTGTGGTGGGCATTCTGGCGCAATATGGCTGCCGTCTCATCATCCAGGTGGATGCTGCACACTGGTGTTGGTTGAGGAGATTCCCCCCTTCTATGTAAAGCATTTTGAGTGCCCAGAAAATCGCTATATAAATGTAAGGAATTATTATTATTATTAAACAACCTGGGTTCATCCACATCAAAATAATCTGACAAATTGATTTTTTGTTTTGTAATTTTGTTATATTTCAAGTTTGTTTTTGTTTTTTTTTGGAAACCAAAATTGACCATGAAACCATTGACCATTTTTTAATTATTTCTTTATTTCTCACAACTTATCAGCACACATTAGTCCTTAGAAAAAAAAAAAGTTTTCTTAATTTTTCATCAAAATGCAATACTTCCTGTGCCTAAAGAACTTTTCCCTTTTTGGCTGATGTCACCTAGGCTGTGTGGGCTATTGGTTGATGTTAATTAAATGTCATGTTACAAGAGAAAAATGTGTTGAGAGCATGTGACTTAGTGAGGACATTAGAATAGAGTACAGTGCACTATTTCTAGGAATTAATTTGTATCAGGAATAAAAACAGTTGAGTTTATCTCTCTTTTTTCTCTCTAGATGATGCAAAAGCAATTGTAGCAAACCTTACGGTGAGTGACTTTCTATAAAATACTTTATAATAGTGTACTTTTGTAAATTTACATCATACTAAGCCTTTTTATAAGAAAACACTTTCTGTTTGTCAAAATTAAGTGAGACTCCATACTTAATGTGATGACCTGCACCTGTGGTTACTCTGCTTCCACACCTCTGTGAACTTGAGTAGAACTGATGTGACGTCATACATCTACTCAAAAGTTGAATAGAACTTTTTGCAAAAAAATAGTTCCTAAAAACAGAGTTAGTTCTGAGGAACGTCTAGCATTATTTGTGACTTAAGACTCAAATAGTCTCTCAATATATTTTGGGACCACTGTATATTGATTATTTAAATGGTTTCAGTTAAAATGTACTCTGGTTATTTCAGTACAGAACGCACTGTTCTTCTTCACCAAACATGAAACTTGGTTCTTCTACAGTGTAAAAAGCCAGACCAGCACTTCAAACCGTACTTGAAGCAGCATCTTCCCAAACGTTTGCATTATGCCAACAACCACAGAATTGAGGAGGTTCACTTGATGGTTGAGAGGAAATGGCACATAGCACGGTAAATTACCTACCACATAATTACTTTGAGTATTCATATATAAAATAGTTAAAATGTCATGGTTAAAATGTCCATTAATTTTCTTTGATTGATAGATACTTAAACCTAACTATGCAAAAATTATTTTCTTAAAGAGTGCTTTTGATTTATTTTCTAATAAAAACTTGTAAACATCCTTAAAACAAGATGCAGTGGGGCAAAAAAGTATTTAGTCAGCCACCAATTGTGCAAGTTCTCCCACTTAAAAAGATGAGAGAGGCCTGTAATTTTCATCATAGGTATACCTCAACTGTGAGAGACAAAATGAGAAAAAAAAAATCCAGAAAATCACATTGTAGGATTTTTTAAGAATTTATTTTCAAATTATGGTGGAAAATAAGTATTTGGTCAATAACAAAATTTAATCTCAATACTTTGTTATATACCCTTTGTTGGCAATGACAGAGGTCAAATGTTTTCTGTAAGTCTTCACAAGGTTTTCACACACTGTTGCTGGTATTTTGGCCTCTAGAGCAGTAATGTTTTGGGGCTGTCGCTGGGCAACACGGACTTTCAACTCCCTCCAAAGATTTTCGATGGGGTTGAGATCTGGAGACTGGCTAGGCCACTCCAGGACCTTGAAATGCTTCTTACAAAGCCACGCCTTCGTTGCCCGGGCGGTGTGTTTGGGATCATTGTCATGCTGAAAGACCCAGCCATGTTTCATCTTCAATGCCCTTGCTGATGGAAGGAGGTTTTCACTCAAAATCTCACGATACATGGCCCCATTCATTCTTTCGTTTACACGAATCAGTCGTCCTGGTCCCTTTGCAGAAAAACAGCCCCAAAGCATGATGTTTCCACCCCCATGCTTCACAGTAGGTATGGTGTTCTTTGGATGCAACTCAGCATTCTTTCTCCTCCAAACACGACAAGTTGAGTTTTTACCAAAAAGTTCTATTTTGGTTTCATCATTCTCCCAATCCTCTTCTGGATCATCCAAATGCTCTCTAGCATACTTCAGTCGGGCCCGGACATGTACTGGCTTAAGCAGGGGGACATGTCTGGCACTGCAGGATTTGAGTCCCTGGCGGCGCAGTGTGTTACTGATGGTAGCCTTTGTTACTTTGGTCCCAGCTCTCTGCAGGTCATTCACTAGGTCCCCCCGTGTGGTTCTGGGATTTTTGCTCACAGTTCTTGTGATCATTTTGACCCCACGGGGTGAGATCTTGCGTGGAGCCCCAGATCGAGGGAGATTATCAGTGGTCTTGTATGTCTTCCATTTTCTAATAATTGCTCCCACAGTTGATTTCTTCACACCAAGCTGCTTACCTATTGCAGATTCAGTCTTCCCAGCCTGGTGCAGGTCTACAATTTTGTTTCTGGTGTCCTTTGACAGCTCTTTGGTCTTGGCCATGGTGGAGTTTGGAGTTGGACTGTTTGAGGTTGTGGACAGGTGTCTTTTATACTGATCAAACAGTTCAAACAGATGCCATTAATACAGGTAACAAGTGGAGGACAGAGGAGCCTCTTAAAGAAGAAGTTGCAGGTCTGTGAGAGCCAGAAATCTTGCTTGTTTGTAGGTGACCAAATACTTATTTTACTGAGGAATTTACCAATAAATTCTTTAAAAATCATACAATGTGATTTTCTGGATTTTTTTTTTCTCATTATGTCTCTCATAGTTGAGGTATACCTATAATGAAAATTGCAGGCCTCTCTCATCTTTTTAAGTGGGAGAACTTGCACAATTGGTGGCTGACTAAATACTTTTTTGCCCCACTGTACATTTGCTAAAATGCAAAAAGAAAAAGATTTAAAAAAAAAATTATATATATATATATAGAACTTTGCTAACTGGATCTAATCTTGATTTTTTATGTTTAAGCGAAACATGGTTACATGATAATATTTTAACTAGTATGGTTGATATTCCAGGATATATGTGTTTTAGAAAAGATAGAGTTACAGGTAGAGGTGGTGGCGTATTAAAATACATTAAGGATTCATTTAAATCTACAGAGATTCCATTACCTGAAAACGTTTTAATAGAAACTTTGTGTATAAGCGTTTCTCTTTTTCCACGTATGGAATTTAATATTGTAGTATTGTATAACCCTCTTTCAGTATGTGCGGTTACGTTTTATGATAATATAGAAGAATTATTTAAGTGTTTTAAATGTAACTGTGAAGTACTTGTTTTCGGAGATTTTAAAATAAATTGGTTAGAGTCAAGTCAAGTCACCTTTATTTATATAGCGCTTTTAACAATACAGATTGTGTCAAAGCACTTAACAGTATCAAATTGGAGGATAGAGTGTCAGTAATGTATAATAATAAGATTAAACACTCAATTTTTAGTTAAAGGTATTTCATTATTGAATTCAGAGATGTCATTGTCTAGCTCAGTTTAGTTTAAATAGTATCTGTGAAATCAAATTGATGATAATCGTTAGAAATAAAGTGTCCCCAACTGAGAAAGCCAGAGGCGACAGCGGCAAGGAACCAAAACTCCTTCTGTGACAGAATGGAGAAAAAAACCTTGGGAGAAACCAGGCTCAGTTGGGGGGCCAGTTTTCCTCTGGCCAAGCCAGTTCTCCTCTGGCAAGCATTGCAGAAAAAAGCTTAAGGATCTGACTTCAAAATATGATTATCAACAGATGATTAGTGGACCCACTCGTATTAGTCGGAAAACTCAAACACTAATAGATCTGGTATTTATGAAAAAACCTGAATGAACAAAAACACATAATTTAGTTTGTGGTTTTTCTGATCATAATATGGTATTAATTGCTAGAAAACTTAAGGTATCATAATAATCATGATGGATTAGTAAAATTTGAGATTCCTCGTAAAGACCGGGCTGAATTTGAGAAGAAATTAATGGCAATAAGTTGGAATGAAGTTTTACAACATAATCAATTAAATAAATGTTGTGATGAATCTATGATTAATATCAGTCGTATTGTAGATAAATTTATTAAATATCAGAAGAAATCAAATAGAAAAATACAGCTTCCTTGGATAAACGATACGATACGTCAATTAATGAAACAAAGAGATCATGCCTTAAAGACTTTTCTTAAAACTAGACATGAAACAGACTTGCAGTTGTTTAAAGGACTGAGAAATCGAGTAACTAAGGAATTTCGTACTTTCAAATCAAATTACTATATTCACATTATCTGAAGCTAAGAGAAATGGTAACATAATATGGAAACAAATTAACAGTTTAATAAAACCAAAAAGTAAAGCTCAGGATAAATATATTCTTAAAGTTGGAGATGACATTGTTCATGACTCAAAAAGAATTGCAAATATATGTAAAATGATTTTTTTTTTTTATACAATCAGTAAAAGATCTTGCATCTAATTTTTCAAAAGTTGAAGTTGATAGTACGTAGACGTGGATGAAGATGCTAATCAGTTTGAGAATATAGAGGATAATGTTAAATTATTTGAAATTCAGGAAGTGGATCCATCTGTAATTATGAGAATCATTAGTGAATTAAATACTACATATTCTAAAGATATATATAATTTTGACACTGCCTTTTTAAAAAAAAAAAAAAATGGATGCGCTTTAGTTAAGCCCCTTACTCATCTAATTAATCATTCTGTCAGAACTGGGCAGTTCCCTGATAGTTGGAAAAAAGCATTGGAAAAGCCTATTTTCAAATCTGGGATTTCAGATGATATGATTAACTATAGACCAGTTAGTCTTCTTCCACTTCTTTCTAAAGTGCTGGAGAAGGTTGTATCAGAACATTTTTTGCATCACTTAGAGACTAATAATCTTTTACACCTTTTACAATTTGGTTTTAGACAACCATTCTACAGAAACAGCTACTTGTTTATTATTAGAAAATATTAAGCGGTCACTTGACAAAGGATTAAAAGTTGGTGCAGTATTCCTGGATCTGAAAAAGGCATTTAATACCTTAAATCATAATTATTTTAATGTCAAAAATAACAAAGTATAATATATCAAAACAATCTCTGTTATGGTTTGATCCGTATTTAAAAAGTTGTGAACAAAGTGTTGTCATTAATGATGTTAAGTCAGTTCCTCATAATATTGATATAGGAATTCCTCAGGGAACAATTTTGTGTCCGATTCTTTTTAGCATTTATATTAATGATCTTCCAGAAGTGTGTCCTGATGCAAGTCTTCAAATGTATGCTGATGACACGGTTATCTACGTATCTGGTAGGAATTGTGTGGAAATTGAAGAAAAGTTAACAAGAAACTTAGAGAAAGTGTCAGCTTGGCTTGATGCCTCTTTTTTTTAACTTTAAATACTAAAAAGACAAAGTCCATATGCTTTTCAATAAGAAAATTACCGGCAACAGAATCATTAAACATTAGAATTAAAGATGAGATTGTAGAACAAGTATCAGAAGAAAAATATCTTGGTATGATTTTAGATTCTCAGTTAAATTTAAAAAGTAATGTTAAAAAGTTGCGTAAAAAAATTAAGGCAAATCTTACCAGCTTCAGAATAATAAGAAATTGTTTAACATATGATCATGCTTTTTTGTTTTTAAATTCGATGATATTATCACATATGGTATATGGATTAGCTATTTGGTCTCAGACAAATCAATCCATAATTAATCAGGTTGAATGGCTTTACAATAGAGCTTTGAAAATTTTAGATAGAAAGCAAATAAGATGCCATCATTGTCAGATCCTAAGTAAATACAAGATTTTGAGCTTTGCTCACTTTGTCTTTTTTCATTATGTAAAGTTTGTGTTTAAATGTTTAAATGGACTTGCCCCTATGCCCTTTTGTAAATTTTTTTGAGAGCAGTAGATCCACTAGAGCAGCTTATAGTGGAAACTGTAAAGTTATACATTGTAAAACATCATTTGCTCAGACTGTTCTCTCAGTGAAAGGTGTAAAATTTTGGAATTCATTGCCTGACTATTTAAAATCTATTGCAAATTATAATCATTTAAAAAAGCCACAAAATCTTGGTTGACACATCAACAAACTTGTGGTCATTTTTAGTGTACTTATATTTTAAATTTGTGTACTACTTGTTGTTTTTTGTAACTGTAATTTATAAAAGCCCTCCAAGAGACAAGTGTTGCAAATTAGCTTTGGCTACAAGCACTATGGTACATGCATGGGATAACTGTTTTTATCTGTTTCATCTATGTTTATTGTATCTGTCCCTAACAAATAAAACATTAAATAAATAAGTATAAATATATATATATATATATATATATATATATAAATATAAATATATATATATATATATATATATATATATATATATATATATATATCTATATACATATATAAATGAATTATATATATATATTTTTTTTCCTTTCTTTTTCGGTTAAATTGTACATTATTGTACAAGGTTCAATTCATTAGCATGAATTAATGCATTAGGTATCATGATAAAACAATGAACATTTTTAATAGTGCTGATTAATCAAGTGTAATGTTAATTTATATAAATATTAATGTTGATTGTTATTTCCTATTAATACATTCACTAATATTAAGTTCCCCTTTCAGTCGGTCACTCCGAGTCACGTCGGATGACCGACAAAATTGGGATCTCGCCAGAGAGACCAATCCACTTCGAGTGTAACTAAACGAGCCGATGGACATTGGCATGCGATTATTGCATCCAGCTGCCGCTGATCACAGCGTGAGCATAAGAGGCAGCTGATGCACCGCATCAATCATCCTTTCGCTTCGGAGCCGAGCGGTAGTAGTTGAAGCTACTGCTCCCCTTCCCAAGAAGAGTGTTTTGTGAACGAGTGCGGGCGTTACGGTGCAGCAGCGGTGGTCACGGTGTCCGGGAGAGGAGAATCGTCTTCTCGCTGGCAGCCACACTTGGAGTGTGCGGTGGCCAAGCTCCCCTGCGTGCTTCAGCACTATAAAAGAGCAATTTTCTAAATAAGCAATTTCTCTAAAAGAGTACACGGGTGATCGTGTCTTTTTAAAGATGTCTTATCACCCGTGTGTTTCTGGGTGTGGTCGTTTCCTCAGGACGGTCACGATCGCTGCCTCACGTGTCTGGGCATTCAGCACGCTGAGGAAGCTTTCGTGGATGGCTCATGTTCTTCTTGCGGGGACATGACCATCTCGGAGTTGCGTCTTAGACTCCGCTATGTCAAACATGGCGGAGTCCCTCTGCCTCTGCCGCGGTCCGGCGTGCGCGCCGCTGGATCCGGTGGAGTCAGAGGTGATTTGAGGATTACGGTGAGGGGTTCCCCAAGTGGAGCTCCTCACCCCTCAAGCACTCCGCAGCCGGTGGAGCTGCCGAAGGAGCGTGCTGGGCCCTCTGCTGGACGGGGTGCACCAGGCGTTTCCTTCGGTGCCCCATCTGACGACCAGATGTCGATCACTGCATCGGAGGGCGGCCCCTCTCTCTCCGGGGATGACGACTCGGCTGCGTTGCCCCCTTCGGGTGTGGTAGCGTTGTCCGAGCCAGACCCAGAGATGACGGCCATGCTTTCCCGGGCCGCCGAGAATGTCGGGCTCGTGTGGAATCCTCCACCGCGTCCCGATCCTTCGAGGCTGGACGAGTGGTTTCTCGGTGGGGGTCGCGCTGGTTCTCAGCGCCCCCCCTCCGGTGCCATTCTTTTCGGAAGTGCATGAGGAGCTGACAAGATCATGGAGGGCACCTTTCACTGCCCGAAACAAATCTTGTAGTTCTTCCGCTCTCACCACCCTCGATGGTGGAGCCGCTTTGGGGTATGCAGGCATCCCCTCGGTGGAACGGTCTGTGGCCATGCAACTGTGTCCAACAGCCGCTTCTACCCTGTGGGGTGATCCGTGTCTCCCCTCACGGGCCTCTAAGTATTCATCAGGTCTAACTGGCAGTGCTTATAGAGCCTGTGGGGAGGCGGCTTCCGCCCTCCACGCTATGGCGTTACTGCAGGTCCACCAGGCCAAAGCCCTGAAAGACCTGCACGAGGGTGGTCACGACCTGGCGGTTCTACATGAGCTGCATGCTGCGACGGACCTCGCGCTTCGAGCGACGAAGGTGACCGCACAGTCTCTGGGTCGTGCGATGTCCACATTAGTGGTCCAGGAGCGCCATCTCTGGCTGTGTCTCGCTGACATGAGGGAGCAGGAGAAGGTACAGTTCCTGAATGCTCCTGTGTCACAGACCGGGCTTTTCGGCGACGCTGTCGAGAGCTTTGCCCAGCAGTTCTCGGCAGCCCAGAAGCAGACTGAGGCGATCAAACACATCATGCGCCGGAGGAAACCTGCTGCTTCCACTCCGGCTGCAGCCCCTCAGCCTGCTCGTCGCCGTGGGCGCCCCCCTGCGGCCGCCCCCGCTCCCGCGCAGCCGCAGCAGCCTTCCACCAGGCTGCGTCGTGGAGCCGGTCGCAGGCAGGACGCCCAGCCCATCCAGGCCCCCGCCAAACCCGGCGGTAAGCGCAAGTAACAGAGGCCCTGAGACGGGCAACCCAGAGATGGAGGAGACTGCTCATCGGGAGATGGTGACTGCACCACTCCCTCCCCCGGTGGAGGGCCGGGTGGAGAATCCTGTGTTTCAACTTGTTTTTGTTCCGCCGCTGGCCCAGCAGCCAGCGGTACCCAAAACATCAGTAAAAGAGCGGTTTCCTCAATCTCTGGGTCTCAAGAGGAGGAAAGGGGTGTGCCGTGCATCATGTGTTCGCCTCCCTCCTCCTCTCTTGCCAGCAGGCAGCGGGTGGTTGCCCAAGAGCACCCCTCCTGCCCATTCGTGGAACCAGGTAAGGGCAGTAGCACTCCAGTCCCCGCTTCAAGTCGTCAAACGCCGGGCTGTCACAAGCCTCAAGCCGGGTTCCTGTGTCTCCTCCCACACGAGGAGAAATCAGGTGAGTGCTACACTACACACCCAGACCCCACCCCCTGCCGTCACAGGCCAGGCCGTTACAGGCCCTGGGGCCGGTCCCTGTGTTCCACCTCGCTGCCCCACCGCGGGCACGTCGGTGGCCCCGTTGGTTCCGCTGGTGCGGTCTCTCGGAGCCTGGTTAGCGCTCCCCAGTCCGTCCCGGTGGCTCCTGCGGACCATCAGACTCGGCTATGCGATTCAGTTCACCCGGCGTCCCCCCAAGTTCAGGGGCATCCGGTTCACTTCAGTCATAGCCATCGATACCCCTGTCTTGCTCGTGGAGATTGCAGTCCTACTGGCGAAGGATGCAATAGAGCCGGTCCCTCCAGCCGATATGAGGTCGGGGTTTTACAGCCCTTACTTCATTGTGCCCAAGAAAAGCGGTGGGTTACGACCGATCTTGAATCTGCGAGTTTTGAACCGTGCACTTCACAAGATGCCGTTCAAGATGTTGACGCAGAAACGCATTTTTGGATGCGTCCGTCCCCTAGATTGGTTTGCAGCAATCGACCTGAAGGACGTGTACTTTCATGTTTCAATTCTCCCGCGGCACAGGCCATTCCTGCGATTCGCATTCGACGGTCGGGCATATCAGTACAAGGTCCTGCCCTTCGGGCTGTCCCTCTCACCTCGTGTCTTTACCAAAGTCGCAGAGGCGGCCCTTGTTCCCCTGAGAGAACGGGGTGTGCGCATTCTCAACTACCTCGACGACTGGCTCATACTTGCACAGTCTCGAGAGCTGTTGTGCGCACACAGGGACCTGGTGCTCAGGCACCTCAGCCAGTTGGGCCTTCGGGTCAATTGGGAAAAGAGCAAACTCGTGCCAACGCAGAGGATCTCTTTTCTCGGCATGGAATTGGATTCGGTCAACCAGACAGCACGCCTCACCCAGGAACGTGCTCAGTCGGTGCTGAACTGCCTCAAGACTTTATCAGGCAGGACAGCGGTCCCACTGAAACTCTTTTAGAGGCTCCTGGGGCATATGGCTGCAGCTGCGCCCATAGTTCCGGTCGGTCTGCTCCATATGAGACCACTTCAGCACTGGCTCCATGGCTGAATCCCGAGGTGGGCGTGGAAACGCGGTACTCACCGGGTTCAGATTACACCGGCCTGCCGCAAGACCTTCAGCCCGTGGTCAGATCCTTCATTCCTTCGGGCAGGAGTGCCCCTGGAGCAGGTATCCAGGCATGCTGTGGTATTCACGGATGCCTCGGCCACCGGCTGGGGTGCCACGTACAACGGGCACGCAGTATCAGGGGTTTGGACGGGCCCCCTTCTGCGTTGGCATATCAATTACCTCGAGTTGCTGGCAGTACGCCTTGCCCTGTGCCGCCTCAGAGGGCGCCTTCGGGGCAGGGACGTTCTGGTCCGTACGGACAACACTGCGACCGTTGCCTATATCAACCGGCAAGGCGGTTTGCGCTCCCGTCGCATGTCGCAACTCGCCCGCCACCTCCTCCTCTGGAGTCAGAAGCATCTGAGGTCCCTTCGTGCCATCCACATCCCAGGAGTGTTCAATCAGTCTCGAGCGGCACTTCCTGGGGAGTGGAGACTCCATCCCCAGGCGATCCAGCTGATTTGGAGTCGGTTCGGAGTTGCTCAGGTAGACCTGTTTGCATCTCCAGAAACCACCCACTGCCAGTGGTTCTACTCCCTGTCCGAGGCAACGCTCGGCACGGATGCACTGGCACACAGCTGGCCCCAGGGCTTGCGCAAGTATGCGTTTCCCCCAGTGAGCCTGCTAGCACAGACACTGTGCAAGATCAGGGAGGACGAGGAGCAGGTCCTGTTAGTGGCTCCATATTGGCCCAACAGGACCTGGTTCCCGGAACTCATGCTCCTCGCGACAGCCCCTCCCTGGCCGATTCCTCTGAGGAAGGATCTGCTTTCTCAGAGACGGGGCACCCTCTGGCACCCGCGTCCAGACTTGTGGAAACTTCATGTGTGGTCCCTGGACGGGACGCGGAGGTTCTAGGTGACCTGCCCCAGGAGGTAGCGCTCACTATCGCTTCAGCACGAGCACCGCCCACAAGACGGGCCTATGCGCTGAAGTGGAACCTGTTCGTCGAATGGTGTTCCTCTTACCAGGAGGACCCCCGGAGATGTTCGATCAGAGCCGTGCTTTCCTTTTTGCAACAAGGGTTGGAGCGTAGGCTGTCCCCCTCCACGCTTAAGGTATATGTTGCTGCTATTTCTGCTCACCATGACCCCATAGAGGGGAGGTCGGTGGGGAAGCACGATCTGGTCGTCAGGTTTCTTAGGGGGGCCAGGAGGTTAAATCCTCCGAGGCCTCCCTCCCTTCCCTCTTGGGATTTGGCTTTGGTGCTAAGAGCCCTACAAACTGCACCCTTTGAGCCGTTGCAGTCAGTCGAGTTGAAGTTTCTTTCTATGAAAACCCTACTCCTGACTGCATTGGCCTCAATCAAGAGGGTGGGGGACCTGCAGGCATTTTCTGTCGACGAGTCGTGCCTTGAGTTTGGGCCGGCCGACTCCAGTGCAACACTGAGGCCCCGGCCCGGCTATGTGCCCAAGGTTCCTACCACGCCCTTCAGGGACCAGGTAGTGAGCCTGCAAGCGCTGCCCCTGGAGGAGGCAGACCCAGCCCTAGCTTTGCTCTGTCCTGTACGCGCACTGCGTCAGTACGTGGATAGAACTCAGAGCTTCAGGACCTCAGAACAGCTCTTTGTCTGTTATGGAGGACAGCAGAAGGGGAAGGCTGTCTCCAAGCAGAGGATGGCCCACTGGATAGTGGATGCCATCACCTTGGCCTACGAAGCACAAGGTGTGCCCTGCCTGCTCAGGTTGTGTGCTCACTCCACTAGGGGTGTCGCATCGTCCTGGGCGCTGGCTCGTGGTGCCTCGCTAGCAGACATCTGTAGAGCTGCGGGTTGGGCGACTCCCAACACGTTCGCTAGGTTTTATAGCCTACGTGTCGAACCGGTTTCCTCCTGTGTTCTCACCTCAAACGGGTAGTGGCACTGAGAGGGCCGGCTCAGAGTCGGCTTGCGGCATCCTTACGCCTAATTCTCCAGAGAGTTTCTTAACCAGGCAAACCCTGTTGAGTCCTCCAGCACTCCGGCGTCCGGACACGGCGGGGCGTCCGGTGCCAGGCCTTCAGCCAATGAATTCCTGAAATCTGGTGCGAGGCTAGTGCCCATATGAGAGACCCTGCCGGGATCCCATATGTGTATTCCACGGTATGCTTATTAGAGCCGTGTTTCCCCTGGCAGACCACGTTCTGCCATCTCTAAAGATGCAGCCTGAGCCATCTCAGAGACTTCCATGTGCAATAGGGCCCTTCGGGGTTACTTCACATGTTTGAATGTCACTTAACCCCCTCTGGGAGGAGGTGACTCCGCAGTGTGCCTCTTCCAAGTGGAAGGGCACGCTTCCCAGTGTTATCCTAGTCCTACTGTTTGGGTTGCTCAAGGAACACCAGTAGTTGACCTTCTCTGTGTAGAGCCCGGTCCTATCGTCTGCCTTATAGGAAGGGTCAGGAGGCCTACACAGGGCACTGGAAGGGGCAGCTCCTGTGGCGCTTTGGTAGGGATCCCAATTTCGTCGGTCATCCAATGTGACTCGGAGTGACCGACTGAAAGGGGAACGTCTCGGTTACGTATGTAACCCTCGTTCCCTGAAGGAGGGAACGGAGACGTCACGTCCCGTCGCCACAGTCGCTGTACCACCGCTGAGCTGCCGGGTCACCGGCTCGGCTCCTCAGTGAAAGCATGATTGATGCGGTGCATCAGCTGCCTCTTATGCTCACGCTGTGATCAGTGGCAGCTGGATGCAATAATCGTATGCCAATGTCCATTGGCTCGTTTAGTTACACTCGAAGTGGATTGGTCTCTCTGGCGAGATCCCAATTTCGTCGGTCATCCGACGTGACGTCTCCGTTCCCTCCTTCAATAAATGAATCTTCGATATCTGCTTAAGAAAAAAATCAAGATGTATTCTCTGAAAACAAGTATTAATATCAGTTTTGCCTGTCATGTCGATTTGTCTTGTTTTAAGGTTGTTCAGATACTTTGCTGTTGGAAAACAATACAAAAATACCGACAAAGGGAATTATTATTATTTTATTTTTTATTTTTATAAACAAAGTAATTTCCTTTTGTCTGTATTTTTGAAATATTTATTTTAACACAGTACTGTGTTACTTGGTGGAAGTACCTTTTTAGTTTTTACCTTTTCCTTAGATGCTTCAAATGACACCATAGTCCCTGGTATGCTCAGTTGGTACTAAAATGGGAAGCTATAAACTCCAAAAAGGGAGAAAAAAAAAAGAAAGAAAAATGATGAGAACACTGTAATTAGCCAATAGCTTAAAACACTTCCACCATAGATGAGGATGCAAAAACAGAGAGGCAGGCCCAGCGACGGTTCCTCACAGCAGGGCTGACAACCTCCTCTGTTTGGTTTGGCTGACAGTAGCACCCCAATGAAAGAAAGCATTGAAGCAGACTGGTGGAGATATAGTCTTGTCTAATCGGTGACTCATGAAGTCATGAAGTGAACTACTTTATAGTTTGGGCAGTCTCACCTAGCCTGTAGGTCTTTGCATGAAGCAGACAGTTAAATTAACTACTCAGGTTTTAAGAAATTAAATGGAACATTTATGAGCAGTCTCTCATTCGTTATTTGAAGATACTGCTTGCTGCATGGAACAAACACTTATTGCTGGAATCACTGAATTTACTGTAGTCTATGCTTTCCACTGAGAAAAAATGACTGTTAAAAAGTTTTAAAAAGTTTACAGTGCAGTGATTACTGAGGTTTAGTGTGCTTCAGTCAAATCATTTAGCTCTGCCACATAGCTTCACACAGCATGTTTAGTGACTGAACTGATTTGAATACTGATTTATTCTAAGGAATTCAAACACTGGACTTTTATAATATACTATTTAAGCATGTCATCTACAAATACTAACTTGTTGTTAGCAACATTAACAAGTCATTGACTTTTGACTTGCTCTAATAAATATTTGAGACATTCTTGAAATGGGAGAAAAAAAATAACATGATTTAATGGTTTTCTTTGTTTTTTATTACTGACTATTTGCTTGTATGTTTTAAAGATTATTTATATTTATATTTATATAGTTGAAAAATTGCTCCATGTCTCCCACAAATGTTTTTCTTTGAGGAGAAGAACCCTCAATGACCTACTTTGGTTGTGTCTCTCTGATACAGGAAGTTCTATGAATCAAAAAGGAATCATGGGAAATGTGGGTTTGCTGGTGATCACGGATATGACAATAAGATCAACAGCATGCAGGTTTGTGTTTGAATTGCAATTTTCATAGATATAGATGAAAATATTGTGCTAAACTTTTTGGTACTTTAGTGACTTACTTTGATCTTCTTTTCAGACCATTTTCCTTGGATATGGACCATCTTTCAAATTCAAGACAAAAATTCCACCTTTTGAGAATATTGAGCTTTATAATGTCATGTGTGGTGAGAAACTCTATATTTTTCATTCTGTAGTAATCCTGACTAATCCTGATTACGGCATTAATTTTGAGTTTCAGTACAAAAGCATGTTCAGGGTTGCCAGGTCTGCATGACAGGGACAGGTAAATGGTGCTCATAATATAAACACTCCCAAAGCATAAAAAAAATTCACAAGTTAACCGCTGTCACGCTATGGTGAGATACATGCACGATGAAGATGAATGCAAATAGTCTTTAATAAATCCACATAAGGGTAAATAATAGAATAGGCAGGCAGGAGACACACATAGGGACTAAGTAGACAAACGGAGGGACGGAGGGGGACAGAGGGGGACATAGGGTGGAGGCTCTGGCAGGTGGAGGCTCTGGCAGAGGACGGACACCCGGGAGGAGGACTACGACGACAACCAGGGTGGAGCTGACGGAGGGAGGATCCAGGGAGAAGACAGGAGGAGCCATGGGCCGAGGCAGAGTCCGGGACTCAGAGGCTGGAGGTGGAGACTAGGGATCCTCAAGCCACAATGCCGATGGAGACTGGCAGACCCGTGGCGATCCCACCGCACAGATGGTGTGCAGAGGGTGAGCAGAGGGGCTGCCAGGAGACAGCGGTGGCGATGGTAAAGACTGATACAGAGGTGGGAGAGGGAGGCTGGACAGGAGTTCAGGATGCTCAGGGGACTTAGGAACGGTGTGCTGTCCACACACACCACAAGGCCACTCCCAGCACCAGGAGCACCAGTATCAGGGGAATGACCTCCGTGGTCATTTTAACAGGGGCAGATAGACAGTTCAGGGCAGGCAGAGTGTTCAGACAAAGGCGGGAGAAGAGGGGGCATGTCTGCATAAATATCCAAATCAGATTCCACTGAGCTCGGCTCACCCTCAGCCATGGTGCAGTGGGCGGAGCTTCCCTCCGCGCTCTTGCTGTCCATGACACTGTCCCCCGTGGCGAGCTCTGTAGCCGGCTCTCGCACCTGGTCTGACGTCACCGCAGCAATCCTCAGCTCTGTTGTTCCATGCAGTGATGGCTCGTCGGTTGTGGCAGGCTTGGACTCTCCGTCATCGGTGGGCTCGTGCTTGGGCTCCGCACAGCGGGGTGATGGTGGGCTGGGCTCTGGGTCCGAAGTGGAACTGGCGAGATCATCCTCAGGACACAGGGTGCATGGAGATCTGTTTCTCGCCAGTATCCACTCCACAAAGGCTGGTGTGGTGAGCGATCTCCAGGAACAGTCTAGTATGGCCCTCGAGCAATCTTTCCCCCTACTCCAGCAGGAGGAGGAGGTAATCTGGGCAGAATAAGGGGTTGAAGGGGTCCTTGGAAAAAAATAAATAAATAAAAATACTGTACAAAACACAGAAAACAAACGGAGGGGAAACATGCAGTTATTCATTTTGTCGGTCCAGTCTTCTGTCACGCTACGTTGAGATACACGCACGATGAAGATGAATGCAAATAGTCTTTGATAAATCCACACAAGGGTAAATAACAGAATAGGCAGGCAGGAGACACATGTAGGGACTAAGTAGACCGGACGACAAACAGTGAACTGAACACAACTTAAAGGGGTCATCGGATGAAAAATTCACTTTTCAAGTTGTTTGAATATAAATGTGTGTTGGAAGTGTGTGTACACCTCCATCCTATAATGATAAAAATCTACCCAGTGTTTTTTTTTAAATCTCTGTTTTAAAATCCTCTTTCTCAAATCAGGCTGTTCTGAGATTCCTGTCAGAATGACGTAGTTCTGTACAGGCCCCTCCCACAATAGTTGATTGACAAGCCGTCTTACCTTAGACCTGCCCTGAGTGAGCTGGAAACAGTCCGACCGCCATTGCATCGACTCCGGTGCAGGGGGAGACAAGATGTCTCAGATTAAGCGATTGAAGTCCTTAGTTGTTGGATGTAATAATGAATATAGCAGTCTTCAGTTACTCCCGACATTGCTTTGAAGTGAATGTGCCAATGCCCAATCTTCCTAAATGCGTCTATTCGCGTGAATCATTCGTGATCCAGCCTCGTCTACAGAAGAAGTGAGTATAAGGGTTTTTTATGAATCTTTGCAAATCGCCTTTCCTAATAATGTACTAGTTAGCCAGTTTTGCAGCTAAAGTAAACAGTATTGCTCATCACCCCATGGAAGAGAGGGGAGGGGTCAGCAGAGCTCATTAGCATTTAAAGCAACATGTACTATAATAGCTTGCTAAAAACAGAGCTGATTTTGACAGGTTTAAAAAGGTGTTTTTTTACACTACTATTGAGAAATTTTAACCAAAGTATGTTATGGACTTTTAATTAAGACCCTAAAGAATCATATCAGCTTGTGCAAAAAGGGCATCCGATGACCCCTTTAAATAGGAGGGCTGATGAGGGTAATGAATGACACACACCTTAACCATATGACAATAATCAGACATGAAGGAAAACTAGGTCAAACAGAGCACATGAGAAATAAAAAAAAACACAAGTCCAATGGGGTGTGACAACCGCCATAAAAAAAAAATAAAATAAAAAAAAAACTGAGCTTGACAGTCAATTGACATCTTTGCAAAATGTAAAGTATAATTGTGAATAAATGAAATTAGAGCTGAGACAGGACTGGCCTTAAAGAATTTGGTTGAATAATAAATACAGAAACACGTACAGCAGCTTGCTGCTTCATTTTTATTACCTGTAATGATCGTCTGCTTGCACATTATTTTTCAATATCAATCAATGTATTAATGCATTAGTGGAGAGGAGAGTAAAGTGTGCATGTGACCCCCTCTGTCTGGTGTCAAGAATCAATTATGTATAATATGAATTGATTAAAAGCAGATTATGTAATATAAATGTAATTAAAATTCAAATAAATTCATTTCTATTTAGAAATAAAAATACCCACAGCAAATATGTAAAAGTTGTTCAGTAGCATAAAAATGCATACTTGGCAACTCTAATAACTCTTGATTGTTTAATGCTTTACAGTGTGTGTCAGCACATAAGATTTTTTGCCTCTGTGTTTCCCAGATCTCCTTGGTTTGAAGCCTGCCCCTAATAATGGTACCCATGGTAGCCTTAACCAGCTTTTGAGGGCACCTGTATACATACCCAGCATGCCTGAAGAAGTGTGCAAGCCAAATCCTGCAGAACCAGTCACAGCTCTTAATGATGACCTGGGCTGCACCTGTGAAGACAAGGTCTTAATAAATCTTTTTACATGTCTATTAGGAAATGTTTATTCTGAATACTTATAATAATAGGTTTGTTAAGGTGAAAATTGCTATTACTGCTATCACTGTTGTTCATACTTACCCTAATACAGGGGTGACAAACTCAGTTCCTGGAGGGCCGCAGCCCTGCAGAGTTTTTTTTCCAACCCTGCTCCAACACACAAAAATTGTAGTTTTCAAATAAGCCTTAATGACTTGATTAGCTGTATCAGGTGTGTTTAATTAGGATTGCATCTAAACTCTGCAGGGCTCCGGCCCTCCAGGAATTGAGTTTGACACCCCTGTCCTAATATTTAGCTTTGGTGTGTAACTCAACACTTTTAATTTTTATCTGGTGGACAAAAAAACAAAGCAGTTTCACTGAAGTCGGGACCCATATCATATTTTGGGGCCACTTGGGAACCACTCAGCAGCATGCTAGCAACCACATAGAGCACCACTGCAATCACATAGCAAACATGGACAATTTTTCTATTGAAAAACTGACAGTTCAGGAATATTGTGCACCATTTTATGATTGCAGTTTTAATGAGGTGGAGGACTAGATTCTAAAGTCTTTACTGTTGCATCTTACATACTATCAGTTATTGCTCATAAAGTCTTTGCTTCATGTGCATGTACTAGATATGCACGGATGAGCTAAAATGTCACCCAAATCCGCTGCTTCAAATAAATTATCCACCCGCCACCCACCACCCACCCGCACCTATATTTTTCTCTGATTTAGATAACCGACCTGACCCGCAGCCAATCGTCACATTACAATGATTCTAATTAGACAAATTCTTAGTTTTGCATGATGATATGATGAATGGATGTGGTTCATTTTTAACAGCAGATTCAGTGACGTGAGTGAGAGCTGATCTGCGCATCACTGCACACGTCTGAGGCGCGTTACGGCTCCACGGCCACTGGAGCTGATCCTGTCCGCTCTAGTCAGTGCTTGCGTTTATACCAGCCACGCTGCTGCACGTTTCTGAAGCATCCCAAAATCTTGTGGTCTCGTGAATGCAGTTGCTATGCTCCTGGTGTGATTTGTGTGATTTGTGGAGGACGGAACAAAACCTCGTGAGAGCCATAAGGTGGTAACGGTAAATTAATAGGCTACACTGATAATAGACTGCTTTTAAATGAACATTTAATTATAAAACAAAAGTTCTTCTTTGGCCAGATTATAGCCTACACTTTTTTAACTCTTTCCCCGCCAGCATTTTTTAAAAAAGTTGCCAGCCACCGCCAGCATTTTTGATGATTTTCACCTAAATTTGACGGCCCTCAGAATATTTTTTGCAATGAATATAAGAACATATTATATATCTAAATAAATAACCAAGCCTCTGCTTTTAAACAACAACAGCAACAACAACAAAAAACTATTTTATTCTATCTTCATGTGTTCATGTTTTATCACCATTTGAATGCAGATAGGTTTCATCAGAAATACAACATTTTGGACAAAAAACTGAGAAAAATGCATTTTTATCAAAGTAGTGCATTTTCAAGCAAAATACATTCAGATGTCATATTCTTTCATCTGTAAATAATTATGTGAATAACTGAAATTGCATTCAATAAACAGAACAAACAGACACACACACACACACACACACACACAAACACATACATACATATGATTATACACACACATAGGCTACATACATACATATGCATACATATACTGTACACGCACACACACACACACACACACATATATATATATATATATATATATATAGAGAGAGAGAGAGAGAGAAAGAGAGAGAGAAAGATAGATAAATAGATAGATATAGATCTATATATAAATCGTACACACACACACACACACACACACACCTATTCAGATCGACGGGTTATCGGTTACAACTAGAGATGTTTCTGTGTCTGTAAAGGCATCTCTCTCACTGACTACTTCGTCCCGATCAGATTCAAAATGGTCAAAACATGATCTACATATATGATCTATATATGATCTACATTTTCTCTGATCCTTCCGTTTATGCCGATCGTCTTCTATTCGCACCCTAAAGATCTGGAAGTCTCGTAACTCATTCAGGACATGCGCTAGGGCTTTCCTTACCGTAATACACCTACAACAAGGATTGCATAAAAACTTAACAATGGTGGGGAAGCATTGGCTCTTAATTGACGAGATAGCTCGTCAATGGCGGGGAAAGAGTTAATAGCATAAACACAGGCTTTACTCCCTTCATCTGGAATGTCACTGTTTCTGTCACTGCAACTTCCTGAACAGGCGAACACACACAAGTGTTTGTATGCCTGATGAAAAAAAAAAATACGCATTTAAAAACGTTCATGTCACGGTGTGGTGCGGGAGAGAAGCACGATGATGAAGAGTAATGATAAACAGTCTTTAATAATCCACATAGAGGTAATCCATAATAGGAGGGTAGCAAACACACACATATATTGACGAGACCGGACGAAGAAACACTGAACTGAATGCAACTTATAAAGGGAACTTAATTGACGAGACACACCTGAACATAATGACACAATCAGACATAGACAGAAAATAGGTCACACAGAGCACATGGGGAATGAAAAACACAACAAAACAGTCCTGGAGTGTGACAGTTCGCCCCCCTCCCGGAAGGCGCGACCTCGTGCCGCAGAAAGAATGGCGGGATGGAGCGGGACTATGGAGGAGGACAAAGGATTGGATGTGGGTGGATTCAAGAGACAAGGGATCCTCCAGCCACGATGCCGATGGAGACGGGCAGACCCGCTGCGATCCCACCGCACAGATGGTGAGCAGAGGGGCTGCCAGGAAGCAGCGGTGGCGGTGGCAGGGATGATAGGAGGAGGCAGAAGAGGGAGAAATCCAGGGTGGGTAATCCAGGTAGGTAGGTAATTCATGGTAGCTAGAGTGTTCAGATGAAGGCAGAAGCAGAACAGGCATGTCTGCATAAATAACCCAATCTATCAAATCCTCAGAGTCCTGTGACTGCTCAACCTCAGCGGTGGTGCAGTGGGCGGGGCTTTCCACAGCACCCTCACGCTCCACTGTAACCTCCACTGTCGCGTGCGATGTAGCCGGCTCTCGCACCTGATCGGACAGTCGATGAGGCTCTGGCTCCAGGGCAATATCCAGCTCAGTCACTCCTTCTTGCGATGGCTCGTGGGTTACGATGGACTCTGGCTCTCCGTCCGCGGTGGGCTCGGGCTGCCGCTCCGCGGCTCTGGGTGATGGTGGGCTGGGCTCTGGGTCAGGAGTGGGGCTGGTGTCATTGTCCGCGAAGTCCACGGTCAGCGGGGATCCACAGGACACCAGCACCCACTCCACAAAGGCGGAGAAATTTCCCCAAGGACCACCTCCGGACAACTGCGCTCTGCACTCGTCGTTCAGGCTGGTCTTGTAGAATGTGCAGAGGCAGTAGTCCGGGTAGTGGGTAAAGTTGGTGATTTCCACGAACAGTCTCGAATGGTCCTCAAGGGAAAGGCTCCTCTGGTCCAGCATGAGGAGAAGGCAGGCAGGGTTATTCATGACAAAACAAAAGAAAACTGACTAAAAACAAAAAACAAAATGCGGGGAAACACGCCACTTTTACTTTGTATGGTCCGGTCTTCTCTCATGGTGTGGTGTGGGAGAAAAGCACGACAATGAAGAGTAATGATAAACAGTCTTTAATAATTCACATAGAGGTAATCCATAATAGGAGGGTAGCAAACACACACATATATCGACGAGACCGGACAAAGAAACACTGAACTGAATGCAATTTATAAAGGGAAGTTAATTGACAAGACACACCTGAACATAATGACACAATCAGACATAGACAGAAACTAGATCACACAGAGCACATGGGGAATGAAAAACACAACAAAACAGTCCTGGGGTGTGACAGTTCATAATTTAGAGAATATTTACATCACTAATGATTTATCTCATCCACCCGCGACCCACCCGCAATTAATTAGAATGTATTTTATTATTACCCGACCCGCGGGGCCCACAGATATAACCGCCATGTTGCATGCTTTAATGTCTGCAATTTTTTTCCTCGAGTCCTGCTCATAAATGAATGTTGGCTGCCATTGCTTTTCTCTAGAACTGCCTAGATCAGCGATTTTCAAAGTGTTCTCAGAGCCTCCCCAAAACTGCAAATGGAGTACTCTTTTATTCATAGTTACAGGAATGCCCAGCTGGAGGGCAAAATAAAGCTGTCCTCCACTGAATGGCGGTAATTTTTTACCAAGTTTGTACTAAGTACTAATGTAGTTAGACAGTGATATTAAAGGACAAAATTCAATATATACTTCATTGATGAAAATGCGAACTATATGCAGGTGAACAGATTCATCCAGAATATGAACACAATGCACTAAATTGCACATTAAGCATTTTCCAACAGAAAACCATTACAAAGAAAATGCCTAATAAGGCCTAATGCATTAAAGGTGACATATTATGCCCCTTTTTACAATATGTAATATAATTCTCAGGGGTCCCCAGAATGTAACTGTGAAGTTTCAGCTCAAAATACCCCACAGATCATTTATTATATCATTTTGAAAATGCCTATTTTGAGTGGAAGCATAAACATTCTATATTAGAGCATGTGTCTTTAAATGCAAATGAGCTCCTGCTCCCCGCCCCCATTTCCAGAAAAGAGCTGAGTCATTACAGCTGGTACCTGCTGAAAACATCTGTTTTGGTTCTTATTATCATGTTTATCGCGCTGAAATCATGCGTTTTAAACCATATTAGTTTAAACTTGTTTCCTGAGTGCACACATCGGAAGCACACGGACAGAAAGTGGCTGTCACAGCATGTGAGTACTGTTCTCATTCACAAACAAGTTTAGTTAAAAACACGCGTAAGTTACAAAAACAGTCGGTTATGTCTGTGAAGGTAAACAGCTGGGAAATAAATCGCATGCTTATTTTAGATCTGTGTGGCAGCAGCAATATACAGTAAATAAATCAATAAATCTCTGAGGCTGCGACTGTAAATAGTGTTGTGTGCTCGTCTGTGCAGCCAAAGACAGAACAGTTAGCATGGTTTGCTCAAACTTTCTCCATGGCATAGAGCTGGTACACAGTTGTCGCTTGCGAAATCAAAATGACGGCGTCGTGGGTGAAACTTACAGATTAAGGGGCAGTAATATTATAATGAGAGCCCTTTGCAACGTCACTAGGGAAGCGAGATCAGACGCGCTTGTTTTTTCAGAAGCTTGCAGAAAAAGGCTTACCAAACCAAAGTTACTGGGTTAATCTTTTTCACGTTTCCTTGGTTTGGTAGATGCACCGGGGACCTGATTAATACTGATTGATACTGTTAAGTGCTTTGACACAATTTGTATTGTTAAAAGCGCTATATAAATAAAGGTGACTTGACTTGACTTGACTTGATTATAGCACTTAAAACCTGGAAAAGTCAGATTTTCATGATATGTCACCTTTAAGGCATCTGTTCATATTCTGGGCTCATGTCCCAGATAGCACACGTACGTCTGTAAGATGTCTGTTAAAGATCTATTGATCTGGAAAGCATCTGCTGTGTACAAACGTCTGACAGACGTCTGTCAGATGTCAGTTTTACATACATTCTAAATCATAAACATCTTAAAGACATCTAATATACGTCTATTTGACATCTGATAGGAAACGTCCTATAGACGTATTGCAGATGAGCAAACACTCTAAAAAATACGTCTTGCAGATGTAAATGCAGACATCAAATAGACGTCTCCGAGATGTACGTGTGCTATTAGGGGTATGTAATCAGTGGTGGTTCTAGGGCGGGACTTGACGGGAAACTTGCTTAGCCCCGGCACAGCCCCCACCCCAAGGATTTCCAAATGATTTTCCTGTTTTTTTAACTCTCGGTGTCACTCTCATTAACACTGAAAAATAAACATTAAAAACCTAAAAAAAAAAAAGTGCCTAATATGTGGCCTATAAACAATTGATAATATGGGAGAGGAATCAAGTAACTCAAGCAAGCAACGCGCAAACTTTGCAAAAGAGTTATGGTGAACGTCAGTCAAGTCATAGAGAAAGTGAAAGTAAAAAAACTGATGGCTAACGCTGCATTAACGGCGCATATTCTCTCTGAGACAACGAGAGACGAATCTACTTTAACATATGCTGATAACGGTATAACGGTCTTAAATTATTCCCTTAATATTTCTCTTGTGGCTCGTATAGTGAAAAACATAAGAAACGTATTTCGCGTTAAACAGGTTGTTTTTGAAAATCGGTGCATGAAATAAAGCTGCTCTGAATTTTCATTGATGTCTGCAGTGTTAATAATTATAGGCCTATAATTCATTGTATAATAGACCTGTTTTTAAAAAACCTTTTTAAAAACATTTTCAATGAGGAGTAAGCTAGCCTATTTTATTATTCTCAAAGTGCATCAAGCGGTGATGCGCTATGAAATTATTGCGGGGCAATAATTTCATGTAATTTAATAATAAAAGTAATCTAATAATAATAATAATAGGCCTAATAATGAGAAGAATGTAACATGCCTACATTAATTGGAAATGCTAAATCCTCTTAAGATTGCATTTTTTGATGCTTTTGATGCAATATCTCTGGCTATCATCTACACATGATACGATGTAAATCAGCACGTGGAGGTTATCATCCGCAATGTGTGCCAGTGTGGAAATAGTTTTATGAATTGTCGGCACTATCTATTGTAAATGGTTAGAATTTACCATGTTTTCCCAACAGTTGGCATTGAGTGACTGACACTTGATGGTCAGAAAAATATTACTAGATATGTGTAAAAAAAATTAAATAAAGATAACTTAAATAAATACATAAATAAATAAAATAAAACAATGAAAAATGAAAAAAATCCCAACTTTCTTTCTTTTCTATATTCATTCATAAATTATATTACTTTGTAAGTGTCATATTTGGCAGTTGGCATTAGAAGTTATATTACTAATGACAGTGGCATATGATAAGTTTAATACCACAGGAAAAAAGTTAAATATGCATTTTTCGAAGCTGCTGTATATAAAAAACTGATAGCTAAAGTTAGGTGTTCATTACTTTTTTTCAATTTAATTAGTTTTTTAGCACCCCCTCTGTTAAGCCCCCCCTTAGCACCCCCAACAACAAAAAAAAAAAAAATCCTGGAGCCGCCACTGTATGTAATATGTATCATCAATAAGATGTATTTTTAATTGGATATTTTAATAACACTGTCTTATTACATTAAACCATGTTAAGCATTTTTCATGTTAAGATATTTAGAATGTCTGTTTTTTTATTGATTTTTTTTTGTTGTTGTTGTGATTTTAGTGATTTTAATCCGATGCTGTTTGTTTACACATTTTTGTTGTTCTGCTTCTGAGAGGTGATCTAAATATTCATTGCTTGAAACAAATAGAAACATGACAAGTCTGTACTGCAGTACTCTGCATGTTTTGTATGGGTCTCCATGCAAGTTACATGACAGAAAACTATGATTTCAGCTGATTACTTAAATCAGCTGGGTTAAATAATGGAGACATCCAAAAATGTGCTGTGCTGGGGAGGCTCAAGGAATGATTTGGAAACCCCTGGCCTATAGATTATTTTGACATTTCCAGTTCCTTTTATTGGATCAAAGTGATTTGTCCCCTTGCCTCTAAAAGTGCTTTTGCCTTCTGCTCAGATGTAGATCGTTTGCTGGAGGTTTTCACCTTTAATCTTTTGCAGTTGCGTTCAAAAAGTAGGGGGCAGAGGGCACTGAAAGTGACCCTAGTAAGAGGATATAACCTGGAGTCACTGTGGCTCTGTCTGTTACAGAACAAGGTGGAAGAGCTCAATCAACGACTGAGACAAGTTATTGATGGTAACTACCTTCCCTTCTCTTTGGACTGGTGTAGTGATGCTGAATGAGCTGTTTGATGTACAGTTAACTTGCACTGTGATTTAGCTGCTATGGTTCATAATGAAATTCCAAGAAATGCAAAAGGAGAAATTTTGTAGTATACACTATCTTTTCCATACAACGACAGTTGATAGTGACCACAGCCGTAAAACAACATGATGTAAGTATCTAGGAGTTGATAGTTCGACTTGTGTGCTATTGTCTTTTGGAGTCATGCGATATGTGACCAAAGTTTATTCACTGATAATTACAATGCTTTAATCCAAAATTACCTACTTTGCATTCAAGTATGCAGTGGCATTGCTACAGATAGACTCTACTGTTTGAACTACTATCCACCAGAGCTCAAATGGTGCGTAAAATTCCTTTTTGGAGTCCCAATCTTCACTTTCATTGTATGGGAAAGATCAGGGTATTGCAGAATTTTTCATTTTATGTTCCATAGAAAAAAAGAAAGTCATATGAAAATCCATGCTGGTAAATAATTGACAATTTTTATTTTTGGGTGAACTAACCCTTCCCAGACTTGTTCAGCCAAAAATTAAAATTCTGTTTTCATTTACTCACCCTCATGTGGTTCTAGATGTAGTAACATTTTGTCACTTTTTTCATATTAAAAGATTACTCTTGCCTATTTTTTTCCTTTTTAGACAACAGAAATCTTCCCTACGGTCGGCCAGCAGTCATGTTCCGCACCAAGTACTACATCCTTCATCATAGTGACTACATTAGTGGCTATAGTGAGGCTTTGTCCATGCCTCTCTGGACGTCTTATACTGTATCTAAACAGGTACAGTTTACAAAATTATGTTGGTCTGTTGTCAGTTCACAAAACAAATTAAATAAACTGTTGACTGTTGTATTATAGTCTGTGTGGATGTTCTGTTGCAGGTAGATTTCACCCCTCTGACTGAGGATCTGAGTAACTGTGTTCGGCCTGATATTAGAGTTCCTTCAGCCTACAGTCAGTCCTGCTCAAACTACCGCGCAGACAAACAGATCTCCTACAGCTTCCTCTATCCACCTCGTGAGGTTTCATACTCTCTCTATAGTGTGCAGCCTTGCATCAACAGTTTCATGTACCAAAGCTAGGCCAGTTCCAGGAGCCAACTGGACAGAACTATTATAGCAATGAGCTTAATCTGTTTCTGTCCTGATGATCAAGTTTATTGGACCCAAATGAAAATGTATTAAAGAATAAAATTAAAAGTTACTTTTAAAGGGGACCTATTATGCAAAAATTCACTTATTTTTAACTTATAATTATTTTTGAACGGAATTTTGTGTCTGCAGTGTGTGTATACATCCACCCACTCCTTTTTTCCCCATAGATCAAAAAACAATGTCTACAAATGAGTCACTCATGTCTGCAACCAAATATGTTTTCCCAAATCACATTGGGAAAGGTACCAACCATGACTGGTGATGGCATGTTCCCTCTTAGCTTTGATCCTCCCATGAGTGAGCTGTACACAGTCTGTCATGTTTATCTCCTTGCTAGAGCAGCTAGTGGTGACACTAAAGTTCTACTATACGTATCATGTGTCTTTATAGTGCATAGCAAACATCATTACAGTATTTAGTGTGTTGCTCATCCATCATTGCAAAACAGCCGAAAAACAACAATTACATTAATTTATCAAATAAACATTCAGAGATCCTCTTGCATTCTCAGAGTTATTCATTCTGCTGGACTATGTCCATCTTCAGTCTCATTCCTACATATACATATTACAGGTACATATTGGTTCGGTTTGTTGTAGCCAAGGCATGAGAGAAACACCCTGCATTCCATTCAGAAGGGCTCACCCCTATGCTCTAATCCCTTAAAAGGGTTTACCCTCCAGAGTGAGAGCTTTGAAGGGTGTAGGGGACCAAACAACTGTTTCTTGAAGTGCCTTTCTGTGTCATTATCCCGTGACCACATGGAGGCGCCGTCATCATGCAAAGAATCTGTGCAAAGGATCATGGGGGCCTGAAGTGTCCATCAGTTGTAACCTTCGAAATCCTTCATTTCGAAGGGCCCTTTGAAGTGGCCAGTTTTGAGCACTTCGGTTTGGAACGAACCTTCAGCATGGCGGCCATGATTGTTTTCACTCCGAAGTGCCCTTCGGAGGGCAATATATCCCATTTGGAATGCACCGACAATCCTCATCTGGAAAGGGGGTGGAGAGAAGCAGTTCATTTGCATTTAAAGATACACACAAAAATAGCACGCTTTGGATTATATCCAAAAAACGACATTTATGGCATAGGATAATAAATGAGCTGTGGGTATTTTGAGTTGAAACTTCACAGACACATTCCAAGGACACCTGGGACCTATATTACCTTAAAAACAGGCATAATAGGTCACCTTTAAAATGAAAAATAAACAGAAAAATCTCAATTGATAGCACTGGTCAAGAATAAATATTTCTTTTTGTCTAGACTGGGTCAGAGCATTGTTTTTAGTATACAAAATTTTCAGCAAATTGCAAGAATTTTGAATACAATGTTTTATAATTTGATGTTTGTCTAATTTTTTTATGATCTTCTGATTTATAGAGTTGTCCTCCTCTCAGGAAGTGAGATATGATGCCGTTCTCATTACCAACACTGTACCAATGTACCCAGCATTCAAACGTAAGTGCCCGTTAAATAAACTATATGTAGTTAAGTGTATATTTATGACTTTATAACCCTCCTACAGTGTCATAAATATACCAGTCTTAATTATAGTGGATAGCCATATTGATACCAAGAAGAAATATTGCTAACATTTTCACATATACTTTGTGTTCTAAGCATTTGAATGTGTATGTGTGTAATCAAATTCTGGCGACACAATAGGCTACACTGCACATACTATAGCTTTGACCAGGGATCTCCAAACCTGTTTCTGGAGAGCTACCATCCTGCAGACTTCAGTTCCAACCCTGCTCCAACACTCCTGCCTATAATTATCAAGTAATCCTGAACACCTTAATTAGCTGGTTCAAGTGTGTTTTGATTGGGGTTGGAGCTGAAATCAGCATGACGGTAGCTCTCCGTCTCGATCGGGAGCAGTTAAATAATTGTAATGACACCACACAATAGAGGATTTTTTGGACAAAAAAATTGTTTGCGACAAGCCTCGATTGTTTGGGGGTGCAAATCGGGCTTAATTCGAAGCTTACCTGGTACAGTGGGAAAGAAACAGAAGTCATTTGCCTTATTAGAATCATACCATCAGGAAGTAGAGTTGTTTTAAATGGCCCCCAGGAACCCCTACAACAAAAAGTTATAAAACTACATTAAGTGTGCCTGTGTTTCTGTGTGCACTCACCCTTGTAGGTGTATTTGTACGTCTGTCTGTGATTTGAAAGCAGTATGTGCGTGTGGCCTGTGGTAGAACTTTGAAAACAGGCCACAGTATGAGAGCCACCTCTGTTTCAGGAAATGTACACACACGTTGAATCCCCTCATAGGAAATTAGATACCCAAACAAAAAATACACAAATATTCACAGAAAACATCGTTTAGATGTAAATAAAATTTCCTTTATACTGTTCAAATGGAGTCCCCACATGGAATCTGCCTCACTGGAATCTATAAATGTCTAGAGGGTTTGGCAGCAGAGGTGAAATTAGAAGGCAGTTATGGATTCTGGGTCTGCTTTAGATTAGCTGTGCTGGCAGTTAACTGAGCTGCCACCCACATAGCGACACAACCCTTTCAATTGTTTATATACTACAGCAGAATATGTGCTGTTTTTTTGTTTTATCCTCTCTTAGTACTCTGTAAAAAGTGGTAGCCTGCAGTTGGTACCTTAAAGAACTATTTCTGTCTGATTTAACTCGTAAAAAAAAATTGTTGGTATAAATGAACCTATTTAGGTTGATTTAGCTACATTCATATTTTTGAGAAAATAATACCAACAACAATAATAATGAAACCAGTTAATTTTTTTTTTTGTTTTTTTTGTTAAGATTTTTTTCCCCTTTTTATTGTAAGAATTACAGTAGGATTGCAATAGCACACTTTAAGTTAAACATTAGTGAGTATGTTGATCCTAAGAGAGGTGATACATTAGTTCCCCGAGAGGGAACTCGTGCTGCGTCCTCTAAAGGACACTTTGGGGAATGATGCCAACATGTGTGGAAAAACTCCAATCCTGTTGGTCCATGTAGTCCGTGACATCTTAGGCGGGTGCCCGGAAGTATAAAAGGGCACCTGCTGAACACGTCACTAATATTTGTTGTCTTCAGGAGCTGTTTGTATGCAAGCAATGTGTACTATTTTAGCGAAACTGGGCGAGCGTTTCAAGTATTCAACTTGTGCTTTCTAGGATTGGGTACCGAACTCGCTACTTTTAAGGGTACCGACCGAATTGCGTCGGTACTACCGAGTACCGATTCACATTAAATTATTTGGCACCAAATTTCGGTACCTGAGAACGCATTTGGGCGCATGCGAGAGAGAGAGAACCTGTGACATGATGTCACCCCTGCAACTCTTTAAAACACAACACTCGGGGCAAACCGAAATGTTCTGAAGTGTGTTTACATTTCTAGGGTCATATGGTTTCCGCGAAAACGTGGACGGGATGGCGGAGTTCATAATAACGGAATTTACTCTATAGCGCGGAATGCCACGGAATTTGTCCATTTTTGGATGAATAAAAGATCTGTCACTTAATTCGAATCGCGATATGAACTAGTGCATGTGAATATTAAAACGCAAAAAGACGGTTTAAATATGAATCCTGCATGTTCCGCTAGCCTCGGTATGTATGAATGGCGGAGACGCGGTTTTGTTTACTACACAAATACTGAAGCACAAGTGAACTCGCGGTGATTTTTGGCCTCTGCATCTCACTACATGACAACATGAACTTACAGGCTGTGAGAGTTACTTCATGAGAATTTTACCATTTCATTTGAGAAAACTAGCATCATATCATACTGTATACACAGAAACTTCACGGCAACCTGTCAAAATAAAAGTGCGGTTTAACTTAACAGAAATGTATTACTCTTGTAGTACTTTTGTACAGTAGAATGTACGTCTTTAAATATTCCATTTACTGTCAAATTTAAATAAAACAATTAAATGATAAAAATAATTATTACAACCACATTAACCACTTAATTGTAGAAAAAAATACAATTATTAAAACTTTTTTAAAGGAATATTCACACAATTTTTCTAAGTGTGTTATTTTTAACAGTAAACCTCTGTTTGTTTGCCAAAAAATAAAAGGTTTTCATTTTGATTTGATTAAAAATAAATAAATGTTTCATGCCTTCATTTGATTTTCAGAAAAAGTAAAAGACAAGAATTTCTGGAGTTTTGGACTTATTTTTTACACTGAAATAAATGTTTTTGTTATTACACAGAGAGTAAAGTACAGAAAAAAGGTACCGTTGAAAAAAGGTAACCGGTACGGTACCGGTAACGGTACCTGAAATTCGGTACCGGTAGGTAACGAATTTCAGGTACCGTTACCGGTACCATACCGGTTAAAATGTAAACGGTAAAATGTGAATGTCCCTGGGTGAGGAGCACGCACGTTCAGTGCTTGAGGGCTCTGAATGCGTGCATTGTGAGAAATTCATTATGCAGACGCTCCAATCACATTTATCTCTTTTCTCGATGGAAGAGGCGCAAGTGTCTGCGCCTTGTGGGTGAGGTCCCACTGCTGCTGAGGCATGCTGAGGCAAACTCAGCTTGGGATCACAGGTCAAACTCCAGCCGCATGCTCGATCACTCTATCAGAGTCATCTGATCCCGATAGCATGCTGCTGGGCTATTCTTGTCAGGATGATGATGTTGAAGAGATAGATGTGGTTGGTGACGACAATGAATGTGTGAGCACTGAGTTGTCACTGGCCACTCCCAGCCATGCATACGGGATATGCTGGAGGCGATGGATCATGCCACTAAGCGACTCGATCTCACTTGGTTGCATTAAAGGCCTAAGCCTGCCCGCGGCCGACTAGATGAATGTTTTCTGGCTGGCCTTGATCGTCCTGCCCCCAGAAGTCTTCCGTTTCTCCCAGATCTCCACTCTGAGATATCTAAATCCTGGAGGAAACAGTATTCATTCCAGTTACATCTCTTTCAACATACTGACTATGCTAACGTTGAGGGTGTGGCCGAGTGTGGATACACGAGGATGCCCCCTGTTGAAGAGACGTTTGTGCATGGTGAGTCATCATGCTTGAATTGCAGGGCGTATGTAGCAGTGGGTCAGGCTGGTGGAGCATTGCACACCATGGCGGTGTTACAAGGCTCATAGGAAATGACTTGCTAAGAGATTTGGATAAGGGCAGAGGTTTGTCTCCTGAGGTGGTTGAGGAGCTGTGCTGCACTACAGATCTAGCTCTCTGTGCCACCAAGCAAACTGCTGCTGCCATTGGTGTTCAATGGTGGCTACAGAGAGGCATCTGTGGATCAACCTAGTGGCCATCGGGAAGAAATCTTCCTCTAGGGAGGATAGTCTGTCTATCGCTGAGGCTCATAGACAAGATCAGAAGTCTAGCGTTGCTGACTGCACCCCTCTTCCCTCTAGGAGTTGGCAATGGAAGGCTAACACTAACAGAGGAAAAAGCATCTCAGGGACATGCTAGATAAGAGCATCCCAAGGCTGGCACTTCTTGATCATTCTTTTCCCAACCTCTCTTTTCTCCCCCCTCTAGTGTTATGGCCAATGCTTACATCAGGCTCTGATTCCTGATAAAGGATATTTTAAGTGTTCGCTCTTTAGTGAATCATTTACTGGTGGTCCAGATCTCCCTCATGTGAACTTCTGAAAAGTCGTGACGTATTGTCAAGTATGGTGACCCATACTCGAAATTGGTGCTCTGCATTTAACCCATCCAAGTGCACACACACAGCAGTGAATAGTGAACAAACGCGCACACACACACCGTGAACACACACCCGGAGCAGTGGGCAGCCATTGCTCCAGCGCCCGGGGAGCAATTGGGGGTTCGGTGCCTTGCTCAAGGGCACCTCAGTCATGGTATTGAAGGCAGAGAGAGTGCTGTTCATTCACAATCCCCACCTTCAATTCCTGCCGGTGTGAGAATCGAACCGGCAACCTCTGGACAATAACACGATGATTTGCTAGCCTCTGGGGGACTGACACTGTTTGGGGACCTGCATAATATAGCCATCTGAGGATGGTTGTATTCCAGCCATGGTCATGGCAGGACGCCCTTAGTTAAATAAAGCTAGCTGTGTTTTAGCTTGCAGTGAGTGAGCCCTTTCCTGAAGACACAGCTATCTGAGGATAGCTATGTGCTAGCACATTGATCGCTCCCCTGCTTTTAAGTAGCAATCTCCTTGAGCCCTTGTCTAGACAGTGCTGTTTCCCCTCTTAGAGTTGCAAGTAGACAGCCCACTGCTGGTGGTCTTGGCAATTGCAGTAATTCCCATTTCCTTAAGCCTAGCTATCTGAGGATAGCCATGTGCTAGCTCAGTGATTGCTCCCCTGCTTAGGGTTTTTAAGTAGCAGTCTCCTTGAGCCCTTGCCTAGACAGTGCTGTCTCCCCTCTTAGAGTTGTAAGTAGACAGCCCACCGCTGGTGGTCCTGGCAGGTTTCAGTCGTTCCCCCTTCCGGTAGCCCCTTCCTAGGTATATCCCAGATAGCAAAATTCCTGAGGCCCAGATAACACCTGACACTTTAATCTGATCCAGCGCCTTGCTCCAGCCCACATACTGTGAAGAATGATGGCACTTGGGTGGTCCGCTCCTGTTTGCCAAATTTGGGGCACAAGTAAGCCAAAGGAAGGACCGATGTCAGCCATGAATAAACCAAATAAACCAAAACTGGCCCTAATGTGGGCCACATTGATTTTTATTTTAACCCTGGTCTTCCCCATATTCTTGCTCTGGCCCACATACTGTGAATAATAAATAAATAAAATAAACCAGAACTGGACCAAATCTGGGCCACATTTATTTTAATTCTGTCCCAGATCCGGCCCAGATCCTACAAGTTGCTCTGGCCCACATACTGTGAATAATGATGGCACTTGGGTGGTCCGCTCCTGTTTGCAAAATTTGGGCCACAAGCAAGCCATAGGAAGGCCGCATGGCAGCCATGACAATAAATAAATAAAAATAAAGCAGAACTGGACCAAATCTGGGCCACATCTATTTTAATTCTGGCCCAGATCCAGCACCTTTCTCCGGCCCACATACCATGTGGAATAATGGCATTTGGGCAGTCAGGTCCTATTTGCCAGATTTGGGCCTCAAGTAAACCTTAGCATTGCCGCATGTAAGCCAACCAAATAAACCAAAACTGGCCCTAATGTGGGCCACAGTTGATTTTTATTTTAACCCTGGTCTTCCCCATATTCCTCATGTGGCCCACATGCTGCATGGAATGGTGGCATTTTGGCAGTGGTCCACAAGCAGGCCACTGCACAGCCACATTTTAGCTAATACTGAACCAAATAAATCATAAATATACATTATTTTGGCCACACTAAGCCTTAAGTGAGTTATGCATCAACAATACTCAAATTAAGAAAATTTAAAAATGTCCTCCCTTAATGTTCAAATAAGTTCCAGAAACGTGTCCCAAAACATCCTGACCCAGGTTTTGCACAAGCAGCAATTCAAATGTCACAGAAAAATATTCAAAGACACATTCCAATACTTTAAAATAAGTCCTTCACAAGTTTGAACCTAAATGCTTCTCACTCAGACTCTACTTACACAGTAAGTCTCTAAGTGTCACGGCTACACTGTGTTAAAGAGCGGATGATGAAGATGAAAGGTTACATATCGTAAGTCTTTAATCCAACAAGGGTAAATCCAAACACAATGTAGCACAGCAACATTTAAGACATGTAGATGTAAAACCAAACAAACTCAAAGTGAACATACAGCAACTTAAGTACTCAGACCAAACAAGGATAATTAACTAGGCACACCTAAACAGAATAATACAATCAACACAACAAGGGAAACGGTGCAAAAGGAAAACAAAGTCCAAATTAACAGAAACCTTGACAGTAAGAACTATCATTATAGTACACTTCTGTTTTTATGCTGCACAGTACACACATAAAAAACTGCCATTAAAAGCACATTTAAAAAAATAAATTGCTGCCTAGACAGCAACATAGTCGACACTGGTTGCTGTCTGGGTGGGTAGGTAGCCTTCTTAAGACTCATATCCAGATCATCCTGCATCAGTTAACTGTGTTGCATCCTACTAAAAGTAGCCAAATTCTATCAAGCCATATTTACAATTTCAAACTTCCATTTTAATTAGCCAGTGTCAAGTGCAATATCCAAACCAGAAGTGGCCCTCATCTGCTTTATAATATATGGGGCATATTTGCTATGTCAAATGTGGGACAATTTAGGCTCACAGCCACATTAGCCAGTGCTCACTGTGCCATATCTTTGCCAAAACTGGTCCCGATAAGGTTTAGGGTAACTGGGCCACATTTGTGGCATCATATGCGGGCCACTTTAAACTCACAACCACATTAGCCAGTGCTTACTGTGCCATTTATTTGCCAAAACTGTCCCAGATACTGTTTAGGATAACTGGGCCACATTTGTGCCATCATATATGGGCCACTTTAGACTCACAGCCACATTAGCCAGTGCTCACTGTGCCATATCTTTGCCAAAACTGGTCCTGATAAGGTTTAGGGTAACTGGGCCACATTTGTGGCATCATATGCTGGCCACTTTAAACTCACAGCCACATTAGCCAGTGCTTACTGTGCCATTTATTTGCCAAAACTGGCCTAGATACGTTTTAATATACCTGGGCCGCATTTGCTGAAACATATGTGGACCACATTTGGTTTACACCCTGATTAGCCTTTGCCGATAGTGCCACATTTTTGCCAAAGGTGGACCACATTTGGTTGGCACTATTTGGGCCATATTTACTATTTACCACATGGGCCACTTTAGGGTCACATTCAGATTACACATTGCCGTGAATACCACATCTTTGCCTACAGAGGCTCACATGTGATTTAATACATTTGGGCCATTTTTGCTATTTTACATGTGGGCCACTTCAGGCTTGCATCCATTTTGTACGGGCCATAAGAAGGCCAGCAGTGCCGTATCATTGCCTTAAGTGGCCCACATCCGCATGCTATCTGGGTATGTGCTAGCTCAGTGATTGCTCTCCTGCTTAGGGTTTTTAAGTTGAGGTCTACTTGAGCCCTTGCCTAGACAGTGCTATCCCAGGCAAAAAAGGGGCGTCAGTGGCTTGGCCCCTTTCTGAGGAAAGGTTAGGAATATGTCAGTCACTTCATTGGTGCTATCTCACTTGTTGAACAGGCATGCGCCTCGGGATGGCATAGTTGGCATTTCGTTCCCCAAAGTGTCCGCTAGAGGATGCAGCTTGAGTTTCCTAGAGGGAGAATGTCTTGGGTTACGCATGTAACCATGGTTCCCGGAGAGGGATCGAGAGGCTGCGTCCCCTTCGCCATGCCTTCAGCCTGCCTGTTTCTTGTCTCCCTCAGACAACTAAGTTGGTGACATGTTCAGCAGGTGCCCTTTTATACTTCCAGGCACCCGCCTGAGACGTCACGTCGGGCTATGTGGAACAATAGGATTGGAGTTTTTTCACACATGCTTCAGAAACCGATCATGCTGGCAGCATTCCCCAAAGTGTCTGCTAGAAGATGCAGCGTCTCATTCCCTCTTGGGGAACCATGGTTACATGCGCAATCCAAGATGTTTCCCTATGCAGAAACTACCGTTTAAGGTTGAAACCTCCCAAAGGAAGTAAGAGCACACATCTGAGGCCACGTCTTCTAACAATCCAATTTCTGTTTTTACAATTTATATTTCTGTCTCCATCGCTCTCTTATTATCTTTGTTTGGTTGTTTCAGGTGTGTGGGGTTATTTTCAGAAATCACTTGTGAGACGTTATGCTAGTGAGAGAAATGGAGTGAATGTGGTCGTTGGACCCATCTTCGACTATGACTACAATGGTCTTAGAGATTCAGCAGAGACAATAAAACAGTAAGTTGTCTTCACAGTCTTAGAAATTAGCTTATAAATTAGTCCTTTTAAGTACACCAGCAGTTGACAGGTCTTTGGGTCAGTGTTTATATTAATGTGAATGACTCTACATGCAGCATCAGCAGTCTTTGGTGTTTCTGCCAATGTTGTATTCACAAACAGTGTGTGAGTAGAGAGAATGTCTGTGCACCTAAGATGGTATGCGTGATGAATGCATGCATATCTCTGAGTTATCTGATCCATGACTAGTTGACACAGACCTAAAAAGTGGTCCTAAAATGTACTTGAATTTATATAATCCTTCAGTCTGAGTATGTAACTCTTTCTTTGTTTTCAGGTATGTCAGTGGCTCTGTGCAAATCCCAAGTCATTACTACATTGTAGTTACTAGTTGTCTGGATTACACACAGACTGTTGATTCCTGTGCTGGTCCTCTCAGTGTGTTCTCTTACATCCTTCCACACCGATCAGATAATGAAGAAAGCTGTAATGTAAGTTCTTCTCTTCTCTTCTCTTCTCTTCTCTTCTCTTCTCTTCTCTTCTCTTCTCTTCTCTTCTCTTCTCTTCCACCATGCTATTGATTACCACACGTTTATAGTAAATATATTTGTAAATGGAAACTTATACAGGCAGTCTGACACTGCCACTGTTACAATTGATAGTCCTGTAAATATGCAAATATCCAGCTGTCAGAAGAAATTCTGCTAATAAAAAAAATTACCAATCCCACCTGCCCCCGGTTTCATGTCAACTTTAATCATTTTTATTGTCTCTAGTGGTACACAGTAGCAAGTCACAGATGTGGCACATAGAAAATGGGATTAAATTACCCCGTATATCCTTTAATGCAGAAGCTGAATAGTTTGAGTTAGTTAAAATTGTGCAGGTTTACTGTACAATAACAGGCAAGAACTGCTTTGTGAGTTTTTAACATACTTCTCATCCAGAGTTCAGAGGACGAGACAAAGTGGGTCGAGGAACTGATGAAGACACACACAGCACGTATAAAAGACGTGGAGTTACTTACAGGACTGGACTTTTATCGCCGCACCAGCAGGTCCTATGAGGAGATTCTCTCTTTAAAAACTTACTTACACACATATGAGAGTGAGATCTAAACCACTGCATCCCAGCATTAGCATTCCGTTCATCTGTCGGGATGCAGAAGTAAGGTGTATATTTTTATACAAACTATCATATTTATTGTTCTTTTATTTCTAATCCTAATGCTATTTTTTTTTACATTCTCCTCCTTTATGACAGTGACCTATATGCATGAGCAATTTCTTAATGAATTTTGTAATAATACTTAATGTTTTGACCTGTGATGTTTGATATGCTGAATGTAACAAAATTAAAAGATATCTGTACTGTAAACTGTAATCAAATCTGTTCTGTTGTGACATCTGTGAGGTGTTTTGTTTGTTTTTCATGCCATTAAACAGTTTGCACAAAGTTCTTCTGCTCATTTTAAAGAGAATAGCATCAACACATAATGAAAAAATGACAAAAGCCCCTTGCACACAGTAATACCAGTATTACCAATAAATTATCAGAACAACTTTACTGGTAAATACAAAAATAGTTCACACAGGCAACATTTCCGTGTTTCAACTGGTAAGGCTGGCCACACACTAGACGATTTTAAAACCTTAACTGATTTTAAAACCATGTGAGGCCACAGATATGAAGACAGTTTCAACCGATTTTTAGCCTTATAATCCTCTGAATGCACGCAGACGATTCGACCAGACCGCGAGACCACACACTTGTTGATTGTAGGAACGATTTCAGCGACACCTCAAGGATACTCGCGAGATCAAACGTTGACTAGAGAAGAAAAACAAATGGACAACAGGGCTTAAAATGAAAATGAAAAAAGCAAACAAACAAACAAACAAAAAAAACGATTCATTCCGAGCAGAATCGGTATTTAACGTTTCTGATCCTGCATTCCTCTGTACTGTTCCGAAACCGGTTTGAGAAGAAAAAATACCGGTTATTAACGTCATTTTTAAACTTTTTCTTTGCCTATAATAATAATAATAATAATAATAATAATAATAAAGTACAGCGTTTTCTTAAAAAAAAAACCACAAGAGAGTCTTGATAATAGATATGTATGTATCTTAAAGGGGTGGTTGACTGTTTTTTTTTTTTTTTTTTCTAGGCTTGATTGTGTTTATGGGGTGCAGTCTAACGTGTTCATGCTTCGTTTAAAAAAAAAAAGAAACGCATTATTTTTCACATATTTTACCTTTATTCTAGGGATGGGTAGGTCGACACACGTCTCAACTTTTTGACACACTTGTGGTTCGAAACAGTGTTCCGGAGTTTCGCTTGAAATGAGGCTGTCACGTGACCTGTGAAAACGAAGCTTCGTTACCTCACTGACACGACACGTTAGGCTCAAATACAAAGCGTAGGTCTGTAGGTTTTTTAACCATGTATTATTAATTATAACTAATTAAAATGCACATATTCACATTATTTCTTAGTTACATGTAATGCGGGCATTACAAAACTTTTTTTCATCTTTTTCATTTTTTTCATCTAAATTTATTCACCAAATATATTTGCTTTAAGTACCCCTGAGATTTTAAAATAAATATTTCAATAATTAAGTATCACATTTGCATGTTCACGGTTTCTTTGATGTTGATTAATGATCACATGGCATGCAGGTAAATGAAAATTTCATCTTTTTTAGTAAGTGTTTTATTTAAAACAAAGTCTATAGAAATACAAAGACGATTCACTCCTATATTTATGAATGGGAGAAACTGTAACGCACAATATGGAGGAATAGTTCCACCTTCTAAACGAAAGAGCCATATTTCCCATAGAAACCTGGGGCACGTTCAAGCTCAAACCGGTGCGCAACGTTTTGCTATGGTTTCCGGGTTGAATGACCTATGTTTCCTGGAAACGGTGTGCAACGGGGTTTGAGATATGTTTTCTCATCAGCAGCAACATGTATATAAACCACGCGGTATTAAAGAGACTGCTCGCACAATGGGTCCAAGTAAAGTTGTTTACAAATGTGTCCACTGCAGCTCGGTATATGCAACAATTTAAGATATTAGAAGACATGCTTATCGTAAGAGTTTTATAGTAACAATATAACATATCAACATGATGATGTAGTTGTTTATATTTTTAGCTTCATTGCAAGGCATGTTGATTTATATACCAAATTTCATACACAATGGTAATTAAGTGCTTTACATAAGAATGGACGGCAAGGGCAGCGACTGTAACATCGAGCGTATCTTGCAGTATTAAACACGTATTTATACTGATTTCATCAGGCTCCGAAAATTCTTCAAAAAGAACACAAAGGATGGCCTTCTCAGCTGCCATAGTTGCAACTCTTGTGTCATCAGAACAGGGTGTTCAACACACCACCGTTTCCATTTAAAAAACGTTTTGCAATGTTTTGTCGGGGCTGAACGCAGCCCTGACTAGACCAGTCAATGCACATGCGCAGTCATAAGCACGTTATGACTCTGCATGCACATTGGCTGGTCTAGCCTGAAAAATAAGCTTTTTAAACGCTATTTGAGCATAAGAAACAACATTCATGGGGCAATTAATTTCAGATTTTTGCTGCTGATTTGACATATGGAATTTAATTGTGAGTTCAGCGAGCAGTTTTTGAGATTTCAGGATTCCCCCATTCATTAAGATTGGTTTTGTATGAGCTGCCCGGAGGCATTGCAAATATGGCTGCCGAGTGAAGAGACTTTCCTCAAAAGGGAGTTTGTTTTAAAATGATTTATTTTCATTTTAATTTTTTATGATTTAATTAATTGTCAGCTTTTCATTAAACTCACAACCCCCCTGCAGTTCCTTTACGAACCCTAGTTTGGGAAACCTTGATGTAATATAATGGTTAATGCACTTCATGTTGTAAATTACAATGAATGGAACAAGTTTTCTTACTCTTTGCATTTTTTTTTTTTACATCATGGTACAAGAAAATGCTATTTAAATCAATGTGATAAACGAGTTAAACAAAGAGTAATCTAAAAGTAATCTGATTATATTACCTAAAATGTGTAATGTAACGGATTATGTAACTGACTACAATTTTTGTCATGTAATCTGGAATCAGTAACGGATTACAATTTGTAAGTAATCTACCCAGCTCTGCCCATACCTGCAACCCATTTAGTGCAATGTTATAGTTATATCAGTCAGCATGCCCATGTAGTGTTTTTAAGTGGTGTATCGTTGTTAATTATAGTACTACTATTAAAAACAATGACATGTGAATGTCTGTTGACTGAATGAAAATTAAAACACCTTGCGGGCTCAACCACTGTTCCCAAAAAAGATAAAAGTCCTTCCTGAACCACAAACATTTTTTTAAGAATTTTTATTGACCACCAGATGACGGAGTAGAGCACTGTATCAAAAGCTTCGAAGCATCAAGGCAGTTTGTTGTAAAAGCCTCACTGCTTCAAAAGCCTCGGTCGGCACATCCCTACTTTATTCCACACCGCCTTGTGTCTGTCCCTTCTCTGACAAACGCCTCGATTATTTCGTTTTTATGAAGCCCCTCCCTCAGAAATACGTGTGGGCTGAGATTGGTTAGCTGGCTCGGTGTGATGTGATTGGCTAAACCGGCGAGTGTGCGTCTAAGGCAGCATTTACACTGCATGGTTCAAGTGACCCAATTCCGATTTTTTCCTCCCATGTGGCACAGATCGGATATGGCCCATGACCGTGTAAGCAGGAAAAAAAAATCGCATGGATTCCGATATTCTCCGATCGGTTTCAGGCCTCATTCATATGTGAAAATAAATCAGATATGAATCGGATACGTGCTTTTGCGCCTGCCGTGTAAGCGGACAGATGGTATATTAGGCTTGTTTGAGATGCGCCTCGCCTCGCCTGAAATGTAGGCGAGAGTAGGCGGCTGCAGTAAGGGTAGGAGTGAAATAAGCGCAGTCAAGACGGACAGTTCTGCCCTCTCGAAGTGGAACAGATACCTACGAGATCAAAGGCAGATATCGCGTTATTCACACTCGTGTGCTGTGCTGCTGATAAACATGATATAATTTCAATTCTGTTGCTTTAACTGAAAATAAATATGACGAACAAGACACTCAAAGTGCTTGCTATTTAATTCCATACGAAATGCGTATTTATCCTCCATTTCTACTTTCATACAAACGTGTTTTAAATTTTTATAGAAATATGACAACAATCACATATCTCACACAGAGATGGCACTGGTATAGTGTTTGTGAATATTCATGCTAAATTTAAATAATGGCATGAAATCAGATAAAAAATTTAAAAAATTAGAACGCAACATCACGGTGGTTTGAACCAATGAGCATTAAGCTGTGTCGTCAGTCAGTCGTTTCCCATCATGCTTTTGATCAGGGCAGTCGGTGGAGTGCAACTGCGTGCGACTGCTCAATCCGACACAGCCGCCTTGCCGTCTCGTATGGCAAGCCGTTTTAGCATTTAAAACTGTGTTTTGACTATCCATAAATATAATTCAGATAGTCACAATTGTAATTCGGATAGTCATAATTATAATTCGACTAGTCACAATGACAATTAGAGATATCTGCAATTGTAATTGCACTAGTAAGAAATCGAATTAGAGATATCTCTAAATACTTTATGACTAGTCAAAACTCAATTTAAGATATCTGTAATGACTTTAGAGATATCTTCAATAGCGCGTCATACATCCGCAAATGTAATTAGAGATATCTCTAATTCAATTTCGACTAGTCACAATTATAGTTTAAGATATCTGAATTACAATTGCTCCTAGTCGAATTGTCATTGTGTGACATCAGAATAAATTTACTCAGCTCCTCCCCGCCTACTCTGCTGACTGCTAACAACATAATAAAAGTCTGCTTTTGTTGTCACGGAGAGATAAGATACTGGATGAAGTGCTTCATGGATTATTAAATAAATCTGGATGCAGCCTTATGTGGTAAAAGGTCTCCAGTGTGCATGTATGTATAGCGCTGTGATTTTAAATGTTGCAAAACGGACCAAATGCAGTGTAATGTTCAATAAAGTCAGAAAACTGCAAACTGCTCCTCTGAATTCGTTTACGGAGTGTCTTTTTACACTAAGTGCAAATAGGCCACCTTGTTACAGTATCCACCCACCAGCATGTGATTAGTGGAGTAGCGGTTACATTGTCTGCTTTTTGACGCGATCGACCCGAGTTCGTGTCCGCCTTTTGCCGAACATTTTCTCTACCTTTTCAAATCTCATATCGTATCGGAAAGATAAAAATTAAGGAAATAATTCAAAAGTTGAAAAGAAATATTGGGTAGGGTTATAGGTGTAAGGAGGGCTTTGTTGTCCCAAGGTGGCATCCATTTAAAAATTTGAATTCTAATTATAATTTACATTCAATACGTTATTATTGCCTACTGTTTTATAATGTACTACAATACTGAGGTGCAGATAATTGCCACTATTTGAAATAAGTAGTAGAAATAGCAGAAAATCTTGCTATTTTAACATAGTGTACATATAATCTATAGCTATTTGCACTTAGTGTAAATAGAATCTAATTACTATTTACACTTAGTGTAAATAGCATCTATTGCTATTTGCACTTAGTGTAAATATAATTTAATTGCTATTTACACTTAGCGCAAATAGCCGCTGCCTAAAAGAATACATTGGCGCTGATCACTGAACACAGCAGAATATCATCATCATGGATCTCTTGCTATAATACAATACAATACTCCCACCTTGTGGGCTATTTCATATGGAAGCTCGTTTCCGCCACTAACTAACTAACTAACTAACTAACTAACTAACTAACTAACTAACTAAATAAATAAATAAATAAATAAATAGCAACTTTTTATCTCACAATTATAAAATTTATAACTCGGATTGTTTATATCTCGAAATTCTGAGAAAAAAAAAATCAGAATGAATGGTAAGATAAAAATCTGCAAATTACCTTTAGTTTTCATTCCATGGTGGAAACAAGCTGCCATATGACACAAGGGAACCTGAATTCATACACAACGTAATGTAACATACTAATAAATGTCATCAATGCCATATAAACTTTTATTAAATTGTAATCTTTTTTAAAATCAGCCTTCACGTTTTTTGACTGCATCTGATTATGAGGGATTGTTCTTGTCCGTAATGCATTTATTTGCACTATTTTTCATGTTTTTTTTTTGTTTTTTTGTTTTTTTGTATAATTCCATTATTTTTCATTATGTCTAAATAATAAATAAATTCAGACGAGCAGTTTGTGGTTTTCTGCCTTTATTGAACATTACACAGAATTTGGTCCCTTTTGCAGCGAAACAAGCTGCCATAATGACACCAGTGAACCTGAGTTCATACACAAAGTAACGTATGTCATCAATTTCAGTTAAACTTTTATTAAATCAGCCTTCACCTTTCTTGACTGCATCTGATTTACTACTACTATTTTTTTTTTTTGTATAATTCCATTGTTTTTCATTATGTCTAAATATATAATAAATAAATGGCAGTGGCTATTTGCACTAAGTGTAAATAGCTATAGATTCTATATACACTATGTTAAAATAGCAAGATTTTCTGCTATTTCTACTACTTATTTCAAATAGTGGCAATTATCTGCACCTCAGTATTGTAGTACATTATAAAACAGTAGGCAATAATAACGTATTGAGTGTGATTTATAATTTGAATTCAAATTTTTAAATGGATGCCACCTTATTAGGACAATAAAGCCCTCCCTACACCTACCCTAACCCTACCCAATATTTCTTTTAAACTTTTGTATTATTTCCTTAATTTTTATTGAAAAGAAATGCCTTTCCGAAACGATATGAGATTTGAAAAGGGAGAAAAAATGTTCGGCAAAAGGTGGTCGCGAACTCGGGTCGATCGCGTCAAAATGAGTTTTGACTAGTCGTAATCCCAATTCGAGATATCTTTAAATATGATTCGACTAGTCAAAATACAATTAGAGATATCTCTAATTCAAAATTTTTAAAGATATCCGAAATACATTTGAAGATATCTGCAATTCAATTACGGATATCTCAATCAGATTTGTGACTAGGAAGAATTTATTTGGAGATATCTGCATTAAGCTTTGTGACTAGGCGAAATTGCAATGCAGATATCTGCAATTAACAATCTGACTAGTCAAAATTCCTTTAGAGATATCTACAATGTGCATGCAAATACACCTTTGTTGAGCCCCACCTTAAACATTTTATTTAACCAATCGTAGCTTGGAAACTGTTGTCATCTGCTGTTTTGTCTAAGAGTTGTATAATAAAGGTCCTGCGTTTAGTTGTATAATAAAGGTCTGCGTGATTTTAAAGTGTTTTATACAGAAGTAATTGAAAAGTATGGAAATAAAAATGTTGCTAGAGCATGTGTAAAAGTGGTAGGCTATACAGAGAGGACTTAAATAGGCTTTTGTCCTGTTTTATATGGTAATGTTGAGACGTGTGTGCTGTGGACTAAATTTTGTTAGCCTTTCCAAATGAACACATGTATAAGCCTCGTATCAGCCACCGCAACATTTGATATAATGTTAAAAGAATCGGAGTGTCTATGTACACTAAGTGCAAATAGTTCGCCTTGTTGGCAGAGACTATTTACACTATCCGCCCACCAACGTGTGATTGGGATTGGCAAAAAGGCAAAACGACGTTCGATCAGCTTCGGTGGTAGTAGAGTAGCGGTTACAGCACATGCTTTTTGATGCGATTGACCCGAGTTCGCGACCGCCTTTTGCCGAACGTTTTTTCTCCCTTTTCAAATCTCATATCGTTTCGGAAAGGCATTTCTTTTCAATAAAAATTAAGGAAATAATACAAAAGTTTAAAAGAAATATTGGGTAGGGATAGGGTAGGTGTATGGAGGGCTTCATTGTCCTAATAAGGTGGCATTAGGGCTGCACGATATTGGAAAAAACTCACATTGCGATATTTTGTTTTTCTGCGATATATATTGCGATATGAAAAAAAAAAAAAAAAAAAAAATCACCAAATGACTTGAATAGCTCTATTTGGAGATAAAAAAAAAATATTGATATTGTAGGTGAGTAAATCAGCATAGGAAATAAACAATTTACAAGCATAGATAAATATAATAGAACAAAGATACAAATGAAATAAACAGTGCTTTGTATTTTTAAGGCAAGTCCAACAGTATTCAGGTGCAGAAATTGAATAATAAAATGTAAAATAAGACTGCATAACACAGTCTTCATTGTATAAATTAAATCTAATAAATCTGTGTTAAAGCTACAAAAGTGATTTTTCTCTGTTTTGTTGTTTGATTATGACACAGAAAGCAACAGAGACATTAAACTGCTGTTATTGTTATCCTCTTTCTTTCTCAATTGTTTACCTAAGACATAAGCAACCGTTTTTTTTTTTTTTTTGTTTTTTTTTAGAAGGATACTTGGAGACATGCATTTTGACACAGTTTCGCGCATATGTGTCGTACTACACTGGATGCGGCACGACACGACGAATCCCCGCCAGTAAACTGATATGCCTCGCTCTATTTATGACGTACTGACACAAAGTTGACACGATTGGCAACGGTCGCTTTGTCGCATCCAGTGTAGAAAGACTTTGGGGCCGTTCACATGGTGCATCTGCAAACGCGTGGAAAACTCCCGCCGCGCCACTTCCTCCTCCTTTCCAAAGCGCTCGGGAGCTTGCGCTTTCCTGGCGCCTGCCGTTGCTAAACATCCGTGATGTGCTCTCCTCGACGACGCGGAAGTTTCAACAAAGGATAAATGGATTTCCAGCACTGAAAATCGCTTGCAGTAGCTCTGCTACTAAATTTATTTAAAAATGGGTAAATTTATTTAAAAATGTGTTCAGTGATCAGCGCCAATGTATTCTTTTAGGCAGCGGCTATTTGCGCTAAGTGTAAATAGCAATTAAATTATATTTACACTAAGTGCAAATAGCAATAGATGCTATTTACACTAAGTGTAAATAGTAATTAGATTCTATTTACACTAAGTGCAAATAGCTATAGATTATATGTACACTATGTTAAAATAGCAAGATTTTCTGCTATTTCTACTACTTATTTCAAATAGTGGCAATTATCTGCACCTCAGTATTGTAGTACATTATAAAACAGTAGGCAATAATAACGTATTGAATGTAAATTATAATTAGAATTCAAATTTTTAAATGGATGCCACCTTGGGACAACAAAGCCCTCCTTACACCTATAACCCTACCCAATATTTCTTTTCAACTTTTGAATTATTTCCTTAATTTTTATTGAAAAGAAATGCCTTTCCGATACGATATGAGATTTGAAAAGGTCGAGAAAATGTTCGGCAAAAGGCGGATACGAACTCGGGTCGATCGCGTCAAAAAGCACACGTCATAACCGCTACTCCACTAAACCTGACACTAATGAAGCATCGTTTTGTGGTCTTGACTATCCCAATCACACGTTGGTGGCTGGACACTGTAATAAGGCGGGCTATTTGCACTTAGTGTAAATAGACACTCCGTAAACGAATTCAGACGAGCAGTTTGCAGTTTTCTGCCTTTATTGAACATTACACTGCATTTGGTCCGTTTTGCAACATTTAAAATCACAGTGCTATACATACATGCACACTGCCTTTTACCACATAAGGCTGCATCCAGATGTATTTAATAATCCATGAAGCACTTCATCCAGTATCTTATCGCTCCGTGACAACAAAAGCAGACTTTTATTATGTTGTTAGCAGTCAGCAGAGTAGGTGGGGAGGAGCTGAGTAAATTTATTCTGACGTCACACAATGACAATTCGACTAGGAGCAATTGTAATTCAGATATCTTAAACTATAATTGTGACTAGTCGAAATTGAATTAGAGATACCTCTAATTACATTTGCGGATGTATGACACGCTATTGAAGATATCTCTAAAGTCATTAAAGATATCTTAAATTGAGTTTTGACTAGTCATAAAGTATTTAGAGATATCTCTAATTCGATTCCTTACTAGTGCAATTACAATTGCAGATATCTCTAATTGTCATTGTGACTAGTCGAATTATAATTATGACTATCCGAATTACAATTGTGACTATCTGAAATTATATTTATGGATAGTCAAAACTAAAAATGCTAAACGGCTTGCCATACACCGCGAGATGCATGCTGGTTAGAAAAGTGTCCGACTGCGCTGATCAAAAGCATGATGGGAAACGACTGACTGACGACACAGCTTAATGCTCATTGGTTCAAACCACCGTGATGCTGCGTTCTCTTCTAATTTTTTATTTTTTATTTTTTATCTGATTTCATGCCATTATGTATTTAAATTTAGCATGAATATTCACAAACACTATACCAGTGCCATCTCTGTGTGAGATATGTGATTGTTGTCATATTTCTATAAAAATTTAAAACACGTTTGTAGCAAAAGTCAAAGCGCTAGGATCTGAAGTTGTACTGCCAGATCTGAGAGGTTGTAAGTGCCGACTTGACGTTGTACAGCGAAACTGAAGTAAAGTGTAAAAGTAAATATGTCATACACATTTGTAACTATTAATTTGCAACTTCAAATTTAAAACACGGGTGTTTTGATTATTGTCTGTGTGCAAATCGAAAGATTCAGCTTTTCACATCAGAGCTGTGAGTGTAAATTTCAACTTACAAATACGGATATTAATATGACAAGTTCTCACATTCAAATCAGCAAGCTCTCGAGTTTAGCTACTGATTTACCTTCGTATTATTATTTCACTCCTCCCCTCACTGAAGCCGCCTACTCTCGCCTACATTTCAGGCGAGGCGAGGCATAAATCCTTCTCAATCAAGCCTATTGGTCTCAGGACAGCTAGGACTTTGCAAAATCAGGATATTTGGTGCCAGGAAGCAGGCATCTGTGTGTGTGTGTGTTTTTTTTTTTGTTTGTTTTTTTGATTTATTTATTTTTTTAAAGTAGGCCCCTCTAGTGGTTAATATCATTTGGTAGATGGTATTTAAAAACAGGTATTAACAGGGTCAAATTCCACCAAACCAGGAAATTCCACACAGTCTATTAGGAATAAAAAAAATGTTTTATTAAAGCTATACAACATCATAAATCAGTTATGTAAAAAAAAAAAAAAAAAAAAAAAAAAAATTAAACATTATGCATATTACATATTTGCATTTAACTTGTGTAAGTTTACAGCATTTTTCATGAAAAAACAAATAGCGTTTGCCTTGGTGTTGTTATAGCTAATACAGGAGCAAAATAAAAATATCTTTACAATTTCTTTTTGGGACTAAAAATATGTATAGAAATTAAAATCATCCAGAAGGTCAAATCAAAATCTACCAATCAAGAAAAATATAAAATATTAGCCCTCTCAGGCCACCACTGAAGTTTAACAAAAACCTCTTAAAACAAGTAAAATTATTATTATTATTACTATTATTACTGTGTTTAATTCACCTATGTATTTATTTATTTATTTATATTAGTGCATCCGGAAACTATTCACAGCGCTTCACTTTTTCCACTTTTTCTTTTTTTTTCTCTTCATAATTTTTTATTTTACGACATCCTGTAAGGTCCCACAGTTAACAGTGCATGTCAGAGTGCAAACTAAGCCATGAAGTCCAAGGAATTATCATAGCCTTTACTCAACACTTTGTTGAAGCATCTTTGGCACCAATTACAGCCTGAAATCTTATTGGGTATGATGCGACAAGCTTTGATCATCATCATCATTAGGCAATTATCTTCCATTCTTCTCCTCGCCTCTTCACCTCTCAAGCTCTGTCAGGTTGGATGGGGGCAGATGCACATTTCTCCAGAAATATTTGTTTGGGTTAAATCCCAGGTTGTGGCTGGGCCACTCAAGGACATTCACGGAGTTGTCTCTATATATACTCTTGCTGTGTGCTAGGGTCATTGTCCTGTTGGAAGGTGAACCTTCTGCCCAGTCTGAGGTTCTGAATGCTCTGGACTAGGTTTTCATTACAGCAATCTCAATATTTTGGTGCAGTGAGCTTTTCTTCTACTCTGACGAGTCCCTCAGTTGCTGCCGCTGAAAAACAGCCCCACAGCATGAGGCTGCTACCAGCACACTTTACTTTTGGGATCGTACTCTGCAGATGATGAGCAGTGCCTGGTTTCCTTCAAACATGATGCTTAGAATTGAGGTTCATTAGACCAAAGAATCCTGTTTCTCAGAGTCTGAGGGTCCTTTAGGTGCTTTTTTTGAAAATTCCAAGTGTGTTTTCATGTGTCTTCACTGAGGAGAGGAATGAGTTTGGCCACACCGCCATAAAGCCCAGATCGGTGGAGTGTTGCAGTGATGTTTGTCCTTCTGTAGGTTTCTTCCATCTGCATATGTGATCATGGAGCTCAACTAGAGTGACCATCAGGTTCTTGATCACCAGTCTAAACAAGGTCCTTCTCCGCCAATTGCTCAGTTTGGCCACAAGGCCAGCTCTAGGAAGAGTCCTGGTTCTTTCAAACTTCTTCCATTAAGGGTAACAGAGACTACATGCTTCTGTGAACCTTCAGTGCTGCAGAAATTTTTCTGTACTCTTCCCCAGATCTGTACCTCGATACAATCCTGTCTTGGCTTAGCTTGGTTTGGTTTCTTGACATGCACTGTTAACTGTGGGACCTAATATAGACAGGAGTGTACCTTTCCAAATCATGTCCAATCAACTGAATTTACCACAGGTGGACTCCAATCAAGTTCTAGAAACATCTCAAGGATAATCAGTAGAAACAGGATGCCGTAATATAACAAAATGTGGAAAGAGTGAAGCGCTGTAAATACTTTCTGGATGCACTGTGTGCATATATATATATATATATATATATATATATATATATATATATACACAGGTGCATCTCAAATTAGAATGTCGTGGAAAAGTTCATTTATTTCAGTAATTCAACTCAAATTGTGAAACTCGTGTATTAAATAAATTCAATGCACACAGACTGAAGTAGTTTAAGTCTTTGGTTCTTTTAATTGTGATGATTTTGGCTCACATTTAACAAAAACCCACCAATTCACTATCTCAACAAATTAGAATATGGTGACATGCCAATCAGCTAATCAACTCAAAACACCTGCAAAGGTTTCCTGAGCCTTCAAAATGGTCTCTCAGTTTCGTTCACTAGGCTACACAATCATGGGGAAGACTGCTGATCTGACAGTCGTCCAGAAGACAATCATTGACACCCTTCACGAGGAGGGTAAGCTACAAACATTCATTGCCAAAGAAGCTGGCTGTTCACAGAGTACTGTATCCAAGCATGTTAACAGAAAGTTGAGTGGAAGGAAAAAGTGTGGAAGAAAAAGATGCACAACCAACCGAGAGAAACGCGGCCTTATGAGGATTGTCAAGCAAAATCGATTCAAGAATTTGGGTGAACTTCACAAGGAATGGACTGAGGCTGGGGTCAAGGCATCAAGAGCCACCACACACAGACGTGTCAAGAAATTTGTTAAGCCACTCCTGAACCACAGACAACGTCAGAGGCGTCTTACCTGAGCTAAGGAGAAGAAAAGTCGTGACGTATTGTCAAGTATGGTGACCCATACTCGAAATTGGTGCTCTGCATTTAACCCATCCAAGTGCACACACACAGCAGTGAATAGTGAACAAACACGCACACACACACCGTGAACACACACCCGGAGCAGTGGGCAGCCATTGCTCCAGCGCCCGGGGAGCAATTGGGGGTTTGGTGCCTTGCTCAAGGGCACCTCAGTCATGGTATCGAAGGCAGAGAGAGTGCTGTTCATTCACAATCCCCACCTTCAATTCCTGCTGGTGTGAGAATCGAACCGACAACCTTCAGGTTACAAGCCCAACTCTCTAACCATTAGGCCATGACTTCCCATTAGGCCATGACTTCCCAGAAGAACTGGACTGTTGCCCAGTGGTCCAAAGTCCTCTTTTCAGATGAGAGCAAGTTTTGTATTTCATTTGGAAACCAAGGTCCTTGAGTCTGGAGGAAGGGTGGAGAAGCTCATATTCATGGGTGGCGCTAGGGAGGGGCTAGCAGGTGCTCCAGCACCCCCAAGAAAAACCAAAGCACCCCCATAAAAAATGAAATTAAATAAAAACATTTGACTCATTACACATGCATAACTACTGCAATGCAATACGACGTGACGTGATTTGCAGTCGCATGTACACTCTTAAAAAAAAAGGTGCCAGGAAGAACCAAAAAGGGGGTTTCGCGGCGATGCCATAGAAGAACCTTTTTTGGTTCCCTGAAGAACCTTTTATTAAATGGTTCCTTGAAGAACCTTTTTTTTCTTAGTGCCATAAAGAACCTTTTTTGGTACTGCAAAGAACTCTTTTCAAAGGTTCTTAAAAGAACCCCTTGCAGTTCTTCATGTCACTTTATTAGGTTCTTTGTGGAACCATTCATGAAAAGGTTCTTCATGGCACCAATGTAGTTAACAAACATACAAAGAAATCCAGGAATAGGAATAAATGCATGTTTATTACTTTTATCCTTTGTGCCACATAAAATCATATGGCAAAATCAATAGGCAACCAAAATTAATAAATTAGACAAATTGCCCAAAATCAAACTGAAAACAGCATTAAATAAACACAAACCAGAAAACAGCAGCAAAAAAAAACAAAACACAAAAACAGTACAATATAAAACAGTACTGATACTTGTAAGATAAACAGCAGCAACAACAACAAATAAATATGCAACTTAAGATGGCTTAAAGGAAAACGCCACCGTTTTCCCATATTCCAATGTTTTTCCCTCAACTTAGATGAGTTGATACGTACTTCTCCCGTCTCAGTGCGTGCACTTAATCGCTCTAGTGTGCGGCGCCACTATGCTAACGTTTAGCTTAGCACCATTCATTCCCTAGGATCCAAACAGAGATGAATTTAGAAGCTACCAAACACTTCCGTGTTTTCCCTATTTAAAGACGGTTACATGAGTAGTTACACGATTAAGTATGGTGACACAAAATAAAACGGGGTAATTTTCTAAGCGGATAAAAAATGATAATTATAATGTATGGCGGAAGAGTACTTCGCAGCACTTCGACCTCGGCGCAGTAATATTGGTTCTATTGATGGAAGTTCGAGGGATAGGGGGAGTTTTCAGGAGTGCTCCTCTGCCATACATTATAGTTATCATTTTTTATCTGCTTAGAAAATTACCCCGTTTTATTTTGTGTCACCATACTTACTCGTGTAACTACTCATGTAACCGTCTTTAAATAGGGAAAACACGGAAGTGTTTGGTAGCTTCTAAATTCATCTCTGTTTGGATCCTAAGGAATGAATGGTGCTAAGCTAAACGTTAGCATAGTGGCGCCGCACACTAGAGCGATTAAGTGCACACACTGAGACGGGAGAGGTACTTATCAACTCGTCTAAGTTGAGGAAAAACATATTGGAATATGGAAAAACGGTGGCGTTTTCCTTTAAGGTGATTAATTTTAACTACAGGGAATTAAAAACTTCCTTCACAGAGAAACGCATTTCTTTCAAAAAGAAAGCCTTAAACATGCATCTTAGACTCGAGAATTGTAACGATGAATTGCATACCATCTGCAAACAAATACTGTTTTAACATCCAAAAGTGATGGAAAGACTATAAATTTTCATAAACAATGAAAATTATCTACAGTTTAATATAAACGTGTGAGTGTATGTGTTGTGTGTAGGGGTATAACGATACGTGACTCGCGGTTGAACGATTCACGGGCATTTTCCAAATGGAAGTGATCATCCTTGTCCCCTTGTAGTGGGGAGCGATGTAATTTCCTCGTCTTCAGCTGGGATGTTCCTGTGACAACGCAGCACGATCTGTATAGGCATAAAAATTGCCTATTTGATATTTAAAAAGGTTTTATACATATTAGTTTGTATATATTAGCATATTTAAATTTTTAAATATAAAATGTTTATTTACAACAGTTATGCTAACAAAAAAAACAACATGACATTAAAACAGCGACATCTGCTAACAGAGACCATGCTGCGTTGTCACAGGAACATCTCAGCTGAAGATGAGGAAATTACATTGCTCCCTTTACCAAGTGCATTCCAAACGACTGCATAATGATACGCGTGTGCCCTGCTCACTCCAAAGTCCCCACTACAAGGGGACAGGGTTGGTCACTTCCATTTGGAAAATGCCTATGAATCGTTCAACTGCGATTCGCGTATCTTTACACCTGTGAATGTGTTTGTGTCTGTGTGTGTTTGAGTTATCTATACATACAGGGAAGTGTGTGTGTGCGTGCCTCTCGGTGTGAGAGACACCGTGTTTAGATTACAGGGAATCTACAGGGATCTACAGGGAATTATAAACCCTCTGTACACATACAGGGACAGGTATAGTCTTTTGGAAAACGAAAGCCTCCAAAAAAATCAAGGTCTTTCTCAAATATTTTGGATATGTAACATTGTATAGAGTGAGTACAGGAGGCTGAGAGCGAGGGAAATATCAGTGCCCCCATCATCTTTGACCATGTCCTCTCCATCCATCTGAATGGTAACTGAGCCACTGGTTAAAGGGTTCCCGTCTTCACAGACTTTTAGGGCGATGGTTGGGGTTGGGTATAGAGGATCCTGTGACAACAAACATTTTTAGGGTTTGTAGGAAATAAATGGTGATTTAAAATATAATAAAAACAGTTTCTCAGTTTATGACCGTTTTACTTTGTCCTAGTTCATGACCCCTTTAAAATATTAAGCACTGTTTTCATTATCTGGTCACTGTTACCTTGTCTGTTATTACAGATTGTTTGATATGTACTGAGTATTTAAGCATTTTAACCTAAATCACAGCAGTGTCTATGAATTAAGGATGTAGGCTGTCAAACACACAGCTGTTAGCCAATCCTAGCAGTGGGCGTTTACTTCTGAGTCAATCTACCACTCCTATTCAGACAGAGCTTTCTGCTGAGGGGGTCGAAAACAGAACAGAAAATAGTCTGATACTTATTTTATTTTTTTAAATCTTAATTACACTATAAGAAGATTTCAGAGAACAGTACAAAAAAATAGGTATTTCATGACTCCTTTAATGTCTGGAAAGTGCATACTTTATGAAGTACATACATTTAGTTTAATTTCATTTTAAGTATTACAGTGATACTGTAATAGTTTTCTGCCTCTTACACTGTGAACATCATACCTTCACACCCTAACATACACAATATTGCCAAAAGTATTAGGTCACCCCCTTCTAATGACAGGTTTGAATATCATTATATGCTTTAACATTAAGATTTGTACTCGTGGATTTCACTAAAGTAGTTAAACCTGTTCATTGGAAGGGGGATACCCAATACTTTTGGCAATATAGTGTATGTGTACATACACGTACCTGTTGAAAGATCACATAAACATCACAATTTGTTTTTGAAAGAAGTCTGTTTTGCTCACCAAGACTGCCTTTATGTGATCGTCGATTTCTGTCAGACTCTGAGGAAACTCCACCTGTCAGCAGCGCGGGCGTCGCCTGAAGTGAAGCGAGCAGGAAGAAACGGCGCGAAACTGCATTTGGCAAAAAAAAAAAAAAAAAAAATCATAAACAAGTTTCTTCCTTGTAAAATTATGATGTGTCGTTCTTGATAAAGTATTTGACAGATGCTTCTGATATGTTTAGCGACAGTCGGAGGTTTGGTGTGATCGGAGGAATGAGCGACAGGCCGAGGCCTGCTCACCTCGTTTGGGCAGATAACAACATTTAAAATGAGCATTTAACTAACAGACTAGTCTAACCTTACCTCACTGGATTAAGGTTGATTTTACCATTCAACCACTCATGACCACACAAAGAAAGAAGGAATAAGCAATGTTTTATTTCAGTACATATGATATTTATGATTCCATGAATTCACTTACCGTTAGCCTTTTGGAGATTCAAAAATAACGGACAGTCTTCCCAACGCCTCCAACATCGGCGAATGGAGCGAAGAAACTGCTCTACACCTCATTTGGGCAGATAAAACCATTTAAAATTAGATTATTTAACACCAGTTAGAAAACAACAACAACAAATAACCCTTCATATTTTGTTCTAGCTATTAAAATAGTTCTATGTATGCACACTTACCGTGGATTTCTGTCAGACTCTCAGAGAAAACGCATCCTGGTCCAGGAAATGAAACTTGAAATGAAATGAGCGGGAAGAAACGGTGCGAAACTGCATTTGCCAAATAACAAATAAATAAATAAAATAGGACAATTTATTCATGAAGTTTGGAAAAGCCGTTATGTTATGTTATGTTAATTAAAAATGTTTTATTTCAAACATACCATTTTACTTCTTGACTCTCCTAAAGCTCCTCACCGCACAATAAAGACTGAAAGGAGGGGGAGGGGAAGAATCATTTCCCACAAATGATCGCTTCGTCTATTTAATGGCGTCAGAAGGAAAAAAAAAAAAAAAAAAAAAAAAAAAAAAAAAATATATATATATATATATATATATATATATATATATATTGATATATATATTGATATATATATAATATATATTGATATATATATAATATATATATATATATATATAATAATTAATATATATGATATATATATAATAATTAATAATTAACGATAATAATTAATCATGTCTTTATCATGTGTTTAAATAGTAAATAGGACTATGTGAACACAGGTTGGCATTTAAAACACTAGCTTACATTAAATTTAATTATTAAATTTAGTAAATTCATAATGGCCATTTGCTTTTTTACAAATGCTTCTGTTTCAGATGGTATATTATGTGCTTACATGAAGCAGACTAATATTTATTTTTAATATGAAATCACAAGGCATTTTGTAGTTTCTCTTATGTGATACACTCAGTTCAGTTCATAGATCACTCTCCTATTGAGCTCATGTGCAGAGCTGTGGGTCAAGCATTGAAAACCACTATAGGCTATGCAAATGACATTGTGCTATTTATTATAATCGGATGCGTTGTGTCACATTATTTTTCTAATGAATCAATAAAATCATTCTGGGATTTATTCCAACAATATGAGGTCACATGCAGAGGTGTCATGCCCATTCTAAGTGTATGTGCCCCCTCAGGTTTTTGAGTCAAGTGGATTTTGAAAGCAGCTTCCAAAAAACAAAAACAACAAAAAAAATAAAAATAAAATAAATAAATAAATAAATTGCTGAATAATATTTTTTATTTTTGATAGAGTCACACCATCATGATTAAATCGTTCAGTGCGTCATATCATCAGCAGCTAATTAATCTAATTTTGTAATTCATATAGATGCAAAATTTAGTGAGACAAAGCGGAACTTTTATATTTTAAGATTTTGTAGCCTGTACCTCAGCCTTTTTATTTCATTTCAAAACATGATTGCAGACAAATTTTGCTTTTGTTAAATAACTAGCCTAATAATTTTTGAGTCAAAAAACAGCGTTAAAATAGAGATAATAGAGATAAAATGACTGATCTACTGGTCTTTCTTTAATTAATAAACACACTATTTACATAACTCTAAATTAATACTTTATATTGCACTATAACTGAATGCAACTAATAGAAAATGAGTTTGGAATGAGTTCTTGACCAGACAGGACAATTTAGTTCACTTTCCAAAAAAATAAAAAAATAAAAATATATTTACAACATCTTGAGTGTGAAAAACCATTAGTCTAAAGAACCTTTCTGTGCTACAAAGAACCTTTCTGTGCTACAAAGAACCTTTCTGTGCTACAAAGAACCTTTTGTGCAATGGAAAGGTTCTTTGGATATAAAAGGTTCTTCATGGAACCATACAGGGTCCCAAAGCACCTTTTTTTTTAAGAGTGTAATGTCAGCATTTTATTTTAAAAATGGATCGGTTCCTTGTGCCAAGTAGGCCTGACTAAAGATTTTTCTAGTCAACTAGTCGCACATTTATATTAAATTGATTAGTATAATTACCTACTAAACCATCCTTTTAATATAGGCATTTAGGCGTATTATAGCCTATTCCGCGCTCAAGCGCACGCATAAAGCTTGCCGCAAAACACTGGCTAAAGTAATGATTATGAATGCATCAAGGAAAAAGAACACATTTTAATTATGTATTAATAAACTAGCGCTTTCTCAGTCAGTGTCGGCTGCAAAGATGAAGTTGCCGAATGCCGTCTCCAAAGTAATGGATGTACCTATAATAGAGAAATGCACCTATACGGACTACATAATCAGAGAAGATTTTTTTTTTTAAATTGGTTTTCAAGCTTTCTGCAGTTTTATTTCTTATGTCTGTGAGCTGGTTCATTGTTGTGAATGCGTGAGCGCGTGCTCCATTCACGAGACTGCATGAGACGACTAAAAGCACATCCAAAAATGACAGGAGTAGTAGGCTTTAAGTTCTTTCAGCAGCAAATAAATAAATAAATAAATAAATAAATAAATAAATAAAGATTGCGCGGGCACCCCCATGTCAGTAAGCGCGATAATACTCTCACACTCCTCATAAACATTTGAAATGCGCCTATATAGCGATTTCATTATTCATATAAAATAATAATAATAATAATAATAATAATAATAATAATAACAACAACTGTTTTGGTCATATTTACTATTAATTGCCCAGCCCCCCCTGTCATTGATCTAGCACCCCCTCAGCACCTGCGTTCAAAATTCTCTGGCGCCGCCCCTGCTCATAGCCCAAGTTCCTTGAAGTCCAATGTTAAGTTTCCACAGTCTGTGATGATTTGGGGTGCAATGTCATCTGCTGCTGGTGTCGGTCCATTGTGTTTTTTGAAAACCAAAGTCACTGCACCCGTTTACCAAGAAATTTTGGAGCACTTCAAGCTTCCTTCTGCTGACCAGCTTTTTAAAGATGCTGATTTCATTTTCCAGCAGGATTTGGCACCTGCCCACACTGCCAAAAGCACCAAAATTTGGTTAAATGACCATGGTGTTGGTGTGCTTGACTGGCCAGCAAACTCACCAGACCTGAACCCCATAGAGAATCTATGGGGTATTGTCGAGAGGAAAATGAGAAACAAGAGACCAAAAAATGCAGATGAGCTGAAGGCCATTGTCAAAGAAACCTGGGCTTCCACACCACCTCAGCAGTGCCACAAACTGATCACCGCCATGCCACGCTGAACTGAGGCAGTAATTAAAGCAAACGGAGCCCCTACCAAGTGTTGAGTACATATACAGTAAATGAACATACTTTCCAGAAGGCCAACAATTCACTAAAAATGTTTTTTTTTTATTTTATTATTTTTTTATTTTATTATTCTATTCTATTATTCTAGTATTCTAATTTGTTGAGATAGTGAATTGGTGGGTTTGTGTTAAATGTGAGCCAAAATCATCACAATTAAAAGAACCAAAGACTTAAACTACTTCAGTCTGTGTGCATTGAATTTATTTAATACACGAGTTTCACAATTTGAGTTGAATTACTGAAATAAATGAACTTTTCCACGACATTCTAATTTATTGAGATGCACCTGTATATATATATATATATATATATATATATATATATATATATATATATGTGTGTGTGTGTGTGTGTGTGTGTGTGTGTATGTATGTATATGTATGTGTGTGACCCTGGACCACAAAACCAGTCTTAAGTAGCACGGGTATATTTTTAGCAATAGCTAAAAATACATTGTATGGGTCAAAATTATAGATTTTTCTTTTATGCCAAAAATCATTAGGATATTAAGTAAAGATCATGTTCCATGAAGATATTTCATAAATTTCCTACCATAAATATATCAACTTCATTTGTGATTAGTAATATGCATTGCTAAGGACTTAATTTGGACACCTTTAAATGCAATTTTCTCAATATTTAGATTTTTTTGCAACCTCAGATTCCAGATATTCAAATAGTTGTATCTCGGCCAAATATTGTCCTATCTTAACAAACCATACATCAATGGAAAGTATAAATGTATAAATCTCAATTTTGAAAAATTGACAAGACTGGTTTTGTGGTCCAGGGTCACACACACACACACACACACACACACACACACACACACACACACACACACACACATATATATATAAAAAAATTCAAAAATAAAATGCAAATAATAAAATACAAATAAAAATAATTCATTTAAAAAAAATAATTAAAATTAATCTTTACTTTAATGTGAATAAAGTACTTAGAGACATTGTGGTAAACCATTATCACCTTGTGTAATGTCCATAACAGTAAAGTTTACATTTGATATTGTGTTATGAATTGGTTACATATGCTTCATTTTTGTGTGCTATTTTCTCCATCTCCTGAAGCCCATGAACATGCTACAGCCATAACACAAAGTCACTATAAATGAAAATATCTGTGGAGAAAGAAAATAACACTATTATAACACTTTTTTTTATTAACAACACTATTTACATACTGTGTGTAATATAATTTTATGTATGTATGTATGCATTTATTTATTTATTTATTTATTTATTTAGTTACATACACATACATACATACATATATATATATATATATATATATATATATATATACACATATATATAATTGCTCCAAGCATGGCTCACATAAAAAACTCAAATTTTGTTTCTGCTTTAGAAGGTTAATGGTAAAGGTAGGATAGTATGGAAATACTGAACAGTTCCAAATCAGTCAATCAATCAATAAAAATATACAGAAAAATAGTAATATTGCGAAATATTATTTCGATTTCTAATATTGGTTTTCCATTTTAATATACTTTAAAATATAATTTATTTCAGTGATGCAAAGCTGAAATTTCATCAGCAATTACTCCAGTCTTCAGTGTCAACATGACCCTTTAGAAATAATTCTCATATGCTGATTTATTATCACTGTTGGAAACAGTTGTGCTGCTTAATATATTTTGGGACCTGCGATACTTTTTCAGGATTCTTTGATGAATAGAAAGTTAAAAAGAACAGCATTTATTTAAATTAAAGAAGAAAATAAAACATTTTCCAATGAATGAATGAATGAAGCTGCACAACTGTTTCCAACACTGATAAAAAAAAAAAAATATAGCCGCAAGCGGCAATCATCAGGGTCCAAGCATGGCCCATTGGGCAATTGATGTTGAAAACATCAAAATAGACATAAAAAGAAAAAAAATAAATAAAATAAAAAACTGGTTAAATATACAAATCCAACTGATGTCAAAAACTTGGAATGACGTAGATTTGATATAAATTGAATGTCAAACATATTGGCCCACATATAAATTAAACCAATTTCAGTTTGGGCTTAACTTCTTATTTTCACCCAGTTATCAAATTGCTGTCCAAACTGAATTTAAAATGTGCCCGCTGGGAAACGCTCATGTAAAGGATAGGCTACAGTTATTTTACAATGACCAGGTCACTTTTCAAACGTAATACGAGTAGGCCTATTAAAATGTCTATGGAAGTATTATTTTATGTACCATATCTCAATAGACAAATAATATTGTCTCTTCATTTTAACTGGAACGCAATATATGCAGTCATGTCTGACAACTTGACAAATGTTTTCTGAAATCACGATATATAAATAGATATGAAGATATTTTATAAGATCACAGATATTACCCAAGATCACATATTTCTTTGGAAACTTATTAAACTTAGATTGTTTTAGCCTTTATTATACTTCTTAATAAAGGCTAAAGCCTCTATGAAACTATAATAAATAAACTATAATAAATGTTATGCATAGTTAATCTATTGAACCATTTACACAGATTTTAAACTACCTGATCTAAAAGAATTTGTTGTCTTGTGCCTCCCTCTTTTGGACAACATTAGTATTACCTCATCTCTCAATAGAAATCTCAATAGATTTCTTATCCTCTAGTGGACAATATTAGTACAACATGTTGTAGTTCGTCTGCAATTTTGAAAAACTTATTTTTCGATCTCCTCTTAAACCACTTCACTGATTCACACAAAAATTTAGCATGTTTCATCTATAGACAGTAATGACAAAAAGTTATCAAAATAATTTTAATTAGTCAAACTGTTAATTAAACTATATCTTCTAAACTATTTGATGAATCCAGATTCTTTTGATAACTTTTTGACATGAGGATCTCTAGATGATACATATATGAAATTTGGTTTTAATTGGACAAATGGTCTAGGATGAGTTTGAAAAAGTAGATTTATAAAACAGCTAAAAATGGTGGAATAATTTTATGCAGCTTGACACAGAGAATCATAGGGAAAAATAATTTTGATTGTAGCCTGTATAGTTGTGGAGATATGAGCAAAAATGTAAAAGTACTTATTATAGCGCCACCTATGGTCTGATTGGGGTGTGTGTGTGCACCTAAGTAGTGTGGGATATTTGGGACCATCCTGCCAAATTTGGTGTTTCTACAACTTACGGTTTTGGTTGGCCAGACACTTAAGGGCAGAATAATAATAATAATAATAATAATAATAATAATAATAATAATAGCTGCAAGCAGCAATTAAGGGGCCAAGCAGAACAGAGGCAAATGAGGAGCTAAGCATGGCATGGAGCATCAGACCAACTGCAACGAGTAATTAACACCATTTTAGGATGATTGTACTTGAAATTACTGAAAAATCATAAATACTGTACAACCACTAGTAATATGATTCAATGGGTCATTACTTTTGACAAGTAGGTGGCGCTGTTATCAAATTGATGTGGCGTGTTCTGTGTGAGGTGAAAATGGCACACACAGTGTCAATATGTCAAAGTTTTGCAGACATACATCCTCAGTCATTTTAGCATTATGCCTTAAGTTTGTTGCTGTGCTATACAATAACAGTTTCGTCTATCGACAAGAAATTCATAACATTTTGTCAGCATGGTCTGAAGATGATCTGACTCAAGTTTGGTGAAAATCAGATAAATGATCTAGGAGGATTTAGAAAAATAGGTTAAATATAAATAAAAATGGCAGACATTACATTCAGCAGCGATGGCAATATTGATATCTATTTTTTCAGCATTTTTATTACAATAGGCTAATTTAATCAAAAGTTATTAGCATTTTATGGAAATCTTGTTATTAATGGTTAATGGCTTAATATGAATGGTTTATCACTTTTGACCAATAGGTGGCGCTGTTACCAAACTGATGTGGTGTGGTGTGGTCAGTGGGAGGTGGCAATGCCACATACAAAGTTTGGTGTCAGTATATCAAAGCTTTGCAGAGATTCAGTCTCAGTTGCAGTTTTGAATCCAACAATTTCATTTGATGTCTTTTTGTCTATATGTTCTGAAGATGATCCGAGTCAAATTTGGTGAAATTCAGACAACTGGTCTAGGAGGAGTTCGAAAAAGTAGGTTTTCAACATAAATCAAAATGGTGGACAGGAAGTTCCGCTGAATATGGCAAAAAAAGAAAAAAAAAAATGGTATCTGTGTTCTCGGCATGACCTAAAGAATGTATTGAGACCAGTTTCATTACAATATACTCGAAAGTTATTAGCATTTTTGCAAATTTCATTATAACTTTTGAGCACAAGGTGGCGCTGCCCTGAAATTTTTTGAGTACCATCAGGGCATGATGCCACAGAAACATACTAAGTTGCATAACGATACGTTAATGTGTTCGTAAAATATAGCATTGGACAACAAAATTCAAAATGGCCGATGTCCAAAATGGCTGACATGGGAAAATTGGTTATCATTCGACTTGGCATACTACACTGAATCTAAACAGACCAGTTTTGTGATTTTTGGGCAAACCATTCAGAAGTTATAAGTGAAAATAATAACTTTTCATATCTCCTGACCACTAGGTGGTGCTGTACCAAAACTGTGCAGGTAGTCTGGAGAGATATAGCCTCAAGTCTGATTTGGCAAGCTTTTCGTCGAATCCGTTTGTGCGGGTTTCGAGAACAGATGGGTCTATCAAAAATCTTTTGATAACTTTTTGCCAGCATGGTCTGAAAATGATCTGAGCCAATTTTGGTGAAAATCCAGGACGAGTTTGAAAAGAAAAAGGTTTTTCAAACTATTAAAATTAGTGAAAAAACTTGATCTTACGGATTTTAAATTTTGGTGTTCATTTGACTCGGCATGAGCCAAGGAATCAGAAGAAAAAAAGATTTTTCATCTGAACTTTACGGTTCAAAAGTTATTAGCATAAACAAAAGTGCAACTTGGGACAGTTGGTGGCGCTAGAGGGATTGAGTTAGAGACTCCAAATTAGCTATAGTGACAGGTCAGACTGTGACAGGTCAGACAGTGTGCCAAATTACATAACTTTCCTGCAAGCAGTTCTATGGGCTGCCATAGAATCAAGAGCGGAAGAGGAAGAAGAGGAAGAAGAAGAAGAAGAAGAAGAAGAAGAAGAAGAAGAAGAACGGCAACGGATACAATAGGTTCCTTCACACTTTTGGTGCTTGGCCCCTAATAAGAAACTCCGTATGAAAACAATAGGGTTCTGGCAACTTTGGTGCTTAGACCCCTAAAAATCAGCTTATTAGTGTGATTTCTTTCAATACAGAAACTATAAAATACTTGTTTTGTCCTACCCTGCTTAATATGCAGAGATAGCTATAAGTAGCTCCAGAAAGTTGTACAAATTGTGACTCTGTGGTGTTCACTCAAAGATAGCAACACTAGCTCAACTGATGCCATGAGCTTTTTCTGCCTATAAAAGTGTTCCTGCGGTTCAGCATGCATGCTAGAAAAATGTACAAGTTGATTGTACTGTGAGCAGGTGTGTAAAATACTTGAGTAATTTTACTTAATTACTGTACTTAAGTATTATTTTGGGGTATTTGTACTTTATTCAAGTACAGTTTAAAGTGACTACTTGTACTTTTACTTTATTACATTTCTGAAGAATAAGCTAATTTTCACTCCTCACAATCTTATTTCAACTAGAAAAGTACTTGTTACAGTTTTATTTTATCTTACAAACATTAAATATGGTATATGGAAGCTCACACGTGCACGTCAATAAGGTTTGTTTTCATGCATCAAGCACATCCGTTTCAGCTTCGGTTATAAATGACAGTTAAATTTCTGGCTTCAAAATTTCTTTGCCATCAAATGTGAGGAAGCATAAGGTGGCTAAGTTTATTCATTATTCATTATTTTTGTCCATTTTGATATAGCCATTAGCTGTCTGTGTACTATACTGGCTGAATGCACAAAACTGAGTGCAAATAAAATCAGTGATAAGAATTAAAATACAATTCATGTTTTAGTGGCCATGATTACTTTTTAAATTAAATGTTACAAATCTCCAAATCTCTTAAATTAAATGTAAATCATGTTTAGTGATGTTCTTACCTGGGAATCGATCATTTGTATTATAATGATATATTGTGCAACAATTAGGACTGTCAGTGAGTTTTAGTCTATTTAATTTAAATTTTATTTGCTTGTTTATTTGGAGCTCTAAATGCTCCAAATAAACAATTAAAAGAAAAATTGTTACAGACAGGGGCGTTGAGTAGACAACACAAAAAGGTGACATTTTCAAAAAGTCAATAATGTATGTTTTAATTGATGTCACTCATCATTAATTCAAAACAGGCTCTTATATTCTGTCTGGAATATATTTCTAGCCTCTGCATCTGGCTCGTTAGAGGGATACTCCAATCAAAAATTACAATTCTCTCATCATTTACTCACCCTCATGCCATCCCAGATGTACATGACTTTCTTCAGATGAACACAAACAAAAATTTTTTTAGTGCATATAATTCCAAAAAAGTGAACATAATGGTAAAGTAAAAAAAATAAAAAAAAAATGCAGAAAGATGGATTATTTTTTCTGAAACTCTTAGTTTGTGTTCATCTGAAGAAAGAAAGTTGTATACACATGGGATGGCATTAAGGTGTAAAGGATGGATTTTTTTATGTTCCACTGTGAAAATTAACAATTTTAATTGTTGTTGTTGCATTAAATAGATGTGTTTGCCATTGTCATTGTGCCACTGCGTTTTGTTTTCTCCCTTTAATCAAACTTTTGTATTTGTGAAAAAAAAAAAAAAAATGCAGTTTATTTTTAAGCAAATTTACTTTGCATTGAGAATATGGTTCAATATGATGAAACAAGAATCTCCTTTCTTTTTTCCTTTTTCAGGGTTACTTCTACTTTTTTAATACTTGAGTACAATTTAAAGTCATACTTTTTTACTTTTACTCAAGCATGTTTTTGGCCAGATACTTGTACTTTTAATAGAGTAAAATTTTCACAGAGTATCTGTACTTTCACTTGAGTATAATTTTTTGAGTACTTTTACACCCCTGACTAAGAGTCACAAGTCATTCAACTTGTGCACTGGACTTTTAATATATTACACAAGTCATATGGACCACTTTAATAAGTCATTTATGGTACTTTGGTGTTTTATTTCTTTTCACATTTTGGGAGCAAAGTCATTATGAACAACTATTGTTGTACAGACCAGCATAGTGGTTTGGAATGACGTGAGGGTAAGAAAATAATTAACTATTCTTCAATCTTCATGATACAATATTCTGAAATAATTGCATATTCTTATCAGAGTGGAAAATATAGACTATGATTGTGTTCTGGATGTTCTATTGCATATTTGAAATTATTTGTATTATTTTATATGTCCTTTCTGTTTTTTTTTTTACTAATTGTGTGTTCAGTGTGTTCATTGTATATATACAAAATCTCCAATTGTTGAACCTGAAAAATACAATCAATGAAAATCAAGGGAAAAGAAAGGTAGTGTTAACAACTCACCGCAGCAGCGACATTAATGTTATATTCTCTATAGTCCAGAAATGTTATTATATTGCCACGAGGTCTGCGTATGCAGGTGCTGTTTGCATATGTACCCGCAGATGAAACTGTAGCTTCCAGCAAAAATGCACCAAAATAAAACAGCAAAGCGATGAAATGGTAGAACATGTCCTGTAAACAATGGGAGACAATTTGAGTTAATGATGTGTACAGATCAATGGATCAAAGGCTAGATTTCAGATAATCCTGTCAGATCATATTTCTAAATAAATTCATTCATTCATTCATTCAATTTTCAGAAGGACTGTCAACATCTCCAAGACGCTTAAAGAAACCTATACTGAAAATCTATACCTGAACAACTCTGTGCAAGTGAACCAAGGACAAAACCTGTTTTAAATGCAAAATGGTCACACCAAATATTTTATTTATTTATTTTTCTATTTCTTCATGTCATTCCTGACAGACTCGATGATGGTGAGATCAGATCTCTGTGTGAAGCATACTGGCTTTTGTCAGATTACTTATGCATACAAAAATATCATTGGATTATTACAATTAATGAGAAAAGGCATGTTTGGAAATGTAAAATGCTATTTCCTACTGAAACAGTACAGCTAAAGATAAATAAGGCTTTAAAAAGGCTTATTTTTTTGCACAGTACTGTATGTGTGTGTGTGTGTGTGTTGACCCTTTTAAATTGTTTAGTAAACTGTTTATCCAGTACTGAAAATTGGCACAGTGCTTATTCTATAACACCAAGTCTTGCTGTTAGAGTGATCTGAGCCAAGGGCCTAATAATCTACAGCCTGTAGGGCTGTTTAAAATTCCTCTTATTTCTATTTCATATTTTTCTTCTTTTCTTTGTTTTTTTTTCAGCTTGAAAATGTTAATGTAACATAAGAGTTTGAAAATACCCCACTAATAGCCCGTTTACACCCCAGGAACTTTCTCAAGGATATTCCCAAGGATATACTTTTCCAAAAGTATTTCAGGCGAGAATGTAGTTGTTTAAAACTCAAATCTGCTGTTTATTTAAAAAGACAGAGCCTATTTGAAAATGTGGACGTGAGGTCCACGCGATCACCGGGCGCTCAGTGCTCATGTATCCCGCTGAGAGGACCATACCTTGGCTAGTCCTTCTGACATTTGCCGCTGGCTCTGATGTCTCTGTATTGGTTAAACGAGATATAAATGCTCATCTTTCAAAAAATAACTGATAACCAGTTATGCCAGTACTTTCTGAATTGTGCCTGTTCTGATTTTTATTTATTTATATATTTTTGTTTGTTTGTTTTTACTAAATGTAAGGTGGCACAGAAGCCACACTGTGTGTTGCTTTTTGAAGAAGAAATATATATATATATATATATATATATATATATATATATATATATATATGCAGGAGCGTCTCAAAAGAGTAAGAAAAAGTTAATTTTTGTTTTTTGTAACTTATTTCAAAAAGTGAAACTTTCATATATTCTAGTTTCATTACATGTCAAGTTAAACATTTCAAAAGTTTTATGTTTTATTTTTGATGATTAGAGTTTACAGCTCATGAAAGTCAAAAATCCAGTATCTCAAAATATTACAATATTTCCGATCAATCAAAAAAAGGATTTGCAAAACATAAAAGTTCAAGTTCTTTAAAGTATGTTAATTTATGCAATCAATACTTGGTCGGGGCTCCTTTAGCATAAATTACAGCATCAGTGAGGTGTGGCATGGAAGTAGAGGTCTGCATTCCCGCGGGACCCGACCAGATTTCTTGCGCCGCGGGATTAAATTCCTGAATAAAACGCGGTAACGGTCGGTAACTCTGGTGTAATTTGAATGGGAGCGGGCAGTCTAACAATATCCCGTTCCCGACGTCCATTCAGTACAGAATATCTGCGCTTTATTCTCATTGACCACCGGTACAGCCTGCACTCTATGCACGCGCTGCACGCATGCTTTCTGCGTCATGCATTTTATTTGCGGGGTCTGTGCGCGCAGCATGTGCATAACGATGCTCAGAGCAGGCTGTACCAGTGGTAGGCTAAATACGGTCCTCAGACAGAACAGGCAGGTTGTCGATGAGTGACAGAGCAGAATAAGTGTGGAGCAAGGAATGAGTGTCCTTGAAGGACGTTCAACTCGGTTTTGTTTATATATTGCTTAGCCTATAATTTTAAACGACAGATGTCGTATTTATTTATTTGTTTTTTTCTGTGACACTTTTCCTACTTTTAACAGAAAATGTCAAACGAATTTTGACACGATTAATAAAAATATCTAATAGGCTATTTTTGTACAACCTACACTTTTTTCCTCTCTCTCTCTCTGGGACACTTTTTCCTATTGTGTTGTAACTGTTAAATGAATTGTATCCTGACAATAATAAAAATAGGCTAAGAAATACAATTTTTGTAAAACATTTTTATTTTCTCTGTGATACTTTTTCCCCCTACTGTGTTGCATTTAATGTTAAACAAATATTGTGTTTTAAGATTATTAATATTAATTCAAGTCAACAAATTTAAGACTCTTGACAAGACGAATAAAATAAATACAATTTTGTGCAGACTACACTTTTATTTGTTAGCCCATCTCTCTTTCTTTGAGTAGCGGACATTTAAATGTGAGATTCTGTGAACCAGATCTAAATTTAGTGGGAACAGTTGGGTCACGAAGAAATTATTGTAAGCGGACAGCGGGTGAGCAAAGAGTGAATATACAGTATAGCGGGAGCGGGTGGGTGTGGAATATAACCTCGCGGGAGCAAGAATAAAAAAACAGTCCCGCGCAGACCTCTACATGGAAGCGATCAGCCTGTGGCACTGTTGTGGCACTATTGAGCCTTCAGCTCGTCTGTATTGTTGGATCGACCGTTTCTCATCTTTCTCTTTAAAATATCCCATAGATTCCATATGGGGTTCAGGTCAAGCATGTTGGCTGGCCAATCAAGCACAGTAATATCATGGTCAGCAAACCACTTGTAAGTGGTTTTGGCAATATGGGCTGGTGCTAAAGTCCTGCTGGAAAAGGAAATCAGCATCTCCATAAAGCTTGTCAGCAGATGGAAGCATTAAGTGCTCCAAAATCTCCTGGTAGACAGCTGCATTGTCTCTGGACTTGATAAAACACAATGGACCGACACCAGCAAACGTCATGGCACACCAAATCATCACTGACTTCACACTGGACTTCAAGCAGCTTCGATTCTGTGCCTCGCCAGTCTTCCTCCAGACTCCAGACCTTGATTTCCAAATGAAATGCAAAATTTACTTTTATATGAAAAGAGGACTTTGGACCACTGAGCAACAGTCCAGTTCTTTTTCTCCTTAGCCCAGGTAAGATGCTTCTGACATTGTTTCTGTTTCAGTGGTAGCCCTTTTCCTGAAGACTTCTGAGCGTGGTTACTCTTGATGTACTGACTCCAGCTTCAGTCCACTCCTTGTGAAGCTCTCCCAAGTGTTTGAATCGGCTTTGCTTGACAGTATTCTCAAGCTTGCGGTCATCCCTGTTGCTTGTGCACCTTTTCCTATCCAATTTCTTTCTTCCAGTCAACTTTGCATTTAATATGCTTTGATACAGCACTCTGTGAACAGCAACCCCTTTCAGTAATGACCTTCTGTGACTTACCCTCTTTGTGGAGGGTGTCAATAGCCACTTTTCCACCGAAATTACCTGGAACAATTTGTCTTTAGCCTTCTAGCCGAGTTGAGGCTGCTCTCGTTGGGATACATGACCATTGAGTGCCCGCTGATCACTTGAAGCTCACGTCTCTGAAACTGGCAAAGCACATTTTCAAATAGGCGCTGTCTTTATAAATAAACTGCAGATTTACTACATTCTCGCCTGAAATACTTTTAAAACTACATTTCATGACACAATAACAGTAATATTTTAAAAAATTATGCGAATAAATGGTGGTTGAAATACTATGCTGCGTGAACTCAACCAATCAGCATGTTCAGTGCCTAAGTCCTGCCCCCAAAAGTTCCGGACCTTTGAAAAAGTACTATCTCGCGAGCAGGGACTTTCTGAGGGGCAAATTTTTACCCGGGACTTTATTTAGATCCTGGTTCCTGCAGTGGAACCACACACCGAGTACCGGCCCAAAGTCCCTAGTTCCTGGGGAAAATTCTGCAGTGGAAACGGGGCTAATGTTTGTCTTATGGACCATTGCCAAGTCAGCAGTCTTCCCCATTATTGTGGTTTCAAAGAACAAGAGATACCCGGAATTTATACTGTAGGGATAGTCATTTAATGAAACTAAAATATAAATATTCTAATATTCTGAGATTCTGGATTTTTGACTTTCATGAGCTGTAAACTCTAATCATCAAAATTAAAAAAATAAATAAATAAAAATAAAAACTTTTGAAATGTTTTACTTTACAAGTAATGAATAAAATAAAATAATGAATTATTTATTATTATTCATTTTCACTTTTTGAAATGTTACAAAAAAAAAACCTTTTTCACGATATTCTATTTTTTTGAGACACACCTATATATACTGTATACACTATATTGCCAAAAGTATTGGGTCACCCCCTTCTAATTCTACTTTAGTAATTTCCATGAGTACAAATCTTAATGTTTAAGCATATAATGATATTCTAGGGAATTGTGTGCTTCTAATTTTAAAGCAACAGTTTGGACAGGACCCTTTTCTATTCTAACATGACAATGCCTCTGTGTATAAGGCAAGGTTCAAAAAGAAATGATTGATTTAGTCAGTGTGGAAGAACTTGACTGGTCTGCAGAAAGCCAAGTCCTATTCCAAGCTGAACACCTCTGGTGTGACTTTAAATGCAGACCTTGAGCCAAAAACTCTTTACCAAACACCAATGACTTGTACATACACTATATGGACAAATGTACTGGGATACCCCCTTCTTAAGAACAGAAAAAGGCACTTCCAAAACTGTGGCAACAAAGATGGAAACATAATTCATGTATTTAAAAAATGTATTTCCATCTCTGTTGCAACAGTTTTGGAAGTGTCTAAAATGACTGTACCCATATGTACAAGTCATTGGTGTATGGTGATGAGTTTTTGGCTCAAGGTCTGCATTTAAAGTCACACCAGAGGTGTTCAGCTGGGAATAGGACTTGGCTTTCTGCAGACCAGTCAAGTTCTTCCACACTGACTAAATCAATCATTTCTTTTTGAACCTTGCCTTATACACAGAGGCATTGTCATGTTAGAATAGAAAAGGGTCCTGTCCAAACTGTTGCTTTAAAATTAGAAGCACACAATTCCCTAGAATATCATTATATGCTTAAACATTAAGATTTGTACTCATGGAAATTACTAAAGTAGAATTAGAAGGGGGTGACCCAATACTTTTGGCAATATAGTGTATCTAATGTCTGTCTGGAATTACATGAACAAACTGAGACAGACTAAATCCAGAAAAACTGTGGCAACGTCTCCAAGATGCTTCAAGAAACCTACCTGCAAAGCTACAGTAGTTTTAGTTTTAGGCATTTGTGCAAAAATGCTGTAAAATGAGGATTCTGTCAAAAATAATGTCATAGATTTTCTTTACCAATTAACTTCTATTAACTAAATTAAATCAACATTTGGTGTGACCATCCTTTGCGACAGCAAGCAGCTTTTGCCCTAGGTGCACTTGCGTATAGTTTTCAGGTAGCTTTGCAGGTAGGTTTCTTGAAGCATCTTGGAGACGTTGCCACAGTTCTTCTGGATTTAGTCTGTCTCAGTTTGTTCTGTTTCTTCCTGTCATTCCAGACAGACTGGATGATGATGAGATCAGATTTCTGTGTGGAGCACTGGCTGTTGTCAGACTCCTTGTACAAACAAAAATCTTAAAAAAATCTGGATTATTACAATTAATGGCAAAATTAATGTTTGGAAATGTAAACTGATATTTCCTACTGACACAGCAAAAGATAGAAATAACTGACTTAAAATATATATTTTTTAGATGGTTAAAATACTAGTGTTCTAATAATTTTGTCTAATAATGTTAAACACTAACACTGTAAATCATGTAATGGATTTAAAATGGATTTTCATATTTTCTTGATCTTGGACAGAATCAGGATCTATAAAGATACAATATGTACATAAATGCAATTAGAAAAAGAAAGAAAAGAAAAAAAATACAGGCATCGTAAAAGGTATAGTTTCGAATATGGTTAAAAGTGACCTTCATATTACAAAAATAAAGATGTTAATTTTAATAATGATTAACTCCTGGGATATAAAATGATCTTGAACAAATGCAAATCCTCCAACCTATCTAAAAATTGAACTTTAAGAACTGTATTGCAAGCACTGGTATTTCCTGTTTTACCAACCCTGTGACCTTGAGCCGGGTGCTTAACCCTAAACTGTACTTGGATGACTGTCCTGGCAATTAGTGTCCAATAATCTACACTAAAGTGTCCACTCTATGAATGTGTTAAAATTAGTCTTAGCACTGTGCATTCGTAAAGTCATACACACTCACCATGAAATTCCAGTCAGTGTTAATCTTGTCAGCCAGGCCCAGCAGAAACAGGGCAAGGTATAGAGATGAACAGATGAACATGGTTACTGACACAAACATCACCCATCCCTGCAACAATGGCACAGACACATTCGTCGACGCTACTAATATCCACACCAACCCTCCAAACACCTAATTGAAAAAAAAAAAAAAAAAAGTATATATATGAAGCCACTGCATTTTATATAGCATATTAGAAAATAAGTAATACTCAAAGATGGACAATTACTAGATATTTTCAGCATTATCATGGGATAAAGTCATTGTTTAGTTTAGTTTTACCGGTGACCCACTAAAAACACCATAGTTTGCTGACAGGTAAGACAGGCTTTCTGAATTCAAAGACCTCAAAATTTGTTATGATTGGTGTGTATGGGCATAATAAACTTAATATTACTATATTCTTTCAGAGTATCAAGTATGAATCGTATACCTATAGCCTTATTATTATGACTTGCACATGAAATAAAGGTGTATGCTGTACTGCCATAATCCAACAAAGAATACATCTTTGTGAATTATAGAGATTTAACCCAGTAAGCCTTAAAAAAGTTATAAACAATAACACTTACAATTTCCAAACAAATTAGGGCTCCTGAATATGTCCTCAATATTGCCAATCCAAGGGGTAGAGAAATAGTCGGTGCTGGAAAGGAGGTAGTGGCCGGGTTCGGTGTTTCCGCCATCCTCATTCAGCTTGACAAATACAGGTTGAACAAAGAACTAATGCATGGGAGAATCCTGCTGGAGTCATGTATCAGGAACAGGTCTGGCAGGTGTGTGGCCACTCCCATCTTGTTAGGTAATTTTCCACTCCCACAGTTGAGCCAAACAACTGTCTGAGAGCATGCACTCTTATTTACTCTGAATTTGACAGGCTTTATTATTTAAAATGTGCCACTGTTTTTAGTTTAGTTTTAGTTTTTAGTTTTCCTTTGTCCACAATACGATTTATTTTATTTTCTTCTGTTTGGCCATGCACAAAAATAACTGAACAGTTTAATAACTTTGGTTAATAATTAACATGTATGCTTAGGTTCAACATACCTAAGTAAACATTATTTTACACCCCAAATTGATAATACATTAAATCTCAAAGAACTCTTTGATTTAAGGTACTGAATGAAGTCCATGTACTATGTAACACATGAAGAAAAAGTATATTGAAAGGGCTAAGAAGCTTTCTGAAAAGGTGATTGTCAACAATGAAACAAATTTACCATCCATAAATGGAAGGTGAAGTGCACAGGCCTTTTCATTAATTATTGCCTAGTTTTGTGGAAAAGACCACTGCTTTAGTGACTTCTTGTAAAATGCTGAAGGATATACTGAACACTGCCATCTATTAATATGAACAGAAATGTTTGATATAGGTTGTACCATTTATCATAACTACTTATAAAAAGTGCTTTGACTTCACATGTGACAAAGTCATGATTAACAGATAGCAAGCATGCAAGTCTAAATGTTATCAGCTAGGAAAAAAAGTCATATCTATACATAGACTATACAGAAATTTACTGCAATCAGAAAATAAGTATTCAGCAGTTGCAGTAGCTCATTGTAATCTGATTTATTTGTTTATTTGTTGTTGGTAGTAGTGTTGTCAGAAAAAAGCATGGCAAGATCTAAAAATAATAAATTACAGTGAAAAGTTTCCTCACCATTATTTAAAGCATGTTTAATTTAAATGATTTAAAATAGTGGTGGATAATTCATAAAATGGTGGATAAATCATAAAATCAAGAACATTAAAACTTTTTCTTTACAAAAATTCTAAATACAGTAAAGTTATATGACATTTACTTATATATCAGCTTAGCCTATTAAAATTATTTAAAAATAAAATCTTTTTCTCTGTGGCCATTAAACCATCACAAGACTGAAGTTGCTGAAGTACTTTTGTTTTTGACAAACTCACATATGCAGTACTGTGTGGCTCCACAATCTACCTGGCTCCAGCCTCCAGTATTACGAAGCTGCACACAATCACCTTTACCACTGTGTAGGCTCTGCAGAGATCAGACTGTGGTATTTAAGTCATGTCAAGTATTATTTGTATAGCGCTTTTAACAATGCAAATTGTGTCAAAGCAGCTTTACATCAGCTTGATATAAAGCTGGGTGGCTTTATATCAGCTTTACAGTATTTAGACGGGGAAATAGTTTGTCAAAATTAGGGCTGTCGCGGTGAAGGAATTTCCCTTGCAGTAATATTGAGAGGCTCAAAACCGCGATATGCGGTATTATCGCCATTATATATACAGGTGCATCTCAATAAATTAGAATGTCGTGGAAAAAAACATTTATTTCAGTAATTCAACTCAAATTGTGAAACTCGTGTATTAAATTCAATGCACACAGACTGAAGTAGTTTAAGTCTTTGGTTCTTTTAATTGTGATGATTTTGGCTCACATTTAACAAAAACCCACCAATTCACTATCTCAACAAATTAGAATACTTCATAAGACCAATAAAAAAAACATTTTTAGTGAATTGTTAGCCTTCTGGAAAGTATGTTCATTTACTGTATATGTACTCAATACTTGATAGGGGCTCCTTTTGCTTTAATTACTGCCTCAATTCGGCGTGGCATGGAGGTGATCAGTCTGTGGCACTGCTGAGGTGGTATGGAAGCCCAGGTTTCTTTGACAGTGGCCTTCAGCTCATCTGCATTGTTGGGTCTGGTGTCTCTCATCTTCCTCTTGACAATACACCGTAGATTCTCTATGAGGTTCAGGTCTGGTGAGTTTGCTGGCCAGTCAAGCACACCAACACCATGGTCATTTAACCAACTTTTGGTGTTTTTGGCAGTGTGGGCAGGTGCCAATTCCTGTTGGAAAATGAAATCAGCATCTCCATAAAGATTGTCGGCAGAAGGAAGCATGAAGTGCTCTAAAATGTCTTGGTAGATGGCTGCGTTGACTGTGGACTTCAGAAAACACAATGGTATAACACCAGCAGATGAAATGGCAGCCCAATTCATCACTGACTGTGGAAACTTCACACTGGGCTTCAAGCAGCTTGGATTCTGTGCCTCTCCAGTCTTCCTCCAGACTCTGGGACCTTGATTTCCAAATCAAATGCAAAATTTATTTTTATCTGAAAAGAGGACTTTGGACCACTGAGCAACAGTCTAGTTTTTTTCTCCTTAGCCCAGGTAAGATGCTTCTGACATTGTTTCTGTTTCAGAAGTGGCTTGGTAGCCCTTTTCCTGAAGACGTCTGAGCGTGGTGACTCTTGATCACTGACTCCAGCTTCAGTCCACTCATTGTGAAGCTCTCCCAAGTGTTTGAATCAGCTTTGTTTGACAGTATTCTCAAGCTTGTGGTCATCCCTGTTGCTCGTGCACCTTTTCCTACCCCATTTCTTCCTTCCAGTCAACTTTTCACTTAATATGCTTTGATACAGCACTCTGTGAACAGCCAACCATTCAGTAATGACTTTCTGTGACTTACCCTCTTTGTGGAGGGTGTCAATGATTGTCTTCTGGACAACTGTCAGATCAGCAGTCTTCCCCATGATTGTATAGGCTATTGTGTAACCATTTTGAAGGTTCAGGAAACCTTTGCAGGTGTTTTGAGTTGATTAGCTGATTGGCATGTCACCATATTCTAATTTGTTGAGATCAAAATCATCACAATTAAAAGAACCAAAGACTTAAACTACTTCAGTCTGTATACATTTAAATTTATTTAATACACAAGTTTCACAATTTGAGTTGAGTTAGTGAAATAAATGAACTTTTCCACGACATTTTAATTAATTGAGATGCACGTGTATATGTATATATATATATATATATATATATAAAATCTGTGTTTGTATGTGTTACGACGTAAGGAGGTCATATTCAGAAACCAATGAAACCGAAACTAAATCGCGTTGAAACAGGAAGTCAAGTAAACAGAACAGAATAACAAAATAATGGTCCACATAACAGAGCATAAACCTGACAATAAAATCGTTAGGCTATTGTTAGCCGATATATATAACAGTTAGTGCTGATCCTCGAATCTGAATGGATGAGACTTTTTCGGTTGATATTTCATCTGCGTGTTCTAGACGGGCTGTCAGTCAGTGCAGTTTCATTGTTGCGCCTTTGAGTGAGTCTTCATTCAACCGTTCATTCAACTACACGTTCAAAAACGCTGATTCATTCAAAGAGATATGTAATGAAACACGCTTTTGAAATCATTTTAACTTTGAGCGCCACTTTTAAAGCCTCAGCTGACCAGCAGAGCGTCGATGCTAAGACGGAGATTTCGCTTTCCTTGGACATGACAACCTATTTTCACAAATAAATATACATGACTCAGCCTGAAGGACAGACGCAGGTAATCGCACACAATCAGTCGATCTCTCTCTCATTCGCTGTCTGTTTAGGCTTGTTAAGTGCAAAATCTACTGAGCCTCTGTAGAAATCAGCATGGTACACACATTATGTTATCATCATTACTAACTTATTTAATATTCAGTACAGTAAACGAGAAGGGCATAACCTTATACGAAAAAAGAAAACACACAAATATTGCAGTTGCTGCATTCCTCTGCGGTTATGCTCGTCAATATTTTGAAGAATGTGGAAAAGTCTCTGTATTTTTTTTCCCCCACTATCAAATTCAATGTGGACCAGCAACTGTTTGGTTACCCACATTCTTCAAAATATCTTCTTTTGTGTTCAGCACAAGAAAGAAATTAATACAGGTTTGGGACATGTGAGTATTGCGATATTGCGGTTATCGCGACAGCCCTAGTCGAAATAGTGTCATTCTCCTCTGGCCAGACAAAATCAGCAGCTTAAATCTAGGCTAAAGCAGAGTCAGATTGTGCAAAGGACTCATCTGGTTCTTGTGGTCTTGTCCCGATGGCTATCTAGGAGACAGGGTCTTCACTGGGGATCAGTCTCTGGGGCTCATCTAGTTGTCCTCGTCTCCACTGACATTTAGGGCTGTAGAGGTCATCTCTAGGTGCTGATCCACCATCTGATCTGGATACGGACTGGATCCGGGTAGCTGCAGTGACCATCTGATCTGGATACAGTCTGGATCTGGGTGGCTACGGTGACCCTTGAATAATCCTTTATAATCCTTTAACGGATTTGAATTATAGAAATGTGATAGTGTATTGTGTGTAAACTAGGTTAAAGAGATGGGTCTTTAATCTAGATTTAAACTGACAGAGTGTGTCTGCTTTCCGAACAGTGTTAGGTAGATTGTTCCAGAGTTTGGGCACTAAATAGGAAAACGATCTCCCACCCGCAGTTGATTTTGATATTCTAGGTATTATCAAATGGCCAGAGTTTTGAGATCGCAGCGGACGTGAAGGACTATAATGCGATAAGAGCTCGCTCAAATACTGAGGTGCCAAACCATTCAGGGCCTTATAGGTAATTAGCAAGATCTTAAAATGTTTTCGATTTTTAATAGGGAGCCAGTGCAGTGTTGACAGAACCGGGCTAATATGATCATGCTTCCTGGTTCTAGTAAGAACTCTAGCTGCTGCATTTTGAACCAGCTGGAGTTTATTAAACGTGCAGAGCAACCACCCAATAAAGCATTACAATAATCTAGCCTCGAGGTCATGAACGCATGAATTAATGTTTCTGCATTTGACATTGAGAGCACAGGTCGTAATTTAGGTATATATTTTTAAGATGGAAAAATGCAGTTTTACAAATGCTAGAAACATGTTTTTTGAAGGAAAGATTGCTATCAAAAATTACGCCTAGGTTCCTAACTGATGACGAACAATTTACAGAGCAGCCATCTAGGTTATTACATGCAAAAGTTTTTGGTCCAATAATTAACACCTCTGTTTTTTCAGAATTTAGCAGTAAGAAATTGCAAGTCATCCAGTTTTTGATATCAACGATACATTCTGTTAGTTTTGCAAATTGGTAAGTTTCATCAGGTCACGAAGAAATATAGAGCTGGGTATCATCAGCATAACAGTGAAAGCTAACACCATGTTTCCTAATGATATCTCCCAAGGGTAACATGTAAAGCGTGAAAAGTAAGGGGCCAAGTACTGAGCCTTGAGGTACTCCATACTGCACTTGTGATTGGTATGATACCTCTTCATTTACTGCCACAAATTGATGGCGGTCAGATAGGGGTGGGCGATATGGCAAAAATATCATATCACGATTTTTTTTAGAAATATCACGATTTCACAATTTTATCACAATTATTTGTCATGTTAGTTTTACTATTTTGTCTGAGCAGTGCAGTCAAAATAATTTCCCTGTTATAAAGACAAAGCCTTTCAACGTAACAAAATATAAAAAAGAATGGTGGATATTTAGGCCAAAGTGGACGAAGATAAAAAAATCTTTGTCATTACTTTATCTTTGTTATTAAAAATAAGAAAAAAGATACACATTACAAATACACATAATATACAAATAAAACAAACAGTGTTTTATTTTCAGGTACAATAGGCATATTTAGCAGGAGCATTCAAGCAATTGAATGAACAAATATAAAAATAAAACACTATATAGATTGATTTCTAGCAACTGTATTATTTTTTTCTGTCAAGAGTAGCGAGTTATTTTTTTCTCTTTGCGTTTTTTTGTTTTAACATTAAAGAATAAAAATTCTGTCATCTGTCTGTCGATTCTGTCATAGTGTTTTATATTTATACCATCATTTACTCACTCAAAATTAGTTTTAAACCTGAATGAGTTTCTTTCTTCTGCTGAACATACATGCTATTTTGAAGAATGTGGAACTTGTATTTTCAGACTTGCACTCTCAGACACCTGCACTTCTGCAAGTGATGTCGCTTGCAGTCTTTTTTATTTTTAATTTTCTTATATTTATTAATTATTTATTAAATTGAATCTCTCAACATTTTACACAAGTAGCCAGGTGGTGAAAACAAGAAAAAAGAAACTAAATTACAATGTCACTTGCAATCGCCGCTTACACTTTTTGCTGCCTGTGACGTCACTTGTCAACTCAAGTCAAGTCACCTTTATTTATATACCGCTTTTAACAATACAGATTGTGTCAAAGCACTTAACAGTATCAAACTGGAGGATAGAGTGTCAGTAATGTATAATAATAAGTTTAAACACTCAATTTTCAGTTAAAGGCATTTCATTATTGAATTCAGAGATGTCATTGTCTAGCTCAGTTTAGTTTAAATAGTATCTATGAAATCAAATAGACGATAATCATTAGAAGTTAAGTGTCCCCAACTGAGCAAGCCAGAGGCGACAGAATGGAGAAAAAAAAAACCTTGGGAGAAACCAGGCTCAGTCGGGGTGCCAGTTCTCCTCTGGCCAGGATATTATTATTAATTTTTTTACTTATTGTTTTAATTAAATTTTAAATGTATAAATGTATTATATTTCTATTTTTATATTGTTGCAATTTCTAACAATAATAGTATTATGTAGTTAGGTATTTTATTATATTATAGTTATTTTGTTTAATTTTAAGTTTTATTGTATTTAAGTCGAGGTCTTCACTGGGGATATGTCCCCGGGGCTCATCCAGGTGTCCGGCCTCCGCCGACGGTCAGGGTCGCAGACATCATCTCCCGGCGCCGATCCACCATCTGATCCGGACACGGACTGAGAAACAGAATAATAAAGAAACAGACAAATATTAGCGTAGATGCCATTCTTCTTACGATGTAACGAGTACATCGTGTGTTATGAGGAGTGTTCCCGGTTCCGGTTGATCTAATTAATGGAGCCTAACAATCCTTTAACGGATTTGAATAATAGAAGTGTATTAGCGTGTTATGTGTAAGCCAGGTTAAAGAAATGTGTCTTTAATCTAGATTTAAACTGACAGAGTGTGTCTGCCTCCCGAACAGTGTTAGGTAGATTGTTCCAGAGTTTGGGCGCTAAATAGGAAAAGGATCTTCCGCCCGCAGTCGATTTTGATATTCTAGGTATTATCAAATGGCCAGAGTTTTGAGAACGCAGCGGATGTGGAGGACTATAATGTGATAAGAGCTCGCTCAAGTACTGAGGAGCTAAGCCATTCAGGGCTTTATAAGTAATTAACAAGATTTTAAAATCAATCTGATGTTTGATAGGGAGCCAGTGCAGTGTTGACAGAACCGGGCTAATATGGTCATACTTCCTGGTTCAATTTGAAGGTTTTGGGGACATATCCTAATTTGAAGGTTTTGGGGACATATCCTAATGACAATGATGAATTAAGGACTCTAGCTGCTGCATTTTGGACCAACAGTAGTTTATTGATCAAGCGTGCAGAACAACCACCCAGTAAAGCATTACAATAGTCTAACCTTGAGGTCATAAACGCATGAATTAGCATTTCTGCATTTGACGTTGAGAGCATAGGTCGCAATTTAGATATGTTTTTGAGATGGAAAAATGCAGTTTTACAGATACTAGAAACATGGCTTTCAAATGAAAGATTGCTATCAAACAGCACACCTAGGTTCCTAACTGATGAAGAAGAATTGACAGAGCAGCTGTCAAGTGTTAGATAGTGTTCTAGGTTATTACATGTGGGGTTTTTAGGTCCGATAATTAACACCTCTGTTTTTTCAGAATTTAGCAGTAAGAAGTTACTCGTCATCCAGTTTTTTATATTGACTATACATTCAATTTGGTGTGTTTCACCGGGCCGTGAAGAAATATAGAGCTGAGTATCATCAGCATAACAGTGAAAGCTAACACCATGTCTCCTGATAATATCTCCCAAGGGTAACATGTAAAGCGTGAAAAGTAACGGCCCTAGTACTGAGCCTTGAGGTACTCCATACTTTGCAGGAACGCAGCACTAAGATCCAATAGAACTAATAAAGAGATACAACCATGATCAGATGATAGAAGCAGGTCATTTGTAACTCTAATGAGAGCAGTCTCAGTACTATGATACGGTCTAAATCCTGACTGGAATTCCTCACAGATACCATTTTTCTCTAAGAAGGAATATAATTGTGAGGATACTACCTTTTCTAGTATCTTTGACAGAAAAGGGAGATTTGAGATCGGTCTGTAATTAACTAGATCTTTGGGGTCAAGTTGTGTTTTTTTAATGAGAGGCTTAATAACAGGCAATTTGAAGGTTTTGGGGACATATCCTAATGACAATGATGAATTAATAATAGCCAAAAGAGGATCTATGACTTCTGGAAGCAGCTCTTTTAGTAGTTTAGATGGAATAGGGTCTAACATACATGTTGTTGGTTTAGATGATTTAACAAGTTTATACAATTCTTCCTCTCCTATAATAGAGAATGAGTGGAATTGTTCCTCAGGGGATCTATAGTGCACTGTCTGATGCGATACTGTAGCTGACGGCTGCATGGTTACAATTTTATCTCTGATAGTATCGATCTTGGAAGTAAAGTAGTTCATAAAATCATTACAGCTGTGCTCTTGGGAAATGCCAACACCTGTTGTTGCTTTATTTTGTCGTTAATTTACTGACTGTATTGAATAAATACCGGGGTTATGTTTGTTTTCTTCTAGAAAAGATGAAAAGTAATCAGATCTAGCCATTTTTAATGCTTTTCTGTAGGATAGGGTACTTTCCCGCCAAGCTATACGAAATACCTCTAGTTTTGTTTTCCTCCAGCTGTGCTCCATTTTCCGGGCTGCTCTCTTTAGAGTGCGAGTGTGCTCATTATACCACGGAGTCAAACTGTTTTCTTTGATCTTCCTTAAGCATAAAGGAGCAACTGTATCTAAAGTGCTAGAAAAGAGAGAGTCCATAGTTTCTGTTATATCATCAAGTTTTTCTGCGCTGTTGGATATGCTGAGGAATTGAGATAAATCAGGAAGATTACTTACAAAGCAGTCTTTTGTGGTAGAAGTGATGATTCTACCATACTTGTAACAAGGAGTAGAATTTACAGTTTTAGCTATATGGAGTTTACACAAGACTAGATAATGATCTGAAATATCATCGCTTTGCTGCAGAATTTCAACACCACTAACATCAATTCCATGTGACAGTATTAAATCTAGAGTATGATTTCGACAATGAGTAGGTCCTGAAACGTTGTCTAAACCCAATAGAGTTCAGAATGTCTATGAATGCTGATCCTAATGCATCTTTTTCATTATCGACATGGATATTAATATCACTAACAATTAAGACTTTATCTGCAGCCAATACGAACTCAGATAGAAAATCAGAAAATTCTTTAATAAAGTCTGTGTGGTGCCCTGGTGGCCTGTACACAGTAGCCAATACAAACATCACAGGGGATTTATCACTAACACGTGTTTCTCTAGATAATGTTATACGCAGCACCATAACTTCGAATGACTTATACTTGAAACCCTACCTCTAAGAAATACTGAAAATATTGCTATAAATTGTAGCAACACCTCCCACTTTACCTTTTGGACGCGGTTCATGTTTGTAACTGTAATTTTGGGGGGCAGACTCGTTTAAAGTAATGTAATCATCTGGTTTTAGCCAGGTTTATGTCAAACAAAGCACATCTAGTTTATGGTCAGTGATCATATCATTTACAAAAAGTGGTTTTGTAGAAAGGGATCTAATATTCAATAAGCCAAGCTTTATCATTTGTTTATCTGTATTATATCTGTTTTTTGTTTGTTGAACATCAATTAAATTGTTACTCTTACTTTGGTTTGGATGTTTTCTGTATTTTCTAGTTCAGGGAACAGACACAGTCTCTATAGTGTGATATCTAGGTGAAAGAGTCCCTATGTGCTGAGAATTAACTGACTTCTGTGACGTGAGGCGGCTAGCAGACGGTCGGTTTAGCCAGTCTGTCTGCTCCCTGACCTGGGCCCTAGTTAGTCAAGTACGAACTCTAAGACTATGTGCCATATTTCTAGAGAGACAGCCCTCTACATTGCGAGTAAATCACTCGCATATGCGACTAAATTTCACTCTGGGCGACTAAATTCTCAGATTTTACTCGCCAGTATGTGAGTTGGAGGCTAAGTATAAGTTTAGCACAGATATATTTTCACTCGCCGAACACTCTGACTGAGCGCTTCAGAGTTTCACTCTCCATCAAGCGATCTGTGTTTTTTTTTTCAGTTCATCTCAATGGATGTGCAGCACACCTGTATTTGACGTACCGTAAACTCTATCGCTTTGGTGAGAGCAGAGAGAGAAACAGAGAGTCTTACATACATGCAGAATTGACGCGCTACATGTAAACGATATTCTTTGTTGTATTTTCCTGTCAAAATAATGGAGTTCCTTTGGATTTTTTCAGCTTTTAAGAACTGCCGGGTTTTCCGGTAGTGGGCGGAACTAATGCGCAAACAACAATCTCATTGGCTGGCGCTCATCTATTATCATCCCTGTTTTGATTTCAGCAAATCAGGTCGAGTGAACGCACACAACCTGATAAATATTCATGAACCCAGCAGCTCATTAATCCTTAGTGCTTTTTATATTGTTCTTATTAGCAGAATTCGTATTGTTATTGTTATTATTATTATTATTATTGTTATTATTATTATTATTGTCTGTATTATAAGTATTATTGTTAGTTTTTTACCATATTTTTAAACAGAAACACTGAATGACCAAAAAACACCACCACCAGTCCTAAATTCAGTTAAAATGTCTATGCATTCATGCATGGTTACTAAGTTTTAATTCTAATTACTAAAGTTCTATCATTAAATAATACTTGATTATCATAATGTCATATTATAATGCTTGACTGACTGATGTTAAGAGTGTACTTTCAGATTTTTAAAAAGCTGTACCATTTTACAAACATATACAGTACATTACAGAGTGTGTGTGTGTATATATAGATCGACAGATAGATAGATAGATAGATAGATAGATAGATAGGCCTAGTATATCAGTCTGGCGAGTAAACTAAAAAATTTATTAGCCAATGGCGATTCAATTGCCAAGGTGTCCGTAGAGGGTTGAGAGAAGAGCGGCACCACCCCAGGAGAGATGAAGACCATCTCTTTTCAACAGGTCAGGTCTGCCCCAAAAATTCTTCCAATTGTCTATAAAACCTATGTTATTCTGCGGGCACCACTTAAACATCCAGCCATTGAGTGACGACAGTCTGCTATGAATCTCATCACCCCGGTAAGCAGGGAGGGGAACAGAGCATATTACAGTGTCTGACATCGTACTTGCAAGTTCACACAACTCTTTAACATTATTTTTAGTGAACTCCGACTGGCGAAGTTGAACACCATTAGCGCCGACGTGGATAACAATCTTACTGAATTTACGTTTAGAATTAGCCAGCACTTTTAAATTTGCCAAGATGTCAGGCTCTCTGGCTCCCGGTAAACATTGGACTATGGTGGCTGGTGTCTCTATTTTCACGTTCCGTACAATAGAATCGCCAATAACTAGAGCACTTTCATCAGGTTTCTCAGTGGGTGCGTCACTGAGTGGGGAGAACCTGTTTGATGTTTTGAGTTGCCCTGCTGCACGGGCTCTAATACCAGAACCGAACAATGTACAGGACTCCCTGAGCTAGTCACATCCAAAGCAGTATCTACAGCCCTCACATTCTTACTGTCCTCAACTAAAGTTTGGATGCGTGTCTCTAATTCGGAAATCTTCTCTGTCAGCCTAACTATTTCCCTGCATTTATCACGTGATAAACTGTACATGTGGCAAACAGTGCAAACAACAATAGCAGGAGAAAGAAGCCATTACTCTCCATGATTGAAGAATGATTCACTTACCACTATTTGATGAACTCGTGAAAAAAAAAAAAAAACGGAGCGAGAGAGAAATGAAACGTAGCGAGAAAAAAGAAAACAATAATAGGTGCGAATGGAACCGCAAGTGACAAGCTAACCGGCTAACGAATGTTAACGCGCTGCACTCGTGGTTTTAAAAAGCGAACAATCAAATTAGATTAGTTTGATAGATAATACCAGAAATATGGTGGGAATTAAGTTATATATTATCACTTTAAACAACAGAGAGTGAAAGTAAGATAGCGATTCAATAGAAAAGCGAAGCTACACGGAGCTACAATCGCAAACCTCTCAGCAGCATGACAGACAGAAACAGACAGAAGCAATCAATCCAGACAGAAGCAATCAATCAAGAAGGGGTTACCATCAACATATGTGTACCCCACCTCTGTCACCCTTACCTGTAGCCCTATGAACACATGAGTAAAGGCCCCGGTATACTTCAAACGAAGTTCGTTTTCCTTCTTCGTTTGGGGGCAAGTTAATTGGGGAAGTTCGAAAAGGCTGAGCGACGGTATACTGTTTTCGAACATTCCAACACCCCCGTGCTGCTGGAGGCGGGGTGTAGATTAATGTAAACGTGTCGCGATGCTCGCGCCTCTGCCCTAAACACAACAACGATGCAATGAAGGTGAATCTAGGTATTTTATTAAACTGGATAAATTATTACACCTTTTTATATTTTATGTGGTGTCATGATTTGATAAAAACAAAGGTTTATTATTGTATGTTCTTTTGGCATTTCATTTATTGTATACCTTTTAAATTCGCTTATTGAAAGAACAACAACAGCAGCAGCAGCAGCAGTATGGTGTAACATTTATTCAAAATTCATGTATTTGGTACTTGCTACCTTATTTCTTTACTCTTTCCTTTAATTCTTTTCATGGCTTTGGAAAACTTGGATCTGATGTTTCTCTACGTCGCTTTTTGCATAACTCCGGGTCGTCCACACCAAGCTTCGTTGCAATTTCTTTCTAGGAATTAAATACTTTCTCTGAATCTTTAAAGTCTCTCCGCGAGCGATCGTACAGGTGTGGGTATATTTGTGGCAGCTCAGTTATTCGACACAGTGTATTTATGTTGCTAGTGACTTGGAGATGTTGTTCTCCTGCTTGACCTCCGTTGAATGAGAAACGAACTGGGAAAAAAAAATTGTGCGTCAAAGAAGGTGGAGTTCCAGAACACACTCACTGATTGCGTAATCGCCACGGACCAATTGGCTCAAAGGTGTTTAGGAGCCAAAACGAACTCCCCCAAAAAGTTCGCTTTGGTGAGCTGTTTCGAACTGCCGAAACGAACTCAAAACGAACTTTGTTTCGGCCTAATTTTGTTCGAAATGACGTCATATCAGTTCGATCTTCGATTTCGGTTGAAGTATATCGGGGCGTTAAGATCAGCTTCTCTGATATAGTCAGCCAGCAAGGTGTTTGTCTCTGTGGTTCTGGGCATAGCAAGAGACCCCCCACGCAACTTGCAGTTTAGAAGTGACTCTTGATACCTCCGTGCCTCTGTCACCAGCAGGTAAAACATGTTCTCGGTTTCCCTGATACCTAGAACGACTTTAATAAAATTGACAAAACATAGTACCGGTTAATGTCTTGTAAACATTTTTCTGTTTTGTCAACACTTGTCTGTGTTTTCAATGGAAATAATTGTGACATTCAGTATGGAATGGGGCTGTTGTCTCAGCTCATCTAGTATTGATTTTGTAGTTTTGTAGTTTTAATTTTGAATGGGAGCCAAATATACCACACCCTTTAATCATACAGCGGCCCCAAAATGAATGTGTAACCCACCTAAAGTGCATAAAAGTCATTACATTAGATGACAAAATGATCAAATCAAGTGGATTGTTAACAGTAAAGATGGAAGAATGCAACTTATTTCAATATTTCAAGACTTCATACAACCACTACAATTTACATTGAGACCAGTTAATTTAAAGTCATTGTAAAATTAACTAAGTTCAAGTTCTAGAAACATTTGTTAAAGATGCCTCTTAGTTATGAGAAAAACACAAAAACACCTTTCAATCTTACTGTAAAAGTCTATTTTTTTTTTTTTTTTTTTTTTTTTGCTAATCATGAAATCATGCAAATAACGTTTATCACAATGGACAATATTAAATCAATATAAGGGTCAAACAAGCAAATTTGATTAATTAAACATGCAAGTCTCACCGTTCTTAAGAAACTTGGAAAGAAAGAGGATAGAAAAGGAGAGTGTGTAAGGGAAGATAGAAATGATACTTAAGTTCGTTGTTCGGTTAAAGTCGCGCAGGAAAAAGTCGTTCGTCTTTACACTCGTCGGTCTTCACACGAGGAGGCTGCCCCTTCTAACCCCTGGTTATCCGATGTTCTTCGTGAGCATCGGACCAAACTCAGAGCGGCAGAGAGAAAATGGCGCAAATCAAACGATCCGTCGGACCTGAGTAGGTATCAGTCTTTGCTCTCCTCTTTCTCTGCTGAAGTCCACACTGCTAAATCCTCACATTTCCACAACAAGATCAACAGCACTCCAGACATGCGTAATCTCTTCAGAACATTTAATTCTCTCCTCTGTCCCCCTCCACCACCTCCCACCACTTCTATAACAGCTGATGACTTTGCCACTTTTTTTACAGGCAAAACTAGAAAAATCAGTAGTCAGTTCTCTCCTCCACACACACACGACCTCCAACCAACCACATCCACTGCTAAAACTCCCATCTTCTCCTTCTGTCCACTCACTGAGGCAGAGGTATCCAAACTTCTCCCCACTGCGTTCAAGCAGGCTCGGGTAACCCCACTGCTCAAGAAACCTACATTAAACACTTCTCTTATAGAAAACTACAGACCTGTCTCTCTCCTTCCATTCATAGCGAATACACTCGAATGAGTTGTCTTCAACCAGGTCTCAATGTTTCTTTCACAGAACAACAAACTGGATGCTAAACAGTCAGGTTTCAGGAGTGGCCATTCAACTGAGACTGCGCTACTCTCAGTCACTGAAGCCCTGCGAATTGCAAAAGCAGACTCAAAATCATCAGTCCTCATTCTGCTGGATCTATCTGCTGCGTTTGACACTGTTAATCATCAGATCCTCCTGTCTACCCTCTCATCTCTGGGCATCACTGGGATTCCACTTCGCTGGTTTGAATCCTATCTCACTGGTAGGTCTTTCAGGGTGGCCTGGGGAGGGGAGGTATCCAAAGCACATCAACTGGTCACTGGGGTTCCTCAGGGATCGGTTCTTGGACCCCTCCTCTTCTCCACATACACGACATCACTGGGTCCCATCATACAGGCACATGGCTTCTCCTACCATTGCTACGCTGATGACACACAGCTCTATCTCTCTTTTCAACCAGATGATCCAACAGTAGCTGCACGGATCTCAGGCTGCCTGGTGGACATCTCGGCATGGATGAAAGAACATCACCTACAGCTCAACCTGGAAAAGACTGAGCTTCTTGTCTTCCCTGCTACTCCAACTCTACAGCATGACTTCACGATTCAGTTAGGTTCATCAACAATTGCCCCATCAACTTCGGTCAGAAATCTTGGTGTAATCTTTGATGACCAGTTGACCTTCAAAGAGCACATTGCAAAGACTGCTCGATCTTGCAGGTTTGCACTACACAACATCAGAAAGATCAGGCCCTTTCTGACAGAGCATGGTGCACAACTTCGTGTCCAGGCCCTTGTCATTTCTAGGCTGGACTACTGCAATGCTCTTCTGGCTGGACTTCCATCTAACACAATCAAACCTCTACAAATGATTCAGAATGCAGCGGCACGACTGGTCTTCAATGAGCCCAAAAGAGCCCATGTTACACCTCTCTTTATCTCCTTGCACTGGCTACCAGTTGCAGCTCGGATCAAGTTCAAGACACTGATGCTTGCATATAGAACAACCACAGGCTCAGCACCCGCCTACTTCCACTCACTATTACGAATCTACACCCCCTCCAGAAGTCTGAGATCTGCTAGTGAGCGACGCCTCGTGGTACCATCACAGAGAGGCTCAAAATCACTTTCCAGAACATTCTCATTCACCATTCCTGGCTGGTGGAATGATCTTCCCACCCCTATCCGGAATGCTGGATCCCTATCAATCTTCAAGCAACAACTGAAAACTCATCTCTTTCAGCACTACTTGACTTCATCCTAAACTTTATATAAAAAAAAAACAAAAACAAACAAAAAAAAAACTTTCTTTCTCTTTATTTATTCCTTTCCTTTCTAGCTTTTACTTATTTGAACAATGCCTGAGACTTGTTACGAGCACTTCCTCTGTCTGATTGCCTCTTCAAGATGAATCGCTTTATGTATTCCCCAATTGTAAGTCGCTTTGGATAAAAGCGTCTGCAAAATGACTAAATGTAAATGTAAATGTAAACTTGACAGCATTTTTCAGTTTGCTTATACTGATGTCCATCTGTCCGATACCCTTTCTGTACCTTCCACAGTCACAGGTAGTACCTGTTAAACGTATTTTGCAGGCTTTAGGCTATGATAGATCATCAATAATAATAAACATCAAAAAATAAATCTAATGCTTACTGCATTCTGACAAAGCAGAAAACAACACATACAGGTGCATCTCAATAAATTAGAATGTCGTGGAAAAGTTCATTTATTTCAGTAATTCAACTCAAATTGTGAAACTCGTGTATTAAATAAATTCAATGCACACAGACTGAAGTAGTTTAAGTCTTTGGTTCTTTTAATTGTGATGATTTTGGCTCACATTTAACAAAAACCCACCAATTCACCCACCAATCTCAACAAATTAGAATACTTCACAAGACCAATAAAAAAAAAAAAAAACATTTTTAGTGAAGTATGTTCATTTACTGCATCTGTACTCAATACTTGGTAGGGACTCCTTTTGCTTTAATTACTGCCTCAATTCGGCGTGGCATGGAGGTGATCAGTTTGTGGCACTGCTGAGGTGGTATGCAAGCCCAGGTTTCTTTGACAGTGGCCTTCAGCTCATCGGCATTTTTTGGTCTCGTTTCTCATTTTCCTCTTGACAATACCCCATAGATTCTCTATGGGGTTCAGGTCTGGTGAGTTTGCTGGCCAGTCAAGCACACCAACACCATGGTCATTCCCAGCAGGCACAAAACAGGCACACAACGTCATAAGACGTTGATATTTGGTTAAATTTCGGTTGCGACGTGGGGTGACCAAAATTCAACGTAAATTCAATGTCTAATGTCAATGTTAAATTGATGTCCAATACCGACGTCAGCTGACGTTGAGATTTTGTTGTTTTTAGGTTGTGTCAACGTCAAATTGTGTCAACGTCAAATTGACGTCAAATATTGACGTCAACCCGATTTTCATTTTCAACCAAAATGCAACGTCTGTCCGACGTCATGTCCAACGTCAACCTGACGTTACATAGACGTCTGGTGCCTGCTGGGTTTAACCAACTTTTGGTGCTTTTGGCAGTGTGGGCAGGTGCCAAATCCTGCTGGAAAATGAAATCAGCATCTTTAAAAAGCTGGTCAGCAGAAGGAAGCATGAAGTGCTCCAAAATTTCTTGGTAAACGGGTGCAGTGACTTTGGTTTTCAAAAAACACAATGGACCAACACCAGCAGATGACATTGCACCCCAAATCATCACAGACTGTGGAAACTTATCAATGGACTTCAAGCAACTTGGGCTATGAGCTTCTCCACCCTTCCTCCAGACTCTAGGATCTTGGTTTCCAAATGAAATACAAAACTTGCTCTCATCTGAAAAGAGGACTTTGGACCACTGGGCAACAGTCCAGTTCTTCTTCTCCTTAGCCCAGGTAAGATGCCTCTGACGTTGTCTGTGGTTCAGGAGTGGCTTAACAAGAGGAATACGACAACTGTAGCCAAATTCCTTGACACGTCTGTGTGTGGTGGCTCTTGATGCCTTGACCCCAGCCTCAGTCCATTCCTTGTGAAGTTCACCCAAATTCTTGAATCGATTTTGCTTGACAATCCTCATAAGGCTGCGGTTCTCTCGGTTGGTTGTGCATCTTTTTCTTCCACACTTTTTCTTTCCACTCAACTTTCTGTTAACATGCGTGGATACAGCACTCTGTGAACAGCCAGCTTCTTTGGCAATGAATGTTTGTGGCTTAACCTCCTTGTGAAGGGTGTCAATGATTGTCTTCTGGACAACGGTCAGATCAGCAGTCTTCCCCATGATTGTGTAGCCTAGTGAACCAAACTGAGAGACCATTTTGAAGGCTCAGGAAACCTTTGCAGGTGTTTTGAGTTGATTAGCTGATTGGCATGTCACCATATTCTAATTTGTTGAGATAGTGAATTGGTGGGTTTTTGTTAAATGTGAGCCAAAATCATCACAATTAAAATAACCAAAGACTTAAACTACTTCAGTCTGTGTGCATTGAATTTATTTAATACACGAGTTTCACAATTTGAGTTGAATTACTGAAATAAATGAACTTTTCCACGACATTCTAATTTATTGAGATGCACCTGTATGGTTTGGCACTTACCAGGTTTTCCTTTTAAACCTGGGAGACCATTAATTCCTTCTTGTCCCTTGTCACTTGATTACAGTAACATTTACAATATAAACAACATATTGTAAAACATACAGTGTCTTTTAACTAAGCATTAGCCACATATTAATATTACAAGCACATATCAATGATTTTGTACAATTCAGTAATAATATTTAATAACCAGTAGATGATACAGTGTCATTTAACTAAGCATTAGCCACATATTAATATTACAAGCACATATCAATGATTTTATAGAATTCGGTAATAACATTGAATAACCACTAGATAGCAGCAGTGCACATAATTCACTGTATGTTTAGAATTTCGGGTGAACTAATCCTTTAATGTAAGCTATACAGACCTTCACCTCATGCATTAGGACATCCACATTACCTAATTAGATCAATGGATCCTGTGTTTTTGCGACAAACTTTCAGGCAACAAGTGCTCAGCGCATTATCATTTAGTTTGATGATGATGACTTAAAGCGATTATAATTGACACATTTTGGATCTTTACATGTTCTAACCAGACAGCCACCACAAGTATCCACTGCCATTATATAAGAATCCATGTAATTTTATTTACTGTAAGTGTGTTATTCCCGGTCTGGAAGGAATGATTGAACCTGAACTAGTACACTTTTCCAAACAAAATGATAGGTAATCTAAAAAGGGCATAGATAAATTAGAGTATACTCTACCGTGCAATTAACATACTGGGTGGAAAGGAAAGGGGCTTTTTGTAGACAAGTCCCAGAGAAGTAGTGTTATCAGAATATGTAAAAATAGCATAAATAAACAAAGAGCATTCAGTTACTGCTTAGAGTCTATTTACCTCTCGTTCCACTAGGGCCCATCTTTCCTATTCTTCCCATCTTTCCTTTTTCTCCACATTCGCCTCTCAGGCCTGTGGAAGATGAAGAAGGCAACTGGCCTCTTGAAAACAGTCTCACAATGCTTTAAAGAAATTAAGCACACTATCAAAGCAAATTAAGTCTTATTAAGGCCTGTTCACACCAAGAACTATAAAGATATAGTTCTAAAAATCGTTCTTAGTATTAAAGAATAGCAGAGTCCACACCACAGCTATAACGATAAAGGCACAGAGTAACGATATCGTTGGAGTCATTTTCAGAAGATTTTTTTTCCAGCGAATAAACGATAAAACATTGACAGCCAATCAGAATCAGTCCTGCAGTAACGAGCTCGAAAATTTAAAGCGGTAGACAAGCATGCGCTTAGAACAATGTCTGCTGGTGTGGATGCAAATCTTTATAGTTATCGTTCTTTGTGTGAACGGGCCTGTACACATACACTTTTTTTTGCCTCAATCATTGATTTTTGCGTGTGGCAAAATTATTTTGTGTCAGCTAGTCTTAGATATAAAACTTATTAAATTACATTTTCCAGCTTGTGAAAAGGTTGGAGACAGTTATTTTTGAAACAGCTTGTGACAGCCTTGGACAAAATTTCCTAAGCAAATATCCATCTGGAAAAGGGTAATAGGCATTCCTGAGTTTCACAAAGCAATAGTAAGATACAGCGGCTTTCATTTCTGTACTGCCATTCAATATGATTTCTTCGATTACTCATTTTGACTGAGTGGCACTGACAATTCCCTACATATATATTTTATTTTATTTTACAGAACAGAAGTGTTTCTGTTGCTGTTTGCCATCTGCAGTGTTTGCTCAATTTATTAAAATATTTGCTGCTTACTAATAGTTAGTAAGTTAGCTGTTAAGTTTAGGTATTGGGTAGAATTAGGGATGTAGAATATGATTATGCAGAATATGTGCTTTATAAGTACTAATAAGCAGCTAGTTAAGAAGCAACTAGTTAATAGTAAGAACTGGTCCCTATACTAAAGTGTTACCGAATATTTTAATTATAAGGCAAACTACACTGGAAAACCTCAGACAGAATTTACTGTGTGCAATGATTTGTGGAATAGAGAAACCATCTTAATGTCTCAAAAATATAAATAAAAATATTACATTTAGATGCACAGCTGAAAATAAAACTAAAGTTTGCCGTAAACAGCCATTCTAAAACTTAATGCCTCTGTGGTCACTCTGTAGAGTGAAAAAAACAGGGTAAGAGTATTCCTGGCATTTCTGCTTTTTTTTTGGCATTCTGTTTTTTTTTTTTTTTTTTTTTTTTTTTTTCCGTATTTGTTCATGTGTGGAAAAAAGGGCATGTCTTCCTGTGATCTCACTTCCAGGCCTTCTTGTACTGATTCGATAAACAGCTTGCCTGGAAGAGGCTTGTCTGCGGCACTACAGGTTACACTTCCATCTTTAAACATGGCAACACTGCAGCCCTTGGCCACAGTTAACACGTCTGCCTGCCTCTGACGTGACTTCCCTCAAGGGAAGATGTGGTCTGGCAGAAACAGACTGTCTTCCAGCAATACTCTAATGACCAGTGAGGGCAAGAACACATCAAACAACTAAATTCATGTCAAAGTAGAATGCATGCTATACTACCACTCTGGAAAAGCCTTCCTGAAAATGTTTGGGCCTCAGACATACTTTCAGTTATATGGAATAAACACACATCTCTTTAGCCAAGATGTCATATACAGTAACACATCTCATAACCTAGTATTACAGCTATGTCTGTGCACTTGATCATCTTGGTCTGAAATAATATGTACAGCAGCTATGCTAATCCTTCTAGTTTGCTTTCCTATTTCTGTCTTGGGATGTCCATGCCAAGGATACTAGAGTACTCACAAGTTCCAGTTTGGACACAGCTTCACCTCAGATGATGCCAAAAATGGATACACAAGATTGACATAATACTTTCCTTAAATTACAATTGAATTGAAAAATTTAAATTTTCCCATTAACACAGAAAGAGCAACTACACTGGATAATTCATTAAACTGCACTTTAAATTCATTAAAGCAGTTGTTTGAGCTCATTGGATATTTTTGGCTAAGAACAGTAAACAGCCATGCTTTAACCAACTTCCCTTTAATCTATCACTGATTTGTTAAATAACAAACCAACAACGTCTCAGAGACCTCGCTGGCCAGGTAGGCCGGTTTTCCCCATTCTTCCCTCTTCAACTTCTGCTCACACCTCACCTGGATCGCCTGTTAGTTGAAGAGGGAAAGTTAGAGACTGGGACTTCTCAAACAGAAAATTTACTGACAGAACTGTTTGGGATGGTTTTGGGACAAGTTTCTCCGTTACATTGCAGCTGTTTAAATACAGACAGTTATTCAATATCTAGGAGGGTGAGTTTATTGGCATTGCTAAATGTATGAACCGTGGGGCGAGATATTTCCTCTTAACAGTTTCTTTTTTTTTTTTTTGAAAAACAAACAAACAAAACTTTATATATCATAAAAAAATACATATAATATATAAAATAAATATGCATAACCCTAACTCTCTTTCTACACACACACACACACACACGCATGTTTGTTTTTGTGAATAGTGGGGACATTCCATAGGCGTAATGGTTTTTATACTGTACAAACCGTATTTTCTATCGCCCTACACCAACCCTACACCTAAACCTACCCCTTACAGGAAACTTTGTGCATTTTTTACTTTCTCAAAAAAAAAAAAAAACTCATTCTGTATGATTTATAAGCCTTTTGAAATATGGGGACATGGGGAAATGTCCTCATAAATCACCTTCTCCTTGTAATACCTATGTCATACCCATGTCATTATACAAATTTGTGTTCTCATATGTCACAAACACACACACACACACACACACACACACACACACACACACACACATTCATTCCCATAAATCGCATCAGTTCCTATGCACGCTGTCTTTTGTAATGGAATGATAGCTGGCCACACAGGCATTTACAACGTTACTGTTCTACATGATTTCCCTAGCTGAGACTGTGATCCTATAAATGACAGATCAAAATTTTGACACAGGCACATTGTTGGGTTTACAAGCAGGGTTCCTATAATGAATGAATGAATAATACGAGAAGCTACTCTAGCACATTAAATTGATGATTACATCTACAGTATATACTCAGCCTTACAACAGGGAGCCAACAATATAAAAAGTGGTGACCAGCTATTGTCACCTTATAGACATATTTATACCTGATCTTACCCTTAAATATGTTTGTGTAATGTAATATATTTAGTTTGATTCAGTAATGCCATGTAATATTAGTAATTAATAATAATAATAATAATAATAATAATAATAATAATAATAATAATAATAAATGTGTTCATGATAGTTTTTCTGAAATCTGTAAGTTAAAATCTGTAGTGGTGATTATCTGAAAGGTGATAAAACACCCTTATATCAATAATAATAATAATAATAATAATAATAATAATAAAATACATTTTGATCCAGGGAGAATGCTGTTGGATCAGACTTCGGTTGTAGTACAATAAAGGTATACATTACAAAGAAACAGAAATAAAAAAAAGCTTCCTGATGAAATTTTGTTCGTCCATGACTTGCACTGGAAACAAACTTCGCTCTGTTCTCAAGAGAAGAGTGAAAAGGGAGTTTTACTTATGTTTACCAGACCTTATCATATCAGTGTTTAGTTTTCAAACAACACTGTCCAGAACGCAGACTATCTCCTTGCACTTCAAGTGAGGAATGTGGTTGTGTGAAGAAATGTTGCCATCCTAAACAAAATTTCTGATAGAATGTGGCAAATACAGTATACATACAAATTATATAAATTAAAATATATAAATGAAAAAGAAGCCTATTTATCATATTGTGAAATGTTCAAATAATAGTCAAAATAGTCTGTTGTCTGTTGTTCATCTAGTGTGTACAAAAGTCAAAACAAAAATTGGCCCATATCTTTCACCCAAACACTTTCTGGATGTTTAGGCAGTCACAACTGTTTTTACATTTGCTAATGGCAATATTTTAAAACTGTCACAAAATCACTTAATGTCAAATTATAGTCTAATAGCACACTTGTGGTTAACAATTTGTCATGTTGGGTTGAGTGTTTGATTATTATTGGTTGTACTAGCAATAACAATGTCTAAAATGTACATTACATATATGACCTCAATCATGTTTAGATTATAAATAATAATACGTTTCCTATTGTTGGATCAGGTGTATAATTTTGGGATGGTGGTACCATGTTTGGTACCATTGTTTTTTTACTCTGCTCATGATAATGAAAGAGGTAAAATTGCTGAATTTTAGTGATTTAAGAACATTTAGCATAGGGGCCTAAATCATTTGCTGACCAAATCAACCAGTTCGGTTGGACACATCTACTGAAATTAGCTTTTTTTTTATATTTATTTATTTATTTTTTATTTACTAATTAAAATTATACTTTGACTACAAGTTTCAATGCTGTGTGTTTGTGCTTGAGCAAACTGATTTTATCAAAATGCTAAGGTAATACTTATTGTAAAGGAGAAGGGCTAAAAATTCATTAGGGTCAATCAGCCAGACCTTCCCCCATTCTCCTTTTTCCTTTTAACTGGTTATGGAATTTGGGAGGACACGGGGTCATTGTGAACTTACGGCTCATACTTCAGGTGTAGTAACTTGGATGTGATTGTAGGCATTTCTGTAGAATTTCTAATATAATTAATACTGTGTTAATACTGTGTTTTGGGGGCTTAAAATTTCCTGTGAGGAAGCAGCAAAATGTCTTGGTAGGGCAGATTTTCCCCCTAAATTGTGATTCCCCCTTTCTATTTAGTCTTCATCAATGGAAACTCTGATCAGGAATAGGCTGCTAATCTTGAACATGTTGAGGTCTAGAATCTCAATAAAAATGCAGAGCCTACTCACACTTACCATTACTTGACTCCTCCAACTTTTCATTACAATGACCATCTTGCTTGTGGCCAACTTTGTGCACAGCTTGGGTATGACTCTGTGTAGAACTATTATTGTAGGGACTAATTTACTGTCAGACTTGTGTCTTGTCTTGTGGTTTTCTGTCTCGTGCTCCGCTTGATTTAGTTTTCCCTCTTGTATGCCTATATTTGGTTATTTTCCTGTTCCTGTCTTTATTAGTTCATTTGTTACCAGCTGTGTTTATTAATTATCTCATTTAGTTTGATTATTTAAGCCCTGTGCTTCCCTGAGTTTAGCGTCTGGTCTTAACGTCGATGTCTTGTCCTGTGAGTCTCTCTCTGCCTTGTGTTACCCTGTTTTTGGATTAAAGACAGTTATTTTGAAGTTTACCTCTCGTCTCCTCACTTCCCTTGTGTGCACCGTAACAGAAGACCAGACCTATACAGTAAGTGACGCCCCATCTCCCTGTTTGTTTTGTCGGTTTTGAAAAGATTTTGTTTTCCCCGTTTTTCCCCCCGCGGCATGGAAGTCGCCGCTCATCAGTTCGCTGGCTGCTCGTCAGTCAGGTCTGCTGGCTGTTCACCTGTCAAGCCCGCCGGCTGCAGCTAACCCAAGCCCGCCGGCCGCTCATCAGTCAAGTTCACCGGCCGCCATGAAGTCAAGACTGTCGGCTAACCCAAGCCCGCTGGCCGCTCATCAGTCAAGTCTGCCAGCCGTTCACCTGTCAAGCCCGCCGGCTGCAGCTAACCCAAGCCCGCCAGCCGCTCATCAGTCAAGTTCACTGGCCGCTACGAAGTCAAGCCTGCCGGCTGCAGCCCTCTCCAGCCCGCGGCTCACTCAAGCCTATCGGCTGATCCTCTGTCAAATCTGACGGCCGTTCATCTGTCCAGCCCGCCGGCCGTTCCACAGTCAAGCCTGCCAGCTGCGGCTCCTTCAAGCCCCCCGTCCACTCTGAAGTCAAGCCCGCCGGCTGCGGCACACTTCAGTTCCAAAATTCGCTCCAGTGTCCTGACCAAGAGTCCAGTGCAGGCTCCAGCCCCTGACCAAGAGTCCAGTGCAGGCTCCAGCCCCTGACCAGAGTCCAGGGCAGAGTCATGTCATGTCCCCTAAAGTATTGTCCACAGGAACATTTTTAATCAGCCTTGCCTTGTTTTGTCTTGTCTGTTGGGGTTCTCTTGTTGCCTCGATGGAAGCGGTTCCTGAGATCGCCCCTGAGAGGGCCCCTGTCACCACGTTCAGTCCAAGGAGGGCTGCGGTGCTCACGTCCGGCCTAGTAAGGGCCTCAGATTCCGAGCCTAGCCCTGAAAGGGCCTGTTCCTGTGGATAGCGCTGAGAGGGCTCCTGTTCCTGAGTTTAGCCCAAGGAGGGCTCCTGTTCCTGAGTTTAGCCCACGGAGTGCTCCTGCTCCTGAGTTTAGCCCACGGAGGGCTCCTGCTCCTGAGTTTAGCCCACGGAGGGCTCCTGTTCCTGAGTTTAGCCCCAATGTCTCCCCAAGTTATTTTGGGGGGGAGGTGGGTAATAGGATCCGGTCATAGAGGCCGGGACGAAGGATGAGGCCACGGCCACGAAGACCGCCTGCCATGGCCTCCAGAGCTCCCAGCTCCGCCATGGCCTCCTGAGCTCCCTGCTCCGCCATGGCTCCGGAGTCCCCTAATCCGTCCTGGAGCCCTCCCCCGTGTCTGTCTTGAGGGGCCTCCAGAGTGGGGTTTAAGGGGACAGCCAGCAGTTATATCATGTCACTAATTACTTGCAGCACAGAGGCAAAAATAGTCTGAGAATGATGCATAAATAAATTAATAAATAATTAAATTAATATATAACTAAAATTCTAACAGGTGGCCTGTTAGTGTAATCAGATTTGTACTCTCAGTTTATGGATTCCAGATTAGTACTATTTTATCTTTATTGTGATTAAGGAGAATAGTTATTGGAGAGGATTTGTTTTGTATTATGGGAAAGTACAGTGGGAGCCCACTTGTTACCAATGTCTATTTTTTTTATTTGAAACCATAGGAATGTAACATCACATAAACAATATCAAACACAATTTAGTTAACCAGTAAAGCAAGCTAAAAAGTGCTTATCCTGGCATTACATCCAGTAAGGAATGGTTAAGTCAAAAACTAATGGCTTGCTTTGACATTTTACATGTCCACCTCGTTTAAACAAAAATAAAAAAAACAATCAAGTGGTTAAAGTGTAGCTTTTTGTACAACTTTTCCCCCCCAGTCTACTGAAGGGGATTGTAATACAATAACTAGTTTGATGGATTTGTTCTGGATTTGCAGGCCTGGAAGAAACTGCTACAGTGCTAGGGGCAGTCGTGGCCTAATGGATAGAGAGTCGGACTTGTAACCCGAAGGTCGTGGGTTCGAGTCTCGGGTCCGGCAGGGATTGTAGGTGGGGGGAGTGAATAACCAGCACCCTCTCCACCCTCAATACCATGACTGAGGTGAGACCCTTGAGCAAGGCACCGAACCCCCAACTGCTCCCCGGGTGCCACAGCATTGGCTGCCCACTGCTCCAGGTGTATGTTCACTACTGTGTGTATGCACTTGGATGGGTTAAATGCAGAGGACAAATTCCGAGTATGGGTCACTATACTTGGCCACACACCACTTCCCTTTCCCTTTTCCTAATTGATTTCGCTCTCATTTTTGTTGTGGTTTCTCACTATCAGCATATGCAGTCGCGTTCAGCTGATTGCGGTTTGCCATCAGTGTGTTTGCTTATTTGCTGTGCACCTGTCTCTTCTTTTCTTTAACTCATTCTACTATTTAAGTCTGCCTTGTTTTGTTGGCAGATTTTTTTCTTGTCAACTCATGTAAGTCTTGTAAAGCCCTGTTCTGCCTTGATCTCTGCCCAGTTGACCTGTGCCTTCAGTGTATCTCTCTCTGGGCCCAGACTGACTACTTGGTTTTGGACTCCGTTGTCAGCCCTTTGGATATATAATATTACTGGACTGTGACTGGCTTCTGAATCTCACACCTCACGCCTGACCCTTCACTTCACTTCTCTGTCACTCCCATTCACCAATCCATTTTTGATTGTCTTTGCGCTTGGGTCCCCAACTCATTTCCTGACATTGACAGCCTAAACATCCAGTCCATTTTTTTTAACACAGATCTTTCTTTTCCTTTTATTCATGCACTTTGTCTTTGCTCTCAGTGTAACCATGAGCTGCATTCAGTCAGCACCCTTACGAAAATTAACCATGGTTTTACTATAGTAAAACTGTGGTTAACCATGACTGTAGTAACCGTGGTTTTTTTGGTGCGAACCATGGTTCTGATACCATGGTTTTACTACAGTATATTTTTTTTGTCATCCAATTAATAATAATAAAAAAAAATCTACAGATAAATTATCAAAAAAATTGTTAGTTGCAGGCAGCCCTACATAGGATATTGTAAAGGAGGTAGGTGGTATAATGCTGTGTGTGTGCACTAAGTCATGTTTATTTGTACATGTAATTAATTTATATAGAGATAATGCATTATTACAGTGAAACAATTTGCTATTTTTATTTTGTAAATTAGCAGAAAACCATCTCTACCACTGCAGTGCTTTATCACCATTATTAAAAAGTTGTAGTTAATAGTTCTGAAACATTTTGTCACGTGAGAACAATTGCAAAAGTTCATATTTTCTTTCAGATGATGTAACTGCTGTAATAAAGCCTGTATCAGAGAATAGTAACTTGTCATTCTGTTTTTATTTTGTAGATGTTTGTAGAATAACTAGGCTTAAATGTAATTTGAGATACTTTAGTAAAACCATGGTTAAACTATGGTATTACAACCATAGTAAATTTGTGGTACTTTAAAACCATGGTTTGCACCAAAAAACCATGGTTACTACAGTCATGGTTTACTACAGTTTTACTATAGTATTACTGCAATATAAATGTAGTAAAACCATGGTATCAGAACTATGGTTTTCAAAAACCATGGTTCGCACCAAAAAAACCATGGTTACTACAGTCATTGTTAACTACAGTTTTACTATAGTATTACTACAATATAACTGTAGTAAAACCATGGTATCAGAACCATGGATTTTTTAAAACCGTGGTTCGCACCAAAAAAAACACGGTTACTACAGTCATGGTTAACTATAGTTTTACTATAGTATTACTACAGTATGTATGTATATATATATATATATATATATATATATATATATATATATACATACATACATACATACAGTGGGTACGGAAAGTATTCAGACCCCCTTAAATTTTTCACTCTTTGTTATATTGCAGCCATTTGCTAAAATCATTTAAGTTCATTTTTTTTCATTAATGTACACACAGCACCCCATATTGACAGAAAAACACAGAATTGTTGACATTTTGCAGATTTATTAAAAAAGAAAAACTGAAATATCACATGGTCCTAAGTATTCAGACCCTTTGCTGTGACACTCATATATTTAACTCAGGTGCTGTCCATTTCTTCTGATCATCCTTGAGATGGTTCTACACCGTCATTTGAGTCCAGCTGTGTTTGATTATACTGATTGGACTTGATTAGGAAAGCCACACACCTGTCTATATAAGACCTTACAGCTCACAGTGCATGTCAGAGCAAATGAGAATCATGAGGTCAAAGGAACTGCCTGAAGAGCTCAGAGACAGAATTGTGGCAAGGCACAGATCTGGCCAAGGTTACAAAAAAATTTCTGCTGCACTTAAGGTTCCTAAGAGCACAGTGGCCTCCATAATCCTTAAATGGAAGACGTTTGGGACGACCAGAACCCTTCCTAGAGCTGGCCGTCCGGCCAAACTGAGCTATCGGAGGAGAAGAGCCTTGGTGAGAGAGGTAAAGAAGAACCCAAAGATCACTGTGGCTGAGCTCCAGAGATGCAGTCGGGAGATGGGAGAAAGTTGTAGAAAGTCAACAATCACTGCAGCCCTCCACCAGTCGGGGCTTTATGGCAGAGTGGCCCGACGGAAGCCTCTCCTCAGTGCAAGACACATGAAAGCCCGCATGAAGGACTCCAAGACGGTGAGAAATAAGATTCTCTGGTCTGATGAGATGAGAACTTTTTGGCCGATGAGAACTTTTTGGCCTTAATTCTAAGCGGTATGTGTGGAGAAAACCAGGCACTGCTCATCACCTGTCCAATACAGTCCCAACAGTGAAGCATGGTGGTGGCAGCATCATGCTGTGGGGGTGTTTTTCAGCTGCAGGGACAGGACGACCGGTTGCAATCGAGGGAAAGATGAATGCGGCCAAGTACAGGGATATCCTGGACGAAAACCTTCTCCAGAGTGCTCAGGACCTCAGACTGGGCCGAAGGTTTACCTTCCAACAAGACAATGACCCTAAGCACACAGCTAAAATAACGAAGGAGTGGCTTCACAATAACTCCGTGACTGTTCTTGAATGGCCCAGCCAGAGCCCTGACTTAAACCCAACCGAGCATCTCTGGAGAGACCTAAAAATGGCTGTCCACCAACGTTTACCATCCAACCTGACAGAACTGGAGAGGATCTGCAAGGAGGAATGGCAGGGGATCCCCAAATCCAGGTGTGAAAAACTTGTTGCATCTTTCCCAAAAAGACTCATGGCTGTATTAGATCAAAAGGGTGCTTCTACCAAATACTGAGCAAAGGGTCTGAATACTTAGGACCATGTGATATTTCAGTTTTTCTTTTTTAATAAATCTGCAAAAATGTCAACAATTCTGTGTTTTTCTGTCAATATGGGGTGCTGTGTGTACATTGAGGAAAAAAAAAAGAAGAACTTAAATGATTTTAGCAAATGGCTGCAATATAACAAAGAGAGAAAAATTTAAAGGGGTCTGAATACTTTCCGTACCCACTGTATGTATATATATATATATATATATATACACACACATTACAAATTTCCCAAAGTTTATTGATATGTCACACTTTTCCAAGACAAACATAGCGCCCAGAACAGCACTCTCTCTCCAGTTTGTCACTATGAAAAAAAAAAAATCAAAAACAAAAAAGCAGTTATAGTGAAATATAACAACTTAAAACGATGACTGATTGATAAAGTAATAAATGGGTACATGGAAATAAATATGTAACTAAGAAACCCCCTTTTTTAAAAAATGGTCTAATATTCAAAAATAAAAATGAAATGTTTACAGAAAATGTCATAAGATGCCAAATAATATTTTACAAAACGGGAGTTATGAGGCTCCAATTGAAAAAATATTATTTTCTTCCCTTTAATGAACAAACAGTTAAAAAATTTATTAAAAACAATATTTCAATATTTTACGATTATTATTCTCCTGTAATCATTGTTTGCTTCTATTATGACTAAATGCAGGACCAATTAAAATGGTTAACAATTATAATATATAGTGACAGGAGTGCTCACAGTAGAGATGGGAGTGTTGACTGTAAAGGAGAAATTAAAACAAGTAGACATGGTAAGACTGGAAGTTGGCAGTAAAGGACTGAGAGCAGATGTGCCACATGAGAGAGAGCGATGTGGAAGCTTTTGGAAGGGCTGCTATTGTGGAGAGCTGATGGAGAAGGACTAAGTAATCTGTGAGAAATCCTGCGAGACAGGAACAAAGAGAATTTATCACATGATGAACAATAAAAACCTTGACAACAGCAAATAGCAGACAACAACATATTGTAACTTCAGCGTGTATAACATTAAACAGACCATTATCATCTGTTGGTGTAGATTCTAAAATACTTCTCATTATAGTTATTGCTCTTGGTGTGAACAGCTTAAAATGATCTGATTTGGCCAAATTAATTGCAGATCCGATTTGTCTCGTGACAAGTTAAACTAGCATTTCCAGACTCTTGCTTCTTAGGCAGATCAACACGGAAAGAAAGCCAGACTGTGAGGTGTGGACAGATATCACGTACTGTTGGAACGGGAAGACACTGCGCAAATTTGTAAAGGTTAATAAAGACTACAATGGACTTAAAATAAACTTTATGATAAACACTCTGACTACTTACAATGGGCACAATCTGCATGAGAGTTGAGGCAATGGCCAAAGACAGCAGAAGGAGTAAAAGTCGTAGAATTTTGTACGAGAACGCTTGTACAATATCATATGAATTTGCTGACTTGGTCAGTTGTATGAATTATTACTTCTTCAAGATGAGACTTTTCTGGGGGATATTTCCTGATGGGGCGGTGGAATATGTAAAGCAAAGTTTAAGAAATATCACATGCTGTGCAAAATGTAACTGCAGTACAGTTCAGTCAAGGTGCTGAGACCAACACAGACAATACCATTGGAAGTGTTTGCCTTTGCAGCTTTTGGTCTTCTCCGTAAACGCACAAGATGGTCAAATTCAAATCCCATGACAGGCCTTCCTTTGGTCTTCACTTTCAGTTGAAACGAAGAGAAATATACACATGTTGAGACAGTGTGTTAAAATGATCTGTGACCAAAATATTTGAGAGTAAGAACTGTAAGGAAAGTTATTATTAACACATAAAATAAGGATGCGTTCATTAAAGCAAATTGGTTATAACTAAATGTGCTCAACATTACCTGTGAAGGGTTGAACCTTTGAAGGACTTGTTCAGCCTCCTTGGCAGCTTCTGGGAGCTTCGAGTTCAAGCTCCCTGTTAATTCTAGCAGCTTTCTGACAGAATTGGTCAGAATTTGATTATGAGTTTTAAAAAATAGGCCATGATGAACCACAGAAAGAGAGTGAGCAAAACTATGTGTAAATGAATCGTGGATTACAGTTTGGAAAAATAGGAAAGGAAGGGAAAAGCTGAGAGAGAGAGAGAGAGAGAGTGAGAGAGCGAGAGAGAGAGAGAATAAGGTAAATGTGTGGACTTTTTAAATGATCCCTTTCCCACGACAGGCTAATATCAAATTAATAATTTAATTCATAAATATGGGACGATCGACTATTTTATGAGACAGCTGGAAACCCTACCTGTATGCGTCTTGAAGTCATCTATGGTGTTTCTCAAACGGAAGGCTGCATCCTACTGAGGCAGCGTCCTTCCTAGTTCAGTCCTTCAGAGTCTTGTAGGCTAGAGTCCTCTTCGGCATATAAACGCTAGAATGAGACGCTCTAGTAAGTGCACGTGGCTACGTCACATATGTTCCGGCCCTCACCGTCACGAAAACACTAATAAAACTTGGTTTTGGAAAAATACTTTGTATTACAAATCTTTATATTATTTGGCTTTCTATTAATGCAATACAATGAATCACAGCTGTCTAGAGTCTCCCTATGGCTTAAATTATTGGCAGTTTAACATTTAGTAAACAATTTACACCAAAACAAAAGATAACATCTATCCTTTCATGTCCGAAAACATTATTTTTGTCTTAGATTTCATCATAAATTCAGACAAGCCTAGTACTGACCCATTTTTCGTGAGTTTATTTTCGTGAAATGGAATGGGTACACAGGATTGTGGGTGATTGAAGGTCGCGGAGGATACATCCCATGCATCCTTCAAATTCAGCTGAATGAAGGACACGAAACGAAGGCTGTCTTCCAAGTATCCTTCCGATTGAGATGGCCTTCAGCGACGTTTGATGACGTGGCAGCCGAGAAATGCAGCCTTCTTAGGATGCAGCCTTCCGTTTAAGAAACCCCTAAATCCATCTTTTAACGCACTATATCGCTTGTCTTTGGTCCGTGTGGAGTTGTTGGCATTGGGGAAATTATCGCCCCTGCTGGTCCTCCAGTGGTAACTCCAGCTTCATACATGCGTGTCATTTTCACGCCTAGAAGAGGCAAAGCGTGACACTCACACGCATTTTCGAGTGGACCAGCGTGTCTATTACACGCTTTGGCGTGATACCGGGTTGGGTATTTCAAAATTATGATGTTTCTATTTTTTATTTATTTTTTAATCTTGATACCATTATAAGTGGACCTCATAGAACAGTACAAAATAAAAATCTGAGGCAGTACATGACCCCTTTAATGGAGATTAGAAAAACACTTTGAAATCGTGGTACAACAAGCACGCTCTCACCCTCGAGAGCAGCCTGGAAAATGGAGTGAAGCTGGAAAAAAACAAAACTAGAGGTATTTCACATTGCGTAGAAGTACAGTATTTTTACCTACAGAAAGGCCTTAAAAAATGCTAGGTCTGCTTACTGTAGCGTCTGCTTAGGATCATTCATGATCGTTTGGGCTTTATCCCTTACCAAAAAGTAGTATACTTCAAGTTTATTTTATTAAGTATACTTAAGTAAAGTTCAAGTATATTTTTAAGTATACTTTATGTAGTAAGTATACAAATATCAGCGTACTAGTAGTATACTCGTAAGTGTACTATTTCAATACTCATTGGGACTAAATTGGCCCACTTTCTCGTACATAAAAGTATACTTTTAAGTATACTTTAAGTATAACAGTAGTAAACTTTGAGTACACAACTAGTTTGCATCAATGTTTTTAGCTTGTAGCTACTGCAACTATACTAAAAGTGAACTTATAGGTACTGTTAGTTTCCTAATTAAATACTTGTAGTAGCATTTTTAGTATACTTTGAAGTATAGTCTCACTTAAAAGTACTAGTTTAGTACTAGTTTAGTAGTTTTACATTGCAAGTATATTCGTAAGTTTTCTTTAAGTGAACTTTACATCATACCTAAGTATACTGCTATGTCCCTATTTAGGTATTAATTTGTATATATTTTGTTATATGAATATCTGAACATACAAAACATCAAAAGAAAGAACAGGGTATCTGCTTGTAAACAAAAACATTTTATTCTAGCTTCATGCATTCTTTTTTTAAACACTTCTACGTGGGTAAGTTTCATAAATAAAAAATAAAGAAATAAACAACATTTTGAACAAAAAACTGAAAAAGATTATGAATTGGATTCAGAATGATAATCAACATGTAGATGAGTCAATCAACACCCCAAAGCTTGACAGTCATTATTACCTCTTCATTGGTCGACATTTTATTCCATAATGTTATACAGTTTTGAAGCTGTTTTATGTATGATGTTTCTTTTTCTTCTTCACTTGTTTTTTTTTTTTTTTTGTAAATTCTGTACAGTAGATGTATACTAGCACCCCCTACCATATAACAATGAAAACACGGATTCTAGGAGCACAAGTATAGCTCAAATATATTTTTAATTTTTCGAAGTATAAGTCAAGTATACTTAAATGACATTTTAAGTATATTTCGGAGGAGTACATAAAGCCCATTTCTGAGAAGTACATAGAAAGTCGACTAAAAGTATATACTTTCCTATTTTTAGTTTAAAAGAAGTATACTAATAGCACATTTGAATAAACTTCTTTTTCGGGAAAAAGGGATGTCTTAGTGACCCTTTAAGCCTTTTGACATTTGCATATAAATTACAGACATGGCCTCACATTCTACATTTATATGGGTGCTAAATTGCCAATGGAAACTTTGTAGTTTGTAAAGAAATCTTTGCAAATTTATTAAAAATAAAAAATGAAAAACATCACGTACATAAGGATTCACAGCCTTTGCTCAATACCTTGTTGAAGCACCTTTGGCACCAATTACAGTCTCAAATCTTTTTGGGTATGATGCGACAAGTTTTGATCATCCTCATTTGGCTTTTATCTGCCATTCTTCTCCTCGCCTCTTCACCTCTCAAGCTCTGTCAGGTTGGATGGGGACATTGTTGGAGAGGAAAGGAAACTGCTAGGCTCTGGCTCTAACTATGAAGCAGTATACACTCCTGAGGTGTTGGTCAGGACACAAAGAATGAGGAGTCTGGAGCTTCTTTACAAAGTGTATTGAATGTTAGTCTAAAAATAACATAAAAACAAAACATTAGTATAAGAATAAATAGGTACACATTCACAAATGAATTAGTTACTTCTTAATCAAGAATACTAACATATTCATTATCTCTAAATAACAGTCAAAACTCGAAATATGCAGATGTGCAAATAAAGATGATATAACTATTGGTTTGGTCACGTTAAATGACTTTGGTGGTAATAGATATTACTAAATCCAGGTGCATTAACGAACAATGTAATTTACCAAATAACATCATCAAAGGGGCAATAATACTAATCTGTATGCAGCATAAAAATTTAACAGATTACAAATCGATTACAGTGTAAACCGTAATATTTAACTCTGTAATTAGCATAAATTGTGTCGCACATCTTGCTTATCTATCAAGCGATCACACATGAATCGTTACATGTCCGTGCATGCCCATACAAACATACAATGTTAAATAATACACTTCAAACATGGTTTAGAATATATATAAATTGAAGAGAACTTACTTTATGGTCATGTACAAACACTTTGAACACCAAAACACCACGAACATCCAAATTACAGGTAGTGTGCTTTTCTACTAGAACATTCAATCAGGGCCGTTTCTAGCCAATTTGACGCCCTTAGGCGACTTTTTGTCTTTATCTGTTTTTTGTTCAATTGTTTTGTTGTTGTTGCTTGAAACATTGATTTAAAGTGTCAGTTATTGCATTATTATTTCAGTCAAACCTACAAAATCCTTTGTTACCCCAAACTACATATAAAAGCCTGATCAGTGGCATAAAAGTAATCAATGCAGCTACTTAATCCTTTGCTACTCATTAACGCGTGAACTTCCCCTTTAAATAATGTGACGCTCTGCCCTCTATGTGTATGACGCTGCTCCCATTAAGTGCTGTTAGAAGTGAATGAATTGATTGAGCATTCTGACAAAGCGGTTTAATAGAGGATGTATTGATCTCATGAATTAGCGAATTTTACTATACCAGTATTTTTTAATTGGCTGTTATAGTTTATATGGGAATATTACATGACACGCTGATCCTTTAACAATGCATTGGCACAAAAACGCACACCTTTTGGACAAATCTCGCAACATGATTTATCAACTGCCTCAAATACTGCCTAAACAAAATACTGATTTTGTGCATTTTATTTACTGTACCAATATTTTAAATTGGCCTTTTAACTTAGCTTTATTGCATGGCAAAGAAAAAAAGTGTTATCTTGCCAAAGCACTGACAGAGCGCATTGATCTAATGGTGTTGATGAGCGCTCCAAATGCAAGCATGCAACAATCAGGCAGCAATTGACAGCGCTGTGATCCAATGGCATACAGGCATCGTCAGATTGACAGTACTCTAGCCCAATGATTTTGGGGATGCAGTGGGCGCGGCAGTCATATTTCAGGGTGACTGTGCCACTCTTTATCACAACCCTGCTAAAATGTAGTGGGAGTACGTGCGCTCATTGGCGCCCCCTCAGCTGGTGGCGCCCTAGGCGACCGCATAGCTCGCCTATGCCTAGAAACGGTACTGCATTCAATATTTAGTCTAATTTAAAGGTTATAATTAGGTGCCCTCTTCTGTTCAAAGTTGGGTACTGCATGTAATGTTGTCGAGTCCTTATATGACGACATCATAATCATGAGTCACATCTCCAGCAGCAGCAGAGAAGACCATGCGGTTATGGCTGCTATCATTCCCCGATTTAAGTTGATCCGAAGGCACATTCAGTATGAAAACATTCCTATATTGTAATTCTTTGTACTGTATATTTAGTTAATTCTTTATACTTTATATGCCGGATGTTAACCTTTTTGCCTTTATCGTGCAAATTGTGCGATCTATTTCTGATGATGCAAAGCTAGTCATTTTCTGTATAAATGAGCTTGTTATGTCTTATGTGATCACGTTATTGATTTACATGCTTATATTTCTGTATTTTTTGTATGTTTACAGTTTTGTGTTATTCCAAGATCGATAGTAAAGCTGGAGAAAAGATTCCTTGCGTCTGTTGTTATTGGAAGGCGTTATCTGTCTGCCAAATCAAGCTGGGCGTTTGATTAGAGGGCAGAACAGTAAAACTAATATCTTTAGTGAGCAAATTCCAGTTCTGATTCCACGGCGGGGAGCAAGCCAGCTCACAAGTCGATCTTCTCTCCATGATTTCCAAGTCTGTATCTCTGAAGAGGGCATCGAATGCATCATATTCATCTCGACATTCACGTGGTTCGTCAGCTGTTACCACAGCCGCTGCAATGGCTAGAGCAGAGGCGGAAGCAGCAAAGGCGGAAATAGCATTTGCTAAGAAAGAAAGTGAACTGAAAATACAACAAGCACAGCTTGAGGCATCATTAGAGACTTTAAGGCTGGAAAAGAGAGCTGCTGCCATACAAGCAAAGATGGAGGCCTTAGAAACAGCTGCAGAGCTAGAGAGTAGAGGGAAAGCAAGTGTGATAGAGTTACCTATAGAGGACGCAACATAACGCATACAGGCCTACATATCAGAACAGATGGATAGTGTTGTGGATTCACAAATGCCAGTGCTGGATGGGCCATTTTATGATAACGGAGGAATAAGCGTTTCAGAAGTGCAACAAACACAGACTACTGATTCCTACTTGCAGCAGAAAGGTCAGTGTACTTTTTATGCCACTCCACCCAATTCTCAGCCTATTGATACAGAGAGTGTGCAGTACCCTGCCATTTCGTAATCCGCGGATGTATGCTTTACACTCCCGGTTCAGTATGAGACATACTCCCGGTCACCTCCAGACATCTATCACCCACCATCTGGAGTGCTTCATGGCAGCGAGGAAAGGTGCCGAGACAGGCAAGTGACGCTTGACTATTCTCAGACTCAGTCAGCTACCCCCTCACAAGCTGGACCATATCAAGGTAATCCGTACGCAAATAATCAAATGTCTGTTGTCGTCAAGTTTATTGCAAAATGTGAATCAGTGTCTACTGGCCTTACACAGTTTAATGATCATCCAGAGACCTTTAGAGCATGGAGGGCATCCTTCATAAATGCCACTAAGGACCTTAACCTCTCACCAAGCGAGGAGATGGACTTGCTAGTTAAATGGCTAGGGCGAAAGTCAGCAGAGCATGCGAGACGAATTAGAGCTGTTCACATTAATCATCCATTACAAGGACTCAGTCTGATCTGGGACAGACTTTACGAGACATGGCTCGCCGGAAATGATAGAGAATTCTGTCTTCAAGAGATTGTAGAATTTCGCAAGAATAGCGAACAGAGATAACCATAGATTGCGTGAGTTAGGAGATTTGCTCATGGAGATCCAAGCAGCCAAGCAGGATGACGATCTGATGGGTCTTTTCTATCTAGACACTCCACGTGGTGTAAATCCCATAATACAGAAATTACCATTCAGCTTACAAGAAAAGTGGCTCACAGTGGGATCTAAATACAAAGAGGACTACAGGGTTTCTTTTCCTCCCTTCAAGTTCCTAGTAGACTTTGTATCTCAGCAAGCTAAAATGCGCAATGATCCAAGCTTTTCTCTTACAACGGTACAGGAAGAGTCTCACAGACCAAACAAACCTGCTTTTCCTAGAGCTGTCGTGACACACAAGACTCAGGTCTCTTCTGAGAATCCATCAGCTGCTAGTGAACCCAAAAACAAGGCAAACCCAGCAAAACAGTGATTTTTGCATAATAAGCCTCACCCTCTGTCCAGATGTCGAGGATTCAGGATGAAACCTATGGAAGAGAGGAAATCATTGCTCAAACAACAAGTCATATGCTTCAAAGGTTGCAACTCCATTTTACACATGGCGAAGGACTGTGATCAGGTCATTAAGTGTTCAGAATGTAGCAGGCCTTACCCACAGAGCAGCGCTCCAGCACCATGGACGATTGATCCAATGCCCCCTAAATCAGAGGTTCACAAAGTGAGCGAGGACGTGCTTGTGGAATCATCAGAGGTTTCCTCAGCTTGTACAGAGGTATGTGGAGGCAGTCAACTCCCACGCTCATGCTCCAAGGTATGTCTTGTGAAAGTATTTCCTGAAGACCACCCAGAGAAAGCAGTCAAAACATACGTGATACTAGACGATCAAAGTAACAGATCGCTCACGAGATCAGAATTCTTCGATCTGTTTGGCATTACAGAGTGCAACGTAGCCTATACTCTCAAAACATGTGAAGGCACGGTTGAAACGGAAGGCAGGCTAGCATGAGGCTTTCAAGTGGAATCCCCTGATGGAAGCTTAGTCTTACCCTTACCAGTGCTTCTTGAGTGCAACAAGATTCCAAACAATCGCTCAGAAATTCCCACTCCAGAAATGAGTAATTTAAGCGTAGTAAGCGTAGACACTTAAATCGTATTGCTAAGTACATTCCAGAGCCTGATCATCATGCTCATATTCTTCTTCTGTTAGGCAGGGACATCATCAGAGTTCACAAAGCCCACAAGCAAGTGAATGGTCCATCAAATGCCACTTTCGTGCAGAAATTTGATTTAGGATGGGTAGTCGTTTTGGAATATGTGCCTTGGGAAGGTTCATAAACCTACCTTCGTTGGGGCTTACCGCACCAGCATTCTGGAGAATGGTCAACCTACATACTTCCAACCATGTCCTAACAATTATCACATGAAAGAGAGATCTCAGTACGTATCATTCACTAAATCTTTTATTAGGGAGAGCACACCAAAATTAGCAGAATTGGACGTATTCCAAAGAACTAAAGATGAGGAAAAAGCTTTCTCTATCGAAAACCAACTTTTCCTGCAGATTATGGAAAGAGAGGTTTACAAAGACGAAGAAAATTTGTGAGTTGCTCCACTTCCATTCAAGCAGCCAAGATAATATCTCCCAAATAATTGTTCACAAGCTGTAGAATGCCTTAATTCACTTCTACGAGCTCAGTAGGAAGCCAGAGATGAAGGAACACTTCATAACCTTTATGGAGGAGCTATTCCAGAACGATCATGCGGAAATAACCCCTGCAGTCAGTCCCAATGAAGAGTGTTGGTACTTACCTTCTTTCAGCATATACCATCCTAAAAAGCCATCCCAGATCTGAGTAGTCTTCGATTCGAGTGCTCCATGCAAAGGTGTATCACTCAACCAGGTTCTCTTGTCAGGTCCTGACCTCATTAACAATTTCCTTGGAGTCCTCATGCATTTTCGCAAAGAGCCTGTCGCCTTAATGGTAGACATTCAACAAATGTTACACTGCTTTAAAGTTCGACCTGCAGACAGGAACTACCTAAGGTTCCTTTGGTTTCATGAAAATAACCCGGAGAATGAGGTCACGGAATACCGTATGAAGGTACACGTATTTGGGAACAGTCCCTCTCCGGCAGTGGCCATTTACTGTCTTCGTTGTGCAGTTCAAGAAGGAGAAGAGGAATTCATTCAAGACGCCCGACAGTTTGTGTAGCAAGACTTTTATATGGATGATGGATTGAAATCCTTACCCTCCCCAGAGATGGCAATCAGCTTGCTAAAAAGGACACAGGACATGCTGGCAGGATCCAATTTGAAGTTACATAAGTTTGCTTCAAACAGCAAGGAAGTCATGAGAGCGTTCCCATCTGAGGATTATGCCAACTCGTTGAAAGAACTGGATTTAGATGTCAGTTCACTTCCTATGCAGCGCAGTCTCTGCCTATTTTGGAATTTGGACACAGACAGCTTCAACTTCCATGTTCAAAATAATAGAAGGCCTTACACTAGGCGTGGGCTGCTATCAGTGATAAACAGTTTGTACGACCCACTAGGATTTGTGGCTCCAATCACAGTTCAAGGCAAAATACTGCTAAGGGAACTGACTGAGGATACTACTGATTGGGATGCACCCTTACCTGCAAACAAGCGAGAGCTGTGGGAAATATGGAGAGATACCTTGAGAGATTTACAACATGTCAAGCTATGGACCTACATCTTTGTTAGGTGACAAGTTCATAGAGCTCTCTGTATTCTCTGACGCTTCCAAGAGAGTAATTGCAGCAATCGCTTACCTTAAAACAGTTGACTCAGATGGTAATTGTCATACGGGGTTCATCACAGGCAAAGCAAGGTTAGCGCCACAACCCGAGCTCACTATACCTCGTCTGGAACTCTGTGCGGTGGTGTTGGCTGTGAACATAATGGAAACCATCACTGCAGAGATTGCTGTCAAATTCAATGACATAACCTTCTATACAGATAGTCGTGTGCTTCTTGGTTATATCTACAATGAGAAACGTAAAGTTCATGTCTACGTAAACAACCGTGTACAGAGAATTCGGAGAAGCACTAATCCAGAACAGTGACATTATGTAAGCTCGGAGCATAACCCTGCAGATGTTGCGACATGACGCATAGCTCCAACCAAATTGCAAGACACCATCTGGTTTAGTGGACCCACATTTTTGCATCACCCAAGAACATAGACTGTACCTAAAGCACCCTACGCACTTGTTGATCCCGATCAAGATGCAGAAGTTCGCCCATTAGTTACAGTGTTGTATACCGCTGTCTCAAAATGCTTCAAACACTTATAGGACTGGAATCGTTTGATCAGAGCTATTGGCAAATTGATTGACATTGCACGCTCTTACAAGCAAGATCAAAATGACAACCCTCCCACACGCAAACTGTTGTAAATTGCCCCTGAGTGCTGACATAATACTTCAGAGTAAGGAAGTTGTCATATGAGCAATACAGCAGGTGACGTATGCAGAAGAATTGCCAGAATTGTATTGTAGGAGATCCTTGAACGGACACCCAAGCTTATATAGCCCATTGAATTGACAGATATATAGTCCATTGAATTGACAGAGGTGTCAATTATCGGACCTAAAAACCCCACATGTAATAACCTAGAACACTATCTAACACTTGACGGCTGCTCTGTCAATTCTTCTTCATCAGTTAGGAACCTAGGTGTGCTGTTTGATAGCAATCTTTCATTTGAAAGCAATGTTTCTAGTATCTGTAAAACTGCGTTTTTCCATCTCAAAAACATATCTAAATTGCTATGTATGCTCTCAACGTCAAATGCAGAAATGCTAATTCATGCGTTTATGACCTCAAGGTTAGACTATTATAATGCTTTACTGGATGGTTGTTCTGTACGCTTGATCAATAAACTACAGTTGGTCCAAAATGCAGCAGCTGGAGTCCTTACTAGAACCAGGAAGCATGATCATATTAGCCCGGTTCTGTCAACACTGCACTGGCTCCCTATCAAACATCGGATAGATTTTAAAATCTTGTTAATTACTTATAAAGCCCTGAATGGCTTAGCTCCTCAGTACTTGAGCGAGCTCTTATCACATTATAGTCCTCCACGTCCGCTGCGTTCTCAAAACTCTGGCCATTTGATAATACCTAGAATATCAAAATCGACTACGGGTGGCAGATCCTTTTCCTATTTAGCACCCAAACTCTGGAACAATCTACCTAACACTGTTCGGGAGGCAGACACACTCTGTCAGTTTAAATCTAGATTAAAGCCACATTTCTTTAACCTGGCTTACACATAACACACTAATACACTTCTATTATTCAAATCCGTTAAAGGATTGTTAGGCTCCATTAATTAGATCAGCCGGAACCGGGAACACTCCTCATAACACACAATGTACTCGTTACATCGTAAGAAGAATGGCATCTACGCTAATATTTGTCTGTTTCTTTCTTATTCTTTTTCTCAGTCCGTGTCTGGATCAGATGGTGGATTGGCGCTGGAAGATGATGTCTGCGACACCTGGATGAGCCCCGGGGACATGTCCCCAGTGAAGACCTTGACTTAAATAAATAAATAAATAAATAAATAAAATAAAACAAAATAACTAAAAATATAATAAAATATCTAACTACATAATACTATTATTGTTAGAAATTGCAACAATATAAAAATAGAAATATAATACATTTAAAATTTAATTAAAACAATAAGTAAAAAAATAAATAAATAAAAATAAACAATAATATCCTGGCCAGAGGAGAACTGGCCCCCCGACTGAGCCTGGTTTCTCCCAAGGTTTTTTTCTCCATTCTGTCACAGAGGGAGTTTTGGTTCCTTGCCGCTGTCGCCTCCGGCTTGCTCAGTTGGGGACACTTAATTTCTAACTATTATCATCAATTTGATTTCATATATACTATTTAAACTAAACTGAGCTAGACAATGACATCTCTGAATTCAATAATGAAATGCCTTTAACTGAAAATTGAGTGTTTAATCTTATTATACATTACTGACACTCTGTTCTCCAATTTGATACTGTTAAGTGCTTTGACACAATTTATATTGTTAAAAGCGCTATATAAATAAAGGTGACTTAACTTGACTTGACATATTTTAAATTAGAACTTACCACGGACAGAAACAGTCGGCTCATGCCTTTTACATTTAAATCTTTATTACAAGCAGTCTCGCGAATCTTAAAGAACTTTGTTTTTCTAGCTCCACAGGACACAAGTGCATATGTTGCCTTTTTTATCTAAAAGTGCACTTTTCTTTGTTTTAAACCTAGCCAAAAAGCACAGAGCAGTACTTTTTTTTTTTTTTGATTAAAACAAAATCATGTTTTATTTCTCAGTCGATTTCAGTACATAAACGTTTCTTTAATTAATTATAATATCCAAAAGTGTCTGCTATTTCAATAAATATAGTAAACGATTTATAAAATTAGGAAGACACATCTTACACAAGTCTGTTTTACTCTAAATCACATTCATGCCAGAGATTTTTTATTTACTCTTCGGCTAACCAAAACCCACCCAGATCTCAGATGAATATTTTCCTTTTTCTGGCGGACCAAAATCCAACCACGGCTCAGCCAAATAGATACGATTTGCTTTCAGTTTCTTTTGGTTGGCCAGACTCCAGCCAGAGCTCAGCCAAATGCTGTTTCACACCGGACTGTGAAAAAAACAGTGCCAGAATTAAGCCAGAAGTGCCGAATGTAAGCCAGACTTGGCCCACACTCTGTTGCTATCTGGGTGTTTGAGACTCTGCCCATGATATTGGTGAAAACAGTTGAAAACAACACAAGATTTCCCATTATGACTGACAATGTGGTGAGGTATATAACAACATTCGTCAAAGTCTGTTGTTTCTTGAGTTACTTCCTGGACCGCTCCTGTCTGCTTGAGCTTCTCCATCTCTGCTCTATAGGTCTCTGCTTTCACAGGACTCCTGTAAATACATTCCTAGAAGCTATTGCTCGCCTTCCGCACCCTGGCACACCGATCATTCGGTCTTGGTCTGCCGCTGACACAGCGCTTTGCATCTCTACTATTGTAGGATATGTTGTGACCTTGACGCTGGCCTTCCTCCTGCACAAGCGAGTGAACACCGTACAAGAGTCTTTCAACAAATGCACGTCTTGCATCCCGCGCGTTTTCGAATGTGATAAAACTGACGAAGAACCTGAACCTGAGAACCCAACAAACCTGATTGAGATCACGTCTATACCGCCTCGTTGAACCACTGACAATTAGATCAATAAGTTACAATTACAAATTACCAACAACCCTTAACAAAGCACCCCTACATCGATTGAAATGTTCCTAACGCAGTTATCCCAAATTACCCAAGTCCTGCACCGGAATTCAGTCACTGATGGAGATGTTGTTTGTATCTTGTGTGTTCCTGTTCTCTCTGCCTCTGTTCCAGTGCCTGCTGACGTTCGCAATGGGAACCTCACCAAGCAAAAGGGGGATGTGTAGGAAATCCTTGAATGGACACACATACAATGAACAGACTCATTCCAGAGGAATGAGTGAATCTCTGGTTTCACCTCTGAGAGTCGTAAAAGTAACTAAGGATCCATGACGATGCCTAAGTGTCTGGACCAAGATCCTGTCTTGTTAATCCTTATCCCTCCAGAGATCAGAACTGCTAAAGAGAATCAACTTCACTTCACGCAGAACAAAGGAAACTTCTGGCGGGAAAGATACCAGATCCAGATGGTAAATGGACCCTTGACCAGCCAACGTATCAATTGACAAACTTATCAACAAATGGGCGATGGATTTACAGTTGTAGGCCTGACTTAAACATATGCCAGAACTCCCCTCCCGGACACCTTCTGACCTCGGGACACTCGCGGCCCCTCCTCGGGTGCATTCCTGAAAATTTGCATTTTCAGGCAGACAAAGAAAACACGCTAAAGTGCGCCCGGTTCGCCAAACAGCGGTTCGCCAGCCAATCAGCTAAACCCGGGAATTCCTTCAACGAGACGAGGACGAGACTCGGCAGCAAACCTTCTAAAGAAGTAAAACAAAATCTCTTATCTATAGGCTGAAAACGGTGCAAAGTTGTTATTAATGGGAAAGATAGAACTAAGCTCTGCTTTGTTGACTTTCTGATAACCACCGAAGTTGAGACTTCCTTCATAACTTACAACTCTGCATAATTCCGTTGACTTTTGAGTGTGTGTGTGTGTGGTCGTATGTGTGTGTTTAGATAATTTAGTCTCATGTAACTGTAGGAGATAGCTCAATAAATTGTATTGTATTACAAAGAAACGTCTTGTGTTGTGAGTCTTAGAATTCAATCATTGCCTAAAAGAGAACGCTACAATAGCTCATAATTAACTAAATACCAAATTTCCTGTTATTCTGTGGCCAAGAATTAACAGAGTTGGTAAAAATACACTGAGTCGAGCTATTCGCTGGACAGAGCCGGCGAAGTGTTTAGGAAATTTGAATCAGTTCAGTTAAATCAATTTGAATCTTTTAAGATTCGATTCTTTAAAAGTTAAACCCTAACTTACTTAATACAATTTTACTACAGTATCTTAGACAGAACAAACCTCTTCCAAAAACTAGTTTGCTTCAGAAATTAGACCCTTTCATCGATCAAAGCGGATTGTTGAGAGTTGGAGGTCATCTGATTAAAGCGGATTTAAGCTCTGAAGAGAAGAGACCTCTTATTATAACTTGTAGAAGTCATGTAGCATCACTGCTAATTCGACATTTTCATGAGCGAACACATCATCAGGGTTGCTATTTCACAGAGGGAGCAATTAGATCTGCTGGCTATTGGATAATAGGAGGCAAAAGACGTGTGAGCAGTCTCATCCATTCCTGTGTTGTATGCCGCAGATTCAGGAGGGGCTGTGAAACGCGAAAAATGGCGGATCTGCCGGCTGACAGACTCAGCGCAGAGCCTCCCTTCAAACATGTGGGACTGGATGTGTTCGGCCCCTGGTCAGTATCTGCTCGTAAGACAAGAGGCGGCTATGCAGAAAGCAAAAAATGGGCAGTGCTATTCACATGCCTAAATATCAGAGTCATTCATATAGAAGTGATTGAGTCCCTAAATACCTCCAGCTTCATTAATGCCTTAAGGAGGTTTTTGGTTATCAGGGGTCCTGTGAAACAGATTCACTCTGATAGAGGCACCAATTTCATTGGAGCTTGTAAAGACTTGCAAATTCCTTCTAACGTGGATGAAAAAGCAGTGAAACAATTCCTGTCCAATCACGGCTGTATATGGACATTCAACCCTCTGCATTCGTCACACATAGGTAGTGTATGGTAAAGGATTATTGGGCTTACCCGCAGGATCTTGAATTCTATGCTTCTTCAGATGTCATCATCCAAACTCACGCACGAGGTACTCACCATCTTTATGGCTGAAGTCACTGCCATTATAAACAACCGACCGTTGATTCCTGTGTCAACCGATCCACCAGATCCTTTCATCCTAACACCTGCCACACTACTTACCCAGAAGACCAGTACTTGCTCAGTTCCACCTGGGGACTTTGGAAACCCTGACCTGTACAAACAACAGTGGCGTTTGGTGCAAAGCCTCGCAAGTACTTTCTGGGATAGATGGCGTAAACAGTACCTTGCAACCCAACAGCATCGACGAAAATGGCAACATCAACAATTCAACATTTCCAAAGGATGCATAGTTCTGCTCAAAGACTCTTAGTCCAAACAGAATGACTGGCCCTTGGACATCATAAAAGAAACTTATCCCAGCCAAGATGGGAGAGTTTGAAAGGTTCAAGTAAAAATCATTGGAAAAGATGGACCTAAAGTGTTCCTGAGACCGATCAGCGAGATAGTACTCTTTCTTCAGGAAGACTGAATAGAATATTCAGATAAACTGGAGTATAGATTTGGCATTCCCTGAATACCAGACGGGGAGTGTGCTGTTCTACAAGAACATTCAATATTTAGTCTAATTTAAAGTTTATAATTAGGTTATCACAGATTCACCAGCCACATCAGCCACACCAGCCACCTACACCTATTCACAATCACCTGATTACTTATTACAGACACCTGATTCCACTCACCAAGCACTATATCAGTCTACTCACCAGTTGTGACAGAAGACCAGCCCATAAAAATAAACAGAAGTTATACTGAACGGTGTAGAAGCTTCGCTATGGAGGCACAGAGCCCCCTCTCACTGGATCCCCCGAATTGGTCCAAGCACTCCGCGAATCCCTTCAGCCTCCACCCGTCACGCCCTCAGCCTCCATATGTCCCATGGCCAAACCCGCAACCTACTCTGGTGAGGCGGCCGCCTGCAGCGGTTTTTTACTTCAGTGCTCTCTATACTTTGAGTTACAACCCCATCAGTTCTTGAATGACAGAGCGAAGATCGCGTTCATAATGTCTCTACTTTCTGGAAGAGCGCTGCAGTGGGCAGAAGCACTCTGGAATTCGTGCAGTCCCACGCTGAGCAGATTTCGTTCCTGGTGCTGGAGAAGGATACAGTGGACATCGTTCTGGAGCGCTCCTGGCTGGCTCAACATCATCCCAACATCCACTGGAATTTGGGGGAATTACTCAGAATCAGAAAGAGCTTTATTGCCAAGTGTGTTCACACACACAAGAAATGTGTTAGGAGCTTCCGGTACAGAAAGTACAAACATAGTGCAAACATACATAAAGTTAAGGTAATAAAACACTAATATTAAAGAGAATATACAATAAATTATAAATAACAGTAGTAATAAAAATATACAGAAAAAGGAAAAATGTCCAGACAAAATTGTGAATGTGCTAAATACTGAAGGTTTGTTGAGTTGTATACAGATGTCCAGTACTGAGGTATGTTATGTGTTGTTCAGGTGGGATATAGCCGGGGGGAAAAACTGGTCTTGTGTCTGGTTGTATTGGTGCACAGTGCTCTGTAGCGTCGGCCAGAGGGCAACAGTTCAAAGAGAGAGTGGGCTGGGTGTGAGGGGTCCAGAATGATTTTCCTCACTCTGGAGGTGTAAAGTTCTTGGAGGCTGGGCAGAGGGGCACCGATAATCTTCTCAGCAGTCCTGACTGTCTGTTGTAGTCTCTTGATGTCTGATTTGGTAGCTGAACCAAACCAAACAGTTATAGATGAACACAGGACAGACTCAGTGATGGCAGAGTAGAACTGTTTCAGCAGCTCCTGTGGCAGATTGAACTTCCTCAGCTTGCGGAGGAAATACAGTCTCTGTTGGGCCTTTTTCACAATAGAGGCAATGTGATTGTCCCATTTCAGGTCCTGAGAGATGTTGATACCCAGGAATCTGAATGACTCTACTGCAGCCACACTGCTGTCCATGATGGTGAGTGGGGGGAGTGCAGGGGGGGTTCCTCCTGAAGTCTACAACCATCTCCACTGTTTTGAGAGTGTTTAGCTCCAGGATGTTAAGACTGCACCAGATAGCCAGCTGCTCAACCTCCCATTTTTAAGCAGACTCATCTCTGTCCTGGATGAGGCCAATGACTGTAGTGTTGTCTGCAAACTTTAGGAACTTGACAGAGGGGTCCTTTGAAGTGCAGTCATTCGTGTAGAGGGAGAAGAGCAATGGGGAGAACACATCTCTGAGCAGCACCAGTGCTGATCGTGATAGTCCTGGATATGAGTTTGCCAAGCCTCACTAGCTGCTGCCTGTCTGTCAGGAAACTGGTGATCCACTGACAGATGGAGGTTGGATCTGAGCTGTGGAGAGCTGTGTCAGTTTTTCTGAGAGAAGGTCAGACATGATGGTATTGAAGGCCATCATCAGGTGGAGTGAATCCTGTCTCCAGAAATGTTTAGCAGATCTCCCTGCTCCAGGTCGAGCGAATACCTCTGTATCTCTCTGCTCAACCACTATTGAAAGTCCAGCTTCCCAGAGCTCTGTCCAAATTTCAGCAGCTTACAGGGCATTCTAGGACGTGTTCAGCAAAGTCGCGGCAACACATCTTCCACCACATCGCCCATGGGACTGCACAATCGACCTGTTGCCTGGGGCCAAATTGCCTAAAGGACGTGTCTATCCACTCTTGATCCCAGAACGCGCTGCCATGGAGGAGTACATCAAGGAGGCCTTTTAACAGGGGTTCATCCATCCTTCCACTTCTCCAGCAGCATCCAGTTTCTTCTTTGTGGCAATGAAGGATGGAGGTCTACGCCCTTGTATCGATTATCGTGTACTCAACTCCCAAACCATCAAGTTTGCCTATCCACTCCCTCTGGTGCCAGCCTCACTGGAAGAACTCCGTGGAGCCCGGCTCTTCTCTAAACTCGATCTGCACAGTGCCTACAATCTGATCCGCATTTAAGAAAGAGACGAATGGAAGACAGCCTTTGTAACACCATCCGGGCATTACGAGTACTTGGTTATGCCGTATGGCCTTTCAAACTCACCTTCCATTTTCCAAAACTTCATGAATGAAATCTTCCGTGACATGTTCAACTGGTTTGTAATCATCTACATCGATGACATTATCATTTACTCACCCAATCTCGAGGAACATCAACGGCATGTCTCCCAGGTACTCCAACGTCTTCGTCAACATCATCTATACCTCAAATTAGAAAAGTGTGAGTTCCAGCAAACCACCATTCAATTCCTGGGCTACATCATAACACCAGAGGGAGTACAGATGGACCAAACAAGGTGGAAGCCGTAAGGAACTGGCTTCAACCCACCACAGTCAAAGAGCTGCAAAGATACGTGGGATTTGCAAACTTCTATCGGTGCTTTATAGCCCATTACAGTCAGCTGTCGGCTCCACTTACCTCTCTCCTCCGTCGTAAGCTAAAGACCCTCTCCTGGACGCCTGAAGCCACACAGGTTTTTCTGCAGCTGAAATCCTCCTCCTGCACCGCTCCTACCCTAACCCATCCAGATCCGAGCCTCCGTTTCGTGGTGGAAATGGACGCCTCCACTGTAGGAGTCGGTGCAGTTTTATCTCAATGGAAGGGTGAACCCCCAGTACTCCATCCATGTGTGTACTTCTCCAAGAAGATGTTCCTGGCGGAGCAAAATTACGACATCGGGAACTGCAAGTTACTGGCCATCAAGCTCACTCTGGAAGAGTGGCGGCACTGGTTGGAAGGAGCTCAACACCCTTTTGAGGTAATAACTGACCTTAAGAACCTCCAATATCTTCGTGATGCTAAACGCCTCAATCCACGACAAGCCTGATAGGCCTTATTCTTCACTCACTTCAGATTCACCGTAACCTACTCTCCTGGTAATAAAATCCTCAAAGCAAACGCTCTATCCTGCCTTCACCAACCTGATCTATCTCCTGATAGCCCGGAGTCCATTCTCTCTCCCACAATGTTCGCGTGTCCTATTGTGTGGGACTTGGATGATCAAATTCATGCCGCCACTCTGACAGAACCCGCTCCGCCGGGAGGTCCAGAAGGGAGGAGATAGAGTGCCTTGAGAAAGTATTTATACCCCTTCATTTTTTTCACATTTTATGTTGCTGCCTTATGTTAAACTGCTTTAAGTTACTTTTTCCCCACATCAATCTACACACCATACACCATAATTGTAAAGCAATTAACATATTTTTAAACATATTAACATATTGTTAAAAACATAATTTTAAACATCTTTGCAAAGTTATTAAAAATAAAAAAAACTAAAATGATTCCATTGCATAAGTATTCATACTGTAAGGATTTAGCTCTGATTTAAGCTTTATTTTGAATTTTGAATCGTAAATTGAATCTGAATCGTAAAGATTAGATATTGATTTGATTAATTTATATTAATCAAAACGTATAATTTATACCTTTTAACGACTCGTCCAGTGAGACATTAAAGTCAGTATATGTTAACAATTTTGTTTACCTTGCTTTGTGGCCAACAATAAAACAAACAATATAGTAATTTATCAAATTTGAGCAAGGTAGCAAAGGGTCGACAGCGCAAGGCAGTAACTGAATCAAATATAAAACACAGACAATGCTCTATACAATGAGACAAGTTTATTGAACTACTTCTAAGATTACATGAGACTAAATTATCTAAACACACACATATGACCACACACACACACACAAATCAACGGAGTTATGCAGAATTATGAGTTATGAAGGAAGTCTCAACTTCGGTGGTTATCAGAAAGTCAACAAAGCAGAGCTTAGTTCTATCTTTCCCATTAACAACAACTTTGCGCCATTTTCAGCCAATAGATAAGAGATTTTTACTCTACTTTTACTTGTTTTACTTGTTTAGAAGGTTTGCTGCCGAGTCTCGTCCTCGTCTCGTTGAAGGAATTCCCGGGTTTAGCTGATTGGCTGGCGAACCGTTGTTTGTCTGACGTATCTTAGGGAATTCTGGTCGTGATTGGTCGGTTGCCTGGTTGGATGAGACGCGCTAGAAGTTCTTCTTTCTTTCTCGGTTGCAGAAGTTTTCTTGAAGACCTTGAAGTTTGGAATGAGGTGATGGTTTGATGCGGCATATGAGCGCACAAGTTGAAGCAGTTTTCAAACCATGGCAAAGAGCCCTGATCCTTAGTTGAACATTAGAATTTAAGCAGGCCACTTTAGGCCCACCCCGGAGCTGGGGTACCATTCCGCTTATCAAGCATATCTAAGGCATAACACACATAATTTGGGAATACATTTTCATTACTTAAAAGTCCTGAATATTGTCTTTTGGATTTTTGGCGCACTTTTGCGTGTTTTCTTTGTCTGTCCGAAAAAGCTGATTTTCAGGAATGCACCCGAGGAGGGGCCGCAAGTATACTGAGGTCAGAAGGTGTCCGGGAGAGGAGTCCTGGCACATGTTTAAGTCAGGCCTACGACTGTAAATCCATCGCGCGTTTGTTGATAAGTTTGTCAATTTATACGCTGGCTGGTCAAGGGTCCATTTGCCATCTGGATCTGGTATCTTTCCTGCCAGAAGTTTCCTTTGTTCTGCGTTGGTAAAGTGGATTCTCTTTAGCAGTTCTGATCTCTGGAGAGATAAGGATTAACAAGACAGGATCTTGGTCCAGACACTTAGATCCTTAGATCCAGACACTTAGACGTCTTGGATCCTTAGTTACTTTTACAACTCTCAGAGGTGAAACCGGAGATTGACTCATTCCTCTGGAATGAATCTGTTCATTGTATGTGTGTCCGTTCAAGGATCTTCTACACATCCCCCTTTTGCTTGGTGAGGTTCCCATTGCGAATGTCAGCAGGCATTGGAACAAGAGGCAGAGAGAACAGAAACACACAAGATACAAACAACATCTCCATCACTGACTGAATTCCGGTGCAGGACTTGGGTAATTTGGGATAATTGGGTGAGGAACACTTCAATCGATGTAGGGGTGCATTGTTCAGGGTTGTTGGTAATTTGTAATTGTAATTTATTGATCTAATTGTCAGTGGTTCGATGAGGCGGTATAGGTGTCATCTCAATCAGGTTTGTTGGGTTCTCAGGTTCAGGTTCTTGGTCAGTTTTATCATGTCGGAAAATACGCGGAATGCCAGACGTGCATTTGTTGAAAGACTCTTGTACGGCGTTCACTCGCTTGTGCAGGAAGAAGGCCAGCGTTAAGGTCAGAACATATCCTACAATAGTAGAGATGCAAAGTGCTGTGTCAGTGGCAGACCAAGACTGAATAATTGGTGCGCCAGGGGGCGGAAGGCGAGCAATAGCTTCTAAGGCTGTATTTACAGGAGTCAAGTCAATGAATTGCATTCCTTCCTCCTTGAGCCTTTCTTCCAATTCTGGATCAAGGGTGAAAGAATGCTGTTTTAAAAAAAAAAAAAAAAAAGATTTTGAGTTTGGCCTGATACTTGTCGTCGGTAAGGTGATACAACACTAGCTCGTCGATATGGAGGATTGAGCCCTTAGGGACATTAATCCATAAAGTTTGGTTGGGTAGGATAATGCGAGTGGCAGTGTCATGTTGATCATAGGTGAGGGTAGCGGTACGTGCAGGAGTATTGACTAGCCATCGGTTTCCGATGATTTCGGCTTGAGTTGCCTCAATTTGAGACCGTGGGGTAGCTTCGGCAGGGCAGCTAGTGTCGAGTCTAATGGATTCTAGGCCACAGATGCCCTCGGTATTATCGCGGACGAAGGGTTTACTCGGGCAGAGGCAATAAATGTCCTTAGTGAGCGTACACATTTTTAGGTTTGGGGCCAGATACAACTTCTCGTTGTTATCATGATACGCCACGACTTCGGAAGTGTGTATTTTGACATAAGTGTTCCCTTGCCAAAATCCCACATTCACGACATCCGGTAAATATTATTCGAGTCGATAATGGGCAAACTGAGGAGAAAGGCCATGTCGCCTGTTTCCGGGTATATATAAGGGAATAGCGCTGCCCAGGGAAAAGGCGAGATGGGTTTGTATGGGACTAGCAGGGCCCGGTGTGGCCAAGGCTAGGATGTTTTGGACCAGATTGAGAGGTATCAAATAGTGTGGAATCCTACCCATGGCTAAGCTATCAATTGAGGAGCTTACTTCTCATAGCATGTTGGTCATGAGGGTGATTAGGAGTTGTGTTTGGGCTAAATCACTTTGCACGACCGAGAATAGTTTGTTGATCGATTTTATCGTTTGGTTTAGAAGGGTGCTATGAGTATTCAGAATGGTGATAGTGCCGTTTAGCGACTTCCCAAAGGTCTGTAGGGCTTTTACAAGTTATGACGCTTCTGGTGAAGGGGGGTCAATCCTACTATCGGTACCTGGATCAGTTAAGGGAATTCCCTGATGAGGGGACTAGGTGAAAGGAAGTTATAATGAGAGAAGAAACGAAAAAAAAAAACTGAGCGAGAAAGAGAAACGGAAAACAGAAAGAGACACAAGGACATTGACTGAGTTCACGAGAGTAAAATGAGTGTCACATGTGTGGAGTAACTCCTTTCTACTAGAGGTTAGTCCTAGCAGTGCTGTGGAGGAGCGCGTGTAGGTGTTGTGTAAAAAAAACAAAAAAAAAAACAAAACAAAACAAAACAAATGAATAAAAACCATGTATTTTCCTAAAATGACAGACATCATTAGTGTGGAGTAGAGTATGGAATTGTCGGTCTGTGTCATTGGGTTTGATTCTCCCCCTTTCCCTGTTGGTTGGAACCTTGGTGCCTCTTTATCTGATTCCTATGAACCCATCGAAGGACTGGCTCATTCCGGCCTTGTCTGATTTTGATTCGGTAGGCCACAGGTGAGAGCTTGTCCACAATCTCGTGGGGTCCTGCCCAGTGAGGTAGGAATTTCTTTGACAGGCGATGGGGAGTGTTCTGCCTTGGTTGGGCGAAGCTGTAGTACCACACTTTGTCTCCGACATTGAGTTCCTGGTGAGAGGCCTTTTGGTCGTAGTAGGCTTTACAACCTTCTGCGCTTCTTTGGAGAATTTGTTGGTCGAAGGCGAAAGTCGTTCTCAGGTGCTGATGCAACTCTTCCAGGTACTGGTGAGTGGTGTAAGCGGTGACGAGGTTCAAGTCACCCGGTTGGTACAGCAGGTGTAGTGGTAATGTCATTTGTTGCCCCGTCATCATTTCGAACGGGGGTACTCTGGTAGACCGATGGGGGGTGGCCCTTATGGCCATCAGTACCAGAGGAAGCTTGATATCCCAATCTTTTTGATTGGCGGACACATACTTTTTCAACATGCTTGTCACTGTCCTGTTGACCCGTTCGACCTCGCCTGAGGAAATTGGCTGATGGCTTATATGAAGCTGGGCCTGTATGCCCAGGAGTTTTCATACTTCCTGCATGACTTCGGCGGTGAAGTGGGTTCCTCGGTCAGAGTTGACTCTTAAAGGCAGTCCAAACCTTGAGAAGATGTGGTTCATTAACAGGCAGGCTGTGGTTTCTGCTGTGTCGTTGGGAGCTTGTAGACACTCTACCCACTTGGTGAATTCGCACACCATGGTGAGGAAGTACTTGTTACCCCGCGTTGACCATGGCAGGGGTCCTACCCAATCTATTTGGAGGTCTGACCATGGGAAGGTCATTCCTTTCTGTTGTAGTGGTGCTCGGTGGTTTGGGTTTGCTGGTTGAAACTGGCAACACACCAGGCATCCTTTTACATATTCCGCCATGTCTTGTTGCATGCCAGGCCAGTACGCCACTTGCTTGAGCGTTTCGTAGGTGGCCTTGGCACCGTGGTGTCCAGCGCATGGTGCATCGTGGGCGTGTGTCAGCATAATCCCCCTTTGGTCCTGAGGGACTACGAGCTTTGGCGCAGTGAGGGGCTCAGGGACATATGTGAGAACACTGTCTCGTAGATGCAGCATGTGCTTGATTGAGTGGAGTTTGCGCAGCTCGGAGGAGGTGGCTAGGTTGGAGGTGGCAATTGGATGAGTTAAAGGGTCAGAAATGTGAGCTGCCATAGTTTGCAGTGTCGGATCCACAGCTTGGAGGGTGAGGAGATCGTCCGCAGAGAACTGAGGTGATAGGGCAATGTGGGAGGAGGCGGGGGTATGCACGCCAGTGGCGTGTTGGCGGCGGGTTATGGTTGCCACAGTTGGGTTGGGTAGGAGGGCTTGAAATGTCCAGGACTCTCCATGTAATGCACCTGCTTTGGCGAGGGCGTCGGTTTGGTCATTGAAGTCTTTGTCTTATCCTGGTTGACGTGAATGACCTCAAACCTTTTTCCAATAAACGATCATGTCGCATTCAGCGACAATGGCATCGCATGCTTGGAAGAGTTCCTGATGTTTGACAGGCTTGTTGTTAGCTGTCTTGAATCCATTCTGTTTCCATCCAGCTAGGTGGCATGTGAAGCTTAGACGGGCGTAGTTGGAGTCGGTACATATCAAGAGTTCTTTGATGTTGTGGGAGACAGCCAGCTGTAGGGTGATGAGGATGGCCACTATTTCTGCATATTGCGATGAGTGAGGGCCTAATTTGAATTGCTGTGGTGGGTAAGGGTCATTGTTGAGCCAGACCACACCTGCTCCCGCTTTTAAGTTGCACTGTTGATTGTAGGAGCAGCCATCGACATATGCTGTGGGCATCCCTTCACACACATTCTCCTCGAAGTACCTGTAGTTTGTCAGTTGCGGTTGTGACGGTTCTTTAGGTTCCACTGAGGTGTACAGCGTGTCCGTTGAACAGTTTTGGTAGGCTGCTAGCCCATTTCCAAGTGAGGATTTGTAGTTTTGGGCATATCTTGCCTCGACGTCTCGTCTTTGGAGCATCATTAACCCCCTGGGGTCGGCCGTCTCGGCGGCGAGACGGGCTCATTTTTTTTCTTATCAGTGTGAAAGACACTAAAAATACTCCGTCGATTTTGGTCATACAGATAAGTGTTATACATCAATTGAAACTTTGAAGTATCTATTTTTTTTTCGGGTACACTCACAATAAAAACAAAATGTTGTGGTTTTGGAAAATAAAGAAAACATACAGGGTGAGCTCTCTGTCTTCGCCATCTCCGCGAGCTGCTTTTAGAAACGCGTCAATAAAATGAACTGTAACTCGGCGAAATCTCAACACCGAGACATGGGAGTTACATCTATAGAAAGCTTGAAGTGTCTACTTATAAATGAAGTAAGTCTTATCAAAAACAAATATTCTGTGATAAAGTAATCCGTATGAAACCAACACGATGTTCAGTCTTTCCCGTCTAACTCATTATCTTTAATGCAATCCCGCCCCCTCGCGGCTCGCGCCGTTCATATGTAAATATCCACGTGAGACACGTGCGCATGGAAACGCCCAACATAAACAAAGCGTGAGGAGTTCGTTCATCTCGGCTACTGTCCGTTTCTGCAAGAAGACGCGCTGAGTAAAAGCTGTCAATTTCCCTCAAAAGAAGAACAAGTTTTCATCGAGTAGAGGAGATCAATCTGATGAGTAAGTAATGTTTCTTTTTTGCATTAGTTAACGTGTTATTGTGACATAAACAAGAACACATTTACTAGTTAGATTGTTCCCAAACTACAACATGATGAATGCTAGGCATCTAAGAATGTTTAGACCATGTTTATTATTAATACTCTGTTCACAAATAGATTTTAATAACATGCTAAACAATAATAATTAGTTTCTCAGATGTAAAATATCCTTTTTTATAGTACAAAGCATGTGTGAGTCTATGGCTACAGAATCATATCATAGGCTATAAAATCATACACACTAGGCTATATGACAACAAAATCATAGTTGGGTTTTTCCCAAACTATAATTCCTGACTATAATGTTTGAAATCGAGTAAAACATTTTGAATATGAAAGGCAATTCATTGTATTTAAATTGATTACGGCGCGATGATGTTTTCATGCTCTGTATAAAACAATAAAAGTAATATGAGTGTACACTGTAACATGATCAATGCTACGAGTCTAAGTATGTTTAGAACATGTTTATTATTAATAGCCTACTCTGTTCAGAAATAGATTTTAATAACATGCTAAACAATAATAATTAGTTTCTCAGATATAAAATGTCTTTTTTTTTTTTTTAAATGATAATACAAAGCATGCGTGAGTCTATGGCTACAAAACCTACAGATGCTCCTGATATTAACATGCTCACAAATGTTTTTTTTTTTGTTGTTGTTGTTGTTGTTGTTTTTTGGTTGTTTGCATTTTAGTGAATCAGGTACCTTAACCACAGATGAATCCTGATGACTTTCTTCAAACTGTTTTCCTCTGAGAGCACTATACCAACATCAGATGTTCAACTACACTGCTATTCTATGGTAAAACAAGCTCCTTGACTACTGATTATGTTTTTTTTTCTTCTTGAATCCATGGAAAGAAGCAGAAACACTTAAATAACACACGTAAATATCAGGTATGATTTACTTGTTTCACTTGTTGGACAGAATCTGTTGCAGGAATGACTCAAAGTCTGTTCACATCTCTGTGGTCAGTGTGCACAATGTGTCTTTGACCTTCATTATGTATGTTTTGATTACACTGTGTTGTAAATAAAATACAAATAATTTAAACAACCCATTTTTTCAGTCTCCTCACATTCTGTCTTACCTGCCTCAAAGTAAACAGTCACACTAATGGGCCATTAGAGGCCATTAGGAGAGGGCCCTTTGTCTCTCAGGGGAGAATCACTTAATATTCAGGGCCATTGCCACTCCCTCGCATATTGGCTTTCAATCACAAAACATGTCTTTAAAAATTTAAATCAATATATTGTTTTCTGTGAATGAGTAAGCAGAATGATTTTCACATAATTTTGAAGTAAATATTCTAGCCTACAAGACTAATTACTCAAAAGTCTTATTCAGAACTATTTAGTGTGGGTTTTATGGCCTTATTTCAGCTACATTTTTCCCCCCAAAACTTACTAACCACGCATAATATTTTTTTTCTAAAAAATGCAAACATGTACATCCATCAGGGTCACATATTATTGTAGCACAGTTTGTGCTGAATACAAACAAATTACATGTTGGTCAATAGTATGTTTTAAGTAGCTGAAATAAGCATAAATATCAGGGCATGTCAAAACATCTCAAGGGCCCCAAAATCACCTCAGACCCCAGGGGGTTAACCATGTAGCTATGCGTGCATTGGTTACCACGCCATCTCTGATTCGTTGGCTGTTGAGGAAGGTAACTGGTTGATGACACGTTTCAATGATGACTTTCTGAGCTCCAATGTAATTGGAGAAACGCTGAATGGCCCATACAGTGCAAAGCACAGTCTGAGTATTTGCGTTTTTTCACAGTCTGAGTATTTGCGTTCTGGGGGGAGCAATGTTTTGCTGGCATAAGCGACCACTCGTTTGTCTTTGTCATGGAGCTGGTATAGGCCTGCACTGAGGCAATGATTGGAGAATCCAGCATCCAGATAGAACTCTTTTCCAGGGTCTGGGTAGGCCAGGCACGGAGCAGAGCACAGGTGCTGTTTGAGCTGGCTCATTGCTGTGTCCTGGGCTTCTGTCCAAACGAAGGGTTCATCCTTTTTCAGGAGGGAAGTTAGTGGTTGTGCGATGTCAGCGTAGTTTTCGATGAACTGTTGTGAGTAATTGCACACTCACAGAAAGCTTCGCAGCTCAGAGATGTTAGTCGGCATCTTTATGCTTTGGATTGCTTGGGTGCGGTTCGACTGTGGCTCGATGCCGTTTCTTCCGACAAGCAGTCCGACATAGTTCACCTTGGTTTTGCACCACTGTCCTTTGTGAAGGGCGATCTTAGTTCCTGCTGTTGTCAGCTGGTTTAGGACATGATCTATTTCTTTGAGGTGGTCTTCCACACTTGAGCTTTTAATTAAGACATCGTCCACGTAGACGAGGTTGCCTCTGGCTCTGGCGTCAGGGCATGCTTTGTTCAAGAAGATGTTGAATTCTGCTGGTTAGTTGGCATAGCCGAAGGGGCACCATGTGAAGGTGTATTGTCGATTGCCAAACGTGAATGCCAGCTTGTGTTGGTCATCGGGGTGGACAGGGATTGTCCAGAACTCGGAGGCGACGTCCAGTGTGGAAAGGATCATCAAGCCTTTGATTTTTGGAATTTCTTGGTCCAACTGAGTCATAGGCCATCGTGACAAGGGTACTTGCTGGTTCAACTTGCGATAGTCGATGGTGGGCCGCCATTTGCCATTGGGCTTTAGGACTGGCCATATCGGAGCAGAGTATGTGCTGTTACAGGGCCGGATGACCCCCTTTTCCAGCATGGAGTCAACAATTTCTTGCACTGGGTCATGTGACGCTATTGGAATTTTATACTGCCGCACAAATGTGGGTGGCGCATTTGGGTTTGTCAGGATGTACACCGTGTGGATGTTGGTCAGGCCACAATCAAGGGAATCTTTTGCGAAAGAGTCTTTGTATTTGTGCAGAACCTCTTTGAGTCCTTGGCGATCCAACTCGCTGTGGAGGGCATTCGCCTCGTTCAGGATTTTTTGGATTTGTGCACTGAACCCGGCGTAGGGTTCCTCTGCAGCTGAGTAATCTGAGGGACTCTGGGCCTTGAGTGTCGCTTGTGCAGGTGGCTCTGTTGCGGGCTGTGTTGACGCAGCGTAGACAGCAAGGTGAGTGTCATCTGTGAGCTCTGATCGGCAGACACTTCCTTTGGACACTGGCAGAATCGAAGTGATGGCGATGATCTCATGGGGCTTTGTGAAGGTTACAGTGTCATCACATTCATCTGACATTAGTTCAGCTGGTAGTGGGCCCATGACAGGTACCATCAGTTCAAAGTCATGGAACGCCTGGTTTATGAGCCATCCCATGTGACTGGCTTTGGGCACGCTGATGTCTTTGGCGGTACAGTTGTTGAACAACACATACACAGCACGAGATGACACTTCAATGAGAGGTGTGGCTTCCAAGGTCAGTCCTAGCTTTAGGCAGGTCCTGGAAGGGTGGAAGAAGCCTAGTTCATTGTTAAGCGTTTGGTCAGGTCGCATGTTGAGGCGGATGCTGACGCTCTTGCTATACGCAGGTATCGTGGCTTCTTGCTCCGTGATCATGGCGCATGCGTCTGGCATTGTTTGACCAGACCGCAGGTTCTTGAGGTTTACTCAAGTTGTCAGTTGATGTGACAGTGGATCCCATATGACGTCATTCACTGTGTCGACGCAGGCGTTAAGACGGACCATGATGTCTGCTCCAATGTAGATGTCATAAGGTAGGTTGGGGACAACGAGGAAGTAGTGACTCAGGAGTCTGTTGTTCCAACGTATGTCTACAGCGCAGATGATCTCGGAGGTAGCCATGGTTGTTGACCATGGGCTGAGGGGGAAGCGGCTGTGTTTAGCAATGTGTGGTAGACTCTGGTGTCTTTGTTTCAATGTGTTGAATAGCTTCAGACTAACGGCTGAGTTTTCTGCCCAAAGGGCTAATGCTGCATCAGGCACTGGTGTGTCTCGAACATTTATGGCCATCATGATTTGAAAGAGACCTGAGTCTGAGTCAGACGCTTGCAATGAGCAGAGGAAGGGGTCTTGGGTCTTGTTGCTTGGAGTTGAACTTGCTCTTGGCTTTGACCTTGCATCGCCGATCAGTGAATGGGGGGCAGTGTCCGTGGCTTGACACTGTGACTCGTTGGAGTCTACTGACTGGAAGGGCAGAGGCTCACGGACTTGCGTCCACATCTTTAGGTGCTTGAAGTCTATTAGAGGTTCGAAGCGATTAAGCAGATCTTTCCCGATGAGGAGTGGATACGTCTTGAGTGGTGAGACGTATATTGGATCCCACCGTTAGGTGGATTGGGGCCACATGTTTTAGTTGTAGGCCCGTGTGAGAATATGCTTGGAGGTTCAGTTCACACCTCTGGAGTTTGAGGGTTCTGTTAGTCCTCTTTGCTCTTTCTTGGACTTCTTCGAGGAGTTCTGTAGACATTAGAGTAATGTCGGCCCCTGTATCGAGAAGGGCCTCGACTCTGATGTGTCATTCGATGATGATGGAGAGGTAAAACTTTCTTGCTATACCTTTCTCGATGAGATCGCCTAGGAGTTGAGGGACTGGAGTTTGGGAGGAAACAGTTAGGATGTCAGAACTCATGTGTTCGTCGGAGGAGTGGCAGACGACCAAGACAGCACTTTCAGGAACTTGAGTGGTTTCGTCAGCAGGTGTTTGTTGGACGCTGCTGTGATCTGATGCATTGGGTGATGAGTTAGTGCCTAACTCTGTTGCTGAGCTTTCAGGGGGGTTTTCGTGTCCATCTGAAGTTAGGGTAGTTACGGTTTGCTGAGAGTGAGGTGAGGGGGTTCTGTTTTCTGTGGCTGGTTGGGTCAGCTGGTCGCTGCCTTCTCTTCCGGCCGCTAGTCAGGCTGAATCTGGTTTCTCTTTCTTTTCCCACTTCCGATCCTCCTCCTTTCACTGGAAGAACTCTTTCATCATCATCTTCATCGGTTCTTGTGAGTCGAAACACGGTGGTGTCTTTTGTTCTTGTGTGGATTCAGTTTGAGCTCGGCCAGCTTGGAATCTTTGTGACTTCTTTCGTCGATTCCTTGGGCTGGTTGCTCCAGGGTGAGTTTGTCGTTTTCCCTTGGAGTTTCCATTGGATTCCCATGAGCTTTTTCCTCTTGAGTTTCCAAATGAGCTCGGCTGATTCCATGATCTCTCCCAATGACTCTCATGCAGTCTTGATTGGTCCCATGAATTCTCCCAGTGCCGTCCAGGTGAGTGTCATCGTCCACATGTTTCGTCCCAGCGGTCATACCTCTGTTTAGATCGGGTACCAGCGTGGGAGTCTCGTTCTTTGTTGGACGAGGGTGCATTCCATTCTCTGGGTGGCGGCTTGGCAGTGTCTTGGCGTTGGGTGCCCTCTAGAGCCAGCCCTTGACTTTGAGTGTTGAAGTCAAGAACTGCTGGGGTTTTGGCATCCTTTTCTGAGGCCATCTTCTGTTTGCCGTAGGCTTTCTGCGCCAAGTCTCGCAACTGCTGAGCATTCATCATTCGTGGGCATGCGAGAACGCCAAGATGGTGACTTACTGCGGGATGAAGTTCCTTAGGAAGAGAGTTTTGAAGTTCAGTTCGTCTTCCATGTCAGGTTCGTTGCGAGTTCCGAAATATGCTCGTCTGAGTCGGCTGTAGTAGGCTTGAGGAGGTTCATGACATCCTTGTCTTGTCTCCAGGGCAGCCACTAGTCCTTGTTCGGACTCAGGGTCCGCAAACTCTTTGATGAGGGCTTCTCTGAGCAGGTGATAATCAGTCTTTATGTGGGCCGGCTGGCGGTCCAGGAAACTGCGAACTTCCGAGCTAGATGTTGCTCGGATCAAATACAGTCTATCTTTGTCGGTGACACTGGGTCTCATTTCCAGATGAAAATCGACATCTTGTAGATATCCTTTGATCTCTTGACTACCTGGCACATTTAGAGTGAATTTGCCAATGTTCCTGGCGAGCTTGTCGAGGTCTTTGAGGTCCAAGCCGTGCGATGATCTGTGGTTGGCTGGAGCAAGTTCTTTTAGCTTAGAGGGGAGGTAGGATTCTTCAGAGGGATCCGGTGACTGTTTTAGCACGGCCCCCTCCCCCTTCTGCTCACGTGCCAGTCCTGGAACAGGGGACCCGGTTCTGCTCAGTGGGGGTGAAGTCTGTGTCCGTCGTGTTCTTGACGGTTCATGGTGCAGTTCATATGTGTTTGAGTTCCTCTTTCATGCTGTCGAACTCATCTTTAATGTAGTCGTGCTGTCGTGTTAGGCGGCTAATCTTGTCTTTGGACTCATTCAGGTGAGTTTCAAGGGCTTTAATTCAGCTGTTCTTGTCTCTGAAGTCAGCCCTTGCCTTTTCCAGTAGCTGTTCTGCATACTGTAGCTTGTTGGAGAGATCAGCATAGTCTGCTCTGCCTCTTTCCATTTCCTGTGTAGCAGCTGCAAACGTCTGTTTTAGTCTGTTGATCTCCTCCTCGGCGCCTTGTTCCACTTCATCGGGCTCTTCCCTTCGTTCCTGAGCCTCCAGTTCCAGCTGTTCGATGCATCGTTGTGCACGTGTCAGCTCCTGCTGGAGGTGGGCGGCGTGCCTGTCACTCAGCTTGAGGGTGGTGATGAGTGTGTGACTTAAGGAGCCGGTGACCTTGGCTAATTCTTTGTGACTGTAGTTCTGACCTGGGTTCTGTTTCATGAGGCTTGTTATGTTGTCATCCAGCTGGTCCTGTGTCTGCTGCTTTAGTGTTTCAGCTGCCTGAGGTAGGAGGCTGTCTATTGCAACACTTAGCCAGGTCTCGAGGTCTTCCCAGTGGCCAACGGGGTCTGTTGTGTGAGACATGATTTGACACAGCAAGGGAGATCTAGCCCTGAGCCTGACACAGACCTGGAGGAACAGAACAAAAAAAAAAACAACACAACAAAACAAACAAGCAGGGCAGAATAAAGGTGTAAGTGTGCAATGTCAGGTGTGGCTGATGTTGAGTGTGTAATGTGCAGGTGAAAGTGGAATTTCTGTGGGGACAATTAGTAAACACACACAGGTAGCACAGCTCGAGAACTGGGGAAAGAAAGAGGAACACAAAACACAACGGAAAACAACAGAATAGTATTCAGCAAAGAACAGAATAACACTTGGATGCTTCCAATGTTTCTATAAAAGAAAGTTTCCCTCTTCTCTTTTTTATTTCAAGGGAAGAAGGTTAAGGCTAACAGTAGAGTGAGGGAGAGAGAGAGAGAGAGAGAGAGAGAGAGAGAGAGAAATAAGAATACACTTTTCTGGTCACAGAATAACTATAGTTAAATTTTCTTCTCTTTTGTTAAAGAAGGGTATTTCTAGATAGGGGTTTGGAAAAGGATTTCTCAATGCCAGGACTGTGATTGTTATTGAAATTTCTTCCGGGGCGAAAGAAAACAATAACAATGACAGTGTGTGTTTCTCAGCTAGTCGGATTGACAACCATTCACCAACTAAAGCGTTTCTAGAGCGTGTTCGAGGTTTGATGGACGCCTATCAGTCTTCCAGCTGACCTGCTTGAGCCTAAGCTGGGTAGAATCACAGGATGTGGAGGGAAGGTACAGTAAATGTCATACAATTTTGAAACGAAGTGTTCCTGTTCCCCAAATATTTATTAAATGTTTCAAAAAATGCTCTGCTTTATGACTTTCACAGACACAAACCCAAAAACCAGCAGCAGTAGTCAAATCAGAAGAGGACAGCTGAGAGAGAGAAAGAGGGAGAGAGAGCGAACGAGTGAGGTTTTGATCCCAATGTTAAGAAAAATGACAAGGTTGACAGGGTGGTGGCGCTGTGGGGTCGCTATCCCTACAGAGTTGGCCTACTGCGCTAGCAGAAGACGCTAACTGACCTAAGTATTACAGAAGACCCTAATTTTCCCTTTTGAGGTTTCGCTAGCTAGGTGGGCTGATGCTCTTATCCACTAGGCTTGGTGATGAGTTTGGGCTGACCCAGTTGGAGTTTGGTGGCTGGGCTCTCCGTCTGAGCGCACTCAGTGAGCTCCTGTAAGGCAAGGTTGAATACCACGCCGCCAGTATTGCAATGGGCCTCAAACAGTCATGGCTATGGGCACGAAGACGCCTGTCAGGTGAGGCGCGTCAATGACTGGCTCGCAAAGAGAATGGGCTAAGCCTTGGCCTAACTGTTTGCCGGCGCAAACAAAATGGGAACAAGGTGGTGTACCCAAGCTATTGTTGACCAGCCTCTGTTGACTCCTCCCCTGCGTATAGTCAAGTCAAGTCAAGTCAAGTCACCTTTATTTATATAGCGCTTTTAACGATACAGATTGCGTCAAAGCACTTAACAGTAATCAAACTGGAGGATAGAGTGTCAGAAATGTATAATAATAAGATTGAAAACTCAATTTTCAGTACAAGGCATTTCATTATTGAATTCAGAGATGTCATTGTCTAGCTCAGTTTAGTTTAAATAGTACGATAATCATTAGAAATTATGTGTCCCCAACTGAGCAAGCCAGGGGCGACAGCGGCAAGGAACCAAAACTCCCTCTGTGACAGAATGGAGAAAAAAACCTTGGGAGAAACCAGGCTCAGTCGGGGGGCCAGTTCTCCTCTGGCCAGGATATTATTATTTATTTTTTTACTTATTGTTTTAATTAAATTTTAAATGTATAAATGTATTATATTTCTATTTTTATATTGTTGCAATTTCTAACAATAATAGTATTATGTAGTTAGGTATTTTATTATATTATAGTTATTTTGTTTAATTTTAAGTTTTATTGTATTTAAGTCGAGGTCTTCACTGGGGATACGTCCCCGGGGCTCATCCAGGTGTCCGGCCTCCGCCGACGGTCAGAGTCGCAGACATCATCTCCTGGCACCGATCCTCCATCTGATCTGGACACGGACGGAGAAACAGAATAAGAAAGAAACAGACAAATATTAGCGTAGATGCCATTCTTCTTACGATGTAACGAGTACATCGTGTGTTATGAGGAGTGTTCCCGGTTCCGGTTGATCTAATTAATGCAGCCTAACAATCCTTTAACGGATTTGAATAATAGAAGTGTATTAGTGTGTTATGTGTAAGCCAGGTTAAAGAAATGTGTCTTTAATCTAGATTTAAACTGACAGAGTGTGTCTGCCTCCCGAACAATATTAGGTAGATTGTTCCAGAGTTTGGGCGCTAAATAGGAAAAGGATCTGCCGCCCGCAGTCGATTTTGATATTCTAGGTATTATCAAATGGCCAGAGTTTTGAGAACGCAGCGGACGTGGAGAACTATAATGTGATAAGAGCTCGCTCAAGTACTGAGGAGCTAAGCCATTCAGGGCTTTATAAGTACTTAACAAGATTTTAAAATCAATCCGATGTTTGATAGGGAGCCAGTGCAGTGTTGACAGAACCGGGCTAATATGGTCACACTTCCTGGTTCTAGTAAGGACTCTAGCTGCTGCATTTTGGACCAACTGTAGTTTACTGATCAAGCGTGCAGAACAACCACCCAGTAAAGCATTACAATAATCTAACCTTGAGGTCATAAACGCATGAATTAACATTTCTGCATTTGATGTTGAGAGCATAGGTCGCAATTTAGATATGTTTTTGAGATGGAAAAACGCAGTTTTACAGATACTAGAAACATGGCTTTCAAATGAAAGATTGCTATCAAACAGCACACCTAGGTTCCTAACTGATGAAGAATAATTGACAGAGCAGCCGTCAAGTGTTAGATAGTGTTCTAGGTTATTACATGTGGGGTTTTTAGGTTCGATAATTTTCAGAATTTAGCAGTAAGAAGTTACTCGTCATCCAGTTTTTTATATCGACTATACATTCCGTTAGTTTCTCAATTTGGTGTGTTTCACCGGGCCGTGAAGAAATATAGAGCTGAGTATCATCAGCATAACAGTGAAAGCTAACACCATGTCTCCTGATAATATCTCCCAAGGGTAACATGTAAAGCGTGAAAAGTAACGGCCCTAGTACTGAGCCTTGAGGTACTCCATACTGCACTTGTGATCGATATGATACCTCTTCATTTACTGCTATGAACTGATGGCGGTCAGATAAGTACGATTTGAACCATGCTAAGGCACTTCCACTAATGCCAACAAAGTTTTCTAGTCTATTCAAAAGAATGTTGTGGTCGATAGTGTCGAACGCAACGCTAAGATCCAGTAGAACTAATAAAGAGATACAACCACAATTAGATGATAGAAGCAGGTCATTTGTAACTCTAATGAGAGCAGTCTCAGTACTATGATACGGTCTAAATCCTGACTGGAATTCCTCACAGATACCATTTTTCTCTAAGAAGGAATATAATTGTGAGGATACTGCCTTTTCTAGTATCTTTGACAGAAAAGGGAGATTTGAGATCGGTCTGTAATTAACTAGATCTTTGGGGTCAAGTTGTGTTTTTTTTAATGAGAGGCTTAATAACAGCCAATTTGAAGGTTTTGGGGACATATACTAATGACAATGATGAATTAAAAATAGCCAAAAGAGGATCTATGACTTCTGGAAGCAGCTCTTTTAGTAGTTTAGATGGAATAGGATCTAACATACATGTTGTTGGTTTAGATGATTTAACAAGTTTATACAATTCTTCCTCTCCTATAATAGAGAATGAGTGGAATTGTTCCTCGGGGGATCTATAGTGCACTATCTGATGCGATACTGTAGCTGACGGCTGCATGGTTACAATTTTATCTCTGATAGTATCGATCTTGGAAGTAAAGTAGTTCATAAAGTCATTACAGCTGTGCTCTTGGGAAATGCCAACACCTGTTGACGCTTTATTTTTCGTTAATTTAGTGACTGTATTGAATAAATACCGGGGGTTATGTTTGTTTTCTTCTAGAAGAGACGAAAAGTAATCAGATCTAGCCGTTTTTAATGCTTTTCTGTAGGATAGGGTACTTTCCCGCCAAGCTATACGAAATACCTCTAGTTTTGTTTTCCTCAAGCTGCGCTCCATTTTCCGGGCTGCTCTCTTTAGGGTGTGAGTGTGCTCATTATACCACGGAGTCAAACTGTTTTCTTTGATCTTCCTTAAGCGTAAAGGAGCAACTGTATCTAAAGTGCTAGAAAAGAGAGAGTCCATAGTTTCTGTTACATCATCAAGTTTTTCTGCGCTGTTGGATATGCTGAGGAATTGAGATAAATCAGGAAGATTACTTACAAAGCAGTCTTTTGTGGTAGAAGTGATGATTCTACCATACTTGTAACAAGGAGTAGAATTTATAGTTTTAGCTATATGGAGTTTACACAAGACTAGATAATGATCTGAGATATCATCACTTTGCTGCAGAATTTCAACACCACTAACATCAATTCCATGTGACAGTATTAAATCTAGAGTATGATTTCGACAATGAGTAGGTCCTGTAACTTGTTGTGTAACCCCAATAGAGTTCAGAATGTCTATGAATGCTGATCCTAATGCATCTTTTTCATTATGGACATGGATATTAAAATCACCAACAATTAAGACTTTATCTGCAGCCAGTACTAACTCAGATAGAAAATCAGAACATTCTTTAATAAAGTCTGTGTGGTGCCCTGGTGGCCTGTACACAGTAGCCAATACAAACATCACAGGGGATTTATCACTAACACGTGTTTCTCTAGATAATGTTAAACGCAGCACCATAACTTCAAATGAGTTATACTTAAAGCCTGCCCTCTGAGAAATACTGAGAATATTGCTATAAATTGTAGCAACACCTCCCCCTTTACCTTTTGGACGTGGCTCATTTTATAGCAGTAATCTTGGGGGGTAGACTCATTTAAAGTAATGTATTCATCTGGTTTTAGCCATGTTTCTGTCAAACAAAGCACATCTCGTTTATGGTCAGTGATCATATCATTTACAAATAGTGCTTTTGTAGAAAGGGACCTGATATTCAGTAAGCCAAGTTTTATCAATTGTTTCTCTGTATTGTAAACATTTTTTATTTGTTGAACATCAATTAAATTGTTACTATTACTTTGGTTTGGACGTTTTCTGTATTTTCTAGTACGGGGAACAGACACAGTCTCTATAGTGTGATATCTAGGTGGAGGAGTCTCTATCTCGTGTTTGTTGTCGTGCATATCGCGGGAATTTCCCAGTTTCGGTTTGCTAAGTAGTAAGGCGTGGTCAAAGCCAGTAAAAATCCTTATTTACCTGATTCGGAAGCACTTGTCAGAAGAAGCAGTCGAGCAGCAGAAGAGGACGGCAATTTGTAAGTGTTTTGTCTTGTTTTCTCATTAGATTTCAGCGCAGTTGTTGTTGCTAGGAAACTTTGTTTTGCATACTGTGTTTTACCTTGGTAAATGCGTTCTCAAGTCGCATTTGTTGTCGTGCCTATCGCGGGAATTTCCCAGTTTCGGTTTGCTAAGTAGTAAGGCGTGGTCAAAGCCAGTAAAAATCCTTATTTACCTGATTCGGAAGCACTTGTCAGAAGAAGCAGTCGAGCAGCAGAAGAAGACAGCAGTTTGTAAGTGTTTTGTCTGGTTCTCAAGTCGCGTTTGTTGTCGTGCGTATCGCGGGAATTTCCCAGTTTCGGTTTGCTAAGTAGTAAGGCGTGGTCAAAGCCAGTAAAAATCCTTATTTACCTGATGCGGAAGCACTTGTCAGAAGAAGCAGTCGAGCAGCAGAAGAGGACAGCAGTTTGTAAGTGTTTTATCTTGTTTTCTCATTAGATTTCAGCGCAGTTGTTGTTGCTAGGAAACTTTGTTTTGCATACTGTGTTTTACCTTGGTAAACGCATTCTCAAGTCGAGTTTGTTGTCGTGCGTATCGCGGGAATTTCCCAGTTTCGGTTTGCTAAGTAGTAAGGCGTGGTCAAAGCCAGTAAAAATCCTTATTTACCTGATTCGGAAGCACTTGTCAGAAGAAGCAGTTGAGCAGCAGAAGAGGACAGCAGTTTGTAAGTGTTTTGTCTTGTTTTCTCATTAGATTTCAGCGCAGTTGTTGTTGCCAGGAAACTTTGTTTTGCATACTGTGTTTTACCTTGGTAAACGCATTCTCAAGTCGCGTTTGTTGTCGTGCGTATCGCGGGAATTTCCCAGTTTCGGTTTGCTAAGCAGTAAGGCGTGGTCAAAGCCAGTAAAAATCCTTATTTACCTGATTCGGAAGCACTTGTCAGAAGAAGCAGTCGAGCAGCAGAAGAGGACAGCAGTTTGTAAGTGTTTTGTCTTGTTTCTCATTAGATTTCAGCGCAGTTGTTGTTGCTAGGAAACTTTGTTTTGCATACTGTGTTTTACCTTGGTAAACGCGTTCTCAAGTCGCGTTCGTTGTCGTGCGAATCGCGGGAATTTCCCAGTTTCGGTTTGCTAAGTAGTAAGGCGTGGTCAAAGCCAGTAAAAATCCTTATTTACCTGATTCGGAAGCACTTGTCAGAAGAGGCAGTCGAGCAGCAGAAGAGGACAGCAGTTTGTAAGTGTTTTGTCTTGTTTCTTATTAGATTTCAGGGCAGTTGTTGTTGCTAGGAAACTTTGTTTTGCATACTGTGTTTTACCTTGGTAAACGCGTTCTCAAGTTGCATTTGTTGTCATGCGTATGGCGGGAATTTCCCAGTTTCGGTTTGCTAAGTAGTAAGGCTGGTCAAAGCCAGTAAAAATCCTTATTTACCTGATTCGGAAGCACTTGTCAGAAGAAGCAGTCGAGCAGCAGAAGAGTACAGCAGTTCGTAAGTGTTTTGTTTTGTTTTCTCATTAGATTTCAGTGCAGTTGTAGTTGCTAGGAAACTTTGTTTTGCATACTGTGTTTTACCTTGGTAAACACATTCTCAAGTCGCGTTTGTTGTCGTGCGTATCGCGGGAATTTCCCAGTTTCGGTTTGCTAAGTAGTAAGGTGTGGTCAAAGCCAGTAAAAATCCTTATTTACCTGATTCGGAAGCACTTGTCAGAAGAAGCAGTCGAGCAGCAGAAGAGGACAGCAGTTTGTCAGTGTTTTGTCTTGTTTTCTCATTAGATTTCAGCACAGTTGTTGCTAGGAATCTTTGTTTTGCATACTGTGTTTTACCTTGGTAAACGCGTTCTCAAGTCGCATTTGTTGTTGTGCGTATCGCGGGAATTTCCCAGTTTCGGTTTGCTAAGTAGTAAGGCGTGGTCAAAGCCAGTAAAAATCCTTATTTACCTGATTCGGAAGCACTTGTCAGAAGAAGCAATCGAGCAGCAGAAGAGGACAGCAGTTTGTAAGTGTTTTGTCTTGTTTCTCATTAGATTTCAGCGCAGTTGTTGTTGCTAGGAAACTTTGTTTTGCATACTGTGTTTTACCTTGGTAAACGCGTTCTCAAGTCGCGTTCGTTGTCGTGCGAATCGCGGGAATTTCCCAGTTTCGGTTTGCTAAGTAGTAAGGAGTGGTCAAAGCCAGTAAAAATCCTTATTTACCTGATTCGGAAGCACTTGTCAGAAGAAGCAGTCGAGCAGCAGAAGAAGACAGCAGTTTGTAAGTGTTTTGTCGTGTTTTCTCATTAGATTTCAGCGCAGATGTTGTTGCTAGGAAACTTTGTTTTGCATACTGTGTTTTACCTTGGTAAACGCATTCCCAAGTCGCGTTTGTTGTCGTGCGTATCGCGGGAATTTCCCAGTTTTGGTTTGCTAAGTAGTAAGGCGTGGTCAAATCCAGTAAAAATCATTATTTACCTGATTTGGAAGCACTTGTCAGAAGAGGCAGTCGAGCAGCAGAAGAGGACAGCAGTTTGTAAGTGTTTTGTCTTGTTTTCTCATTAGATTTCAGTGCAGTTGTTGTTGCTAGGAAACTTTGTTTTGCATACTGTGTTTTACCTTGGTAAACACATTCTCAAGTCGCGTTTGTTGTCGTGCATATCGCGGGAATTTCCCAGTTTCGGTTTGCTAAGTAGTAAGGCGTGGTCAAAGCCAGTAAAAATCCTTATTTACCTGATTCGGAAGCACTTGTCAGAAGAAGCAGTCGAGCAGCAGAAGAGGACAGCAGTTTGTCAGTGTTTTGTCTTGTTTTCTCATTAGATTTCAGCACAGTTGTTGCTAGGAATCTTTGTTTTGCATACTGTGTTTTACCTTGGTAAACGCGTTCTCAAGTCGCATTTGTTGTTGTGCGTATCGCGGGAATTTCCCAGTTTCGGTTTGCTAAGTAGTAAGGCGTGGTCAAAGCCAGTAAAAATCCTTATTTACCTGATTCGGAAGCACTTGTCAGAAGAAGCAATCGAGCAGCAGAAGAGGACAGCAGTTTGTAAGTGTTTTGTCTTGTTTTCTCATTAGATTTCAGCGCAGTTGTTGAGGAATCTTTGTTTTGCATACTGTGTTTTACCTTGGTAAACGCGTTCTCAAGTCACATTTGTTGTCGTGCGTATCGCGGGAATTTCCCAGTTTCGGTTTGCTAAGTAGTAAGGCGTGGTCAAAGCCAGTAAAAATCCTTATTTACCTGATTCGGAAGCACTTGTCAGAAGAAGCAATCGAGCAGCAGAAGAGGACAGCAGTTTGTAAGTGTTTTGTCTTGTTTTCTCATTAGATTTCAGCGCACTTGTTGTTGCTAGGAAACTTTGTTTTGCATACTGTGTTTTACCTTGGTAAACGCGTTCTCAAGTCGCGTTTGTTGTCGTCCCAGATAGCACACATACGTCTGCAAGTGTCTGTTAAAGATCTCTTGATCTGGAAAGCATCTGCTGTCTACAAACGTCTAACGGACGTCTTTCAGATGTGAGTTTTACATACATTCTAAATCATAAACATCTTAAAGACATCTAATAAATGTCTATTTGACATCTAAAAGGAAACGTCCTATAGACGTATTGCATATGAGCAAACACTCTAAAAAATACATCTTGCAGATGTAAATGCAGACATCAAATACACGTCTCCGAGATGTACGTGTGCTGTCAGGGGTGTGTATCGCGGGAATTTCCCAGTTTCAGTTTGCTAAGTAGTAAGGCGTGGTCAAAGCCAGTAAAAATCCTTATTTACCTGATTCGGAAGCACTTGTCAGAAGAAGCAGTCGAGCAGCAGAAGAGGACAGCAGTTTGTAAGTGTTTTGTCTTGTTTTCTCATTAGATTTCAGCGCACCCTGATAGCACATGTACATCTCGGAGACGTCTATTTGACGTCTGCATTTACATCTGCAAGATGTATTTTTTAGAGTGTTTGCTCATCTGCAAGACGTCTATAGGATGTTTCCTTTTAGATGTCAAATAGACGTCTATTAGATGTCTTTAAGATGTTTATGATTTAGAATGTATGTAAAACTGACGTCTGAAAGATGTCTGTCAGACGTTAGTAGACAGCAGATGCTTTCCAGATCAAGAGATCTTTAACAGACATCTTGCAGACGTATGTGTGCTATCTGGGCAGTTGTTGTTGCTAGGAGACTTTGTTTTGCATACTGTGTTTTACTTTGGTAAACGTGTTCTCAAGTCACGTTTGTTGTCGTGCGTATCGCGGGAATTTCCCAGTTTCGGTTTGCTAAGTAGTAAGGCGTGGTCAAAGCCAGTAAAAATTCTTATTTACCTGATTCGGAAGCACTTGTCAGAAGAAGCAGTCGAGCAGCAGAAGAGGACAGCAGTTTGTAAGTGTTTTGTCTTGTTTTCTTATTAGATTTCAGCGCAGTTGTTGTTGCTAGGAAACTTTGTTTTGCATACTGTGTTTTACCTTGGTAAACGCGTTCTCAAGTCGCGTTTGTTGTCGTGCGTATCACGGGAATTTCCCAGTTTCGGTTTGCTAAGTAGTAAGGCGTGGTCAAAGCCAGTAAAAATCCTTATTTACCTGATTCGGAAGCACTTGTCAGAAGAAGCAGTCGAGCAGCAGAAGAGGACAGCAGTTTGTAAGTGTTTTGTCTTGTTTTCTCATTAGATTTCAGCGCAGTTGTTGTTGCTAGGAAACTTTGTTTTGGATACTGTGTTTTACCTTGGTAAACGCGTTCTCAAGTCGCGTTTGTTGTAGTGCATATCGCGGGATTTTTCCAGTTTCGGTTTGCTAAGTAGTAAGCCGTGGTTAAAGCCAGTAAAAATCCTTATTTACCTGATTCGGAAGCACTTGTAAGAAGAAGCAGTCGAGCAGCAGAAGAGGACAGCAGTTTGAAAGCGTTTTGTCTTGTTTTCTCATTAGATTTCAGCGCATTTGTTGTTGCTAGGAAACTTTGTTTTGCATACTGTGTTTTACCTTGGTAAACGCGTTCTCAAGTCGCGTTTGTTGTCGTGTGTATCGCGGGAATTTCCCAGTTTCGGTTTGCTAAGTAGTAAGGCGTGGTCAAAGCCAGTAAAAATCCTTATTTACCTGATTTGGAAGCACTTGTCAGAAGAAGCAGTCGAGTAGCAGAAGAGGACAGCAGTTTGTAAGTGTTTTGTCTTGTTTTCTCATTAGATTTCAGCGCAGTTGTTGTTGCTAGGAGACTTTGTTTTGCATACTGTGTTTTACTTTGGTAAACGCGTTCTCAAGTCGCGTTTGTCGTGTGTATCGCAGGAATTTCCCAGTTTCGGTTTGCTAAGTAGTAAGGCGTGGTCAAAGCCAGTAAAAATCCTTATTTACCTGATTCGGAAGCACTTGTCAGAAGAAGCAGTCGAGCAGCAGAAGAGGACAGCAGTTTGTAAGTGTTTTGTCTTGTTTTCTTATTAGATTTCAGTGCAGTTGTTGTTGCTAGGAAACTTTGTTTTGCATACTGTGTTTTACCTTGGTAAATGCGTTCTCAAGTCGCGTTTGTTGTCGTGCGTATCGTGGGAATTTCCCAGTTTCGGTTTGCTAAGTAGTAAGGCATGGTCTGCTGACTTCAATTACGAATAATTAGGCAAGTATAAAACTGGATAGTATACCGCGGCAGCGGTCGCGGCACACCTCGTGTGAAGACCGACGAGTGTAAAGACAATCGACTCTACCTTGCGCGACTCCACCGAGCAAGGACACCGACAAGGCACTTGAGTATTGCTTTCTCCCCTTTCTTTAGTTTTTGTACAACTTGTTCTCATCTGCTTGTTTAGTCAATTGTACTCACTATGTGCTTTCAAATCTCTACTATTACCTACTAACACTCGGAAAGCACTTACTGTACGTTGGAGGCAGGCCAATTCTAACAATCTACGGCCTGTCCCTCTGTCCTCTACTACTTTACTCTCTATTCCAATTGGTCTCTGGACCTGCCAGTCTGCTGTAAACAAAGCAGACTTTATTCCTTCTATTGCTACTCATTCCGGTCTCAACCTCATGGCCCTAACTGAGACTTGGATCAAACCTGAGGACACTGCCACTCCTGCAGCCCTCCACTAATTTCACTTTTTCCCACACCCCTCGCACGGTTGGGAGGGGTGGAGGTACGGGTCTCCTTATTTCAAATGAATGGAAATTTGATCTTTTACCATCTCTTACAGGCAACAGTTCATTTGAATCTCATGCAATTACTATTACCCACCCTGTTAAAATCCACTTTGTAGTTGTGTATCGTCCCCTTACTGTCAAACTTTCCTGAGGATGGTACTCCTCTGGTACTGCTCGGTGACTTCAACATCCACCTAGAAAAACCCCAGGCTGCTGACTTCAACACTCTTCTCACTTCATTTGACCTCAAACGAGTGTCTACTATGGCTACTCACAAATCAGGTAAACAACTGGACCTCATCTACACACGCTACTGCTCCACTGACAACACATTAGTTACTCCACTGCACACCTCTGACCACTTCCTCATCACTTCTAACCTCACACTAACTCCTGACACAGCACACACTCCTCCGCAGGGCACCTTTCGCTGTAACCTACGCTAACTCTCTCCCTCTTGCCTATCCTCAATGGTTTCATCTGCACTTCCTTCACCCTCTCAGTTGTCAGCACTGGACACAAACAGTGCTACTGACACTCTTTTCTCCACTCTAACAACTTTGTAATAACTTTAGGAACCTAGCTATGATTTAATCTTTATTTTGAATTTTTGGCTTTACGAAATTGCATCGTAAAGATAGATATTGATTTGATTAATTTCTTTTAATCAAAACGTATATTTTATACCTTTTAACGGCTCGTCCAGCGAGACATTAAAGTCAGTATATGTTAACAATTTTGTTTATCTTGCTTTGTGGCCAACAATAAAACAAACAATATAGTAATTTATCAAATTTGAGCAAGGTAGCAAAGGGGTCGACAGCGCAAGGCAGTAACTGAATCAAATATAAAACACAGACAATGCTCTATACAATGAGACAAGTTTATTGAACTACTTCTAAGATTACATGAGACTAAATCATCTAAACACACACACACACACACACACACACAAATGACAGAGTTATGCAGAATTATGAGTTATGAAGGAAGTCTCAACTTCGGTGGTTATCAGAAAGTCAACAAAGCAGAGCTTAGTTCTATCTTTCCCATTAACAACAACTTTGCGCCGTTTTCAGCCAATAGATAAGAGATTTGTTTTACTTGTTAGAAGGTTTGCTGCCGAGTCTAGTCTTCGCCTGGTTGAGGGAATTCCCAGGCTTAGCTGATTGGCTGGCGAACCGTTTGTTTGTCTGACGTCTCTTTAGGGAATTCCGGCTTTGATTGGCGGGTTGTCTTGCTGGATGCGACGCGCTAGAAGTTCTTCTTTCCTTTCTCGGTTGCAGAAGTTTTCTTGAAGAGGTTGAAGTTTGGAATGAGGTGATGGCTTGATGCGGTGTATGAGCGCACAAGTTGAAGCAGTTTCAAACCATGGCAAAGAGCGTTGAGTTTAGTTGAACATTAGAATTTAAGCAGGCCACCTTAGGCCCACCCCTGAGCTGGGGTACCAATCTGCTTGTTGCAAGGTGGAGCTCAGCTACCTAGGCTCCATTTCTCTGCATAAATTAACGAGCTGCCCGTGTAATCACGTGACCGAAGATCCTTGCAGGGTTTTGTTAATAATCTTGATAAACGTTATAACGTTACGGGATTTACCTAATTTCTACATTTCATCCACACAGAGTTGTTGCAAATAAAATTATACTTTCGTTTAACACCAAACATGACACACACACATATTCATACCCTCATAATACATAGGTTAAAATGGTACTGACCTTATAATGGATAGCTGTTTTACTAACATATCAAGCATATCTAAGGCATAACACACATAATTTGGGAATACATTTTCATTACTTAAAAGTCCTGAATATTGTCTTTTGGAGTTTTGGCGCACTTTTGCATGTTTCCTTTGTCTGTCTGAAAAAGGCACATTTTCAGGAATGCATCCGAGGAGGGGCCGCAAGTACTCCTGAGGTCAGAAGGTGTCCAGGAGAGGAGTTCTGGCATATGTTTAAGTCAGGCCTATGACTGTAAATCCATCGCGCGTTTGTTGATAAGTTTGTGAATTTATACATGGGCTGGTCAAGGGTCCATTTACCATCTGGATCTGGTATCTTTCCCGCCAGAAGTTTCCTTTGTTCTGCGTTGGTGAAGTTGATTCTCTAGCTTGTTCTGATCTCTGGAGGGATAAGGATTAACAAGACAGGATCTTGGTCCAGACACTTCGTCTTGGAGCCTTAGTTACTTTTACGACTTCCAGAGGTGAAACCAGAGATTGACTCATTCCTCTGGAATGAGTCTGCTCGCTATATGTGTGTGTCCGTTCAAGGATCTCCCACATCTTGCTTAGACAACTTTTGCCCCCTTACATCCAGACCAGCACGCACTACCCCCTCTGCCCCCTGGCTGTCCGATGTTCTCTGTGAACATCGCACTAAACTAACGGCTGCAGAGAGGAAGTGGCACAAATCAAAAAATTCTACTGATCTTACTGCATATCAGTCACTTCTCTCTTCTTTCTCTGCTAATGTCTCCACTGCTAAAACGACATACTACCACAACAAAATTAACAACTGTTCTGACTCTCACACACTTTTCAAAACTTTCTCGTCTCTTCTCTGTCCTCCTCCCCCTCCCGCTTCATCAACTCTTACAGCTGATGACTTTGCAATTTTCTTCACAAATAAAACAAGAACCATCAGTGACCAATTCCTCACACCACTAACTAATGATAACTTCATAACGACAAATACACACTCTCTCACCTCCTTCTCTCCTCTCTCGGAGATGGAAGTTTCCAAACTCATCCTTTCCAATCATCCCACTACTTGTCCACTAGATCCTATCCCCACTCATCTCCTTCAGGCCATTTCTTCTTCAGTCATACCTGCGCTTACTCACATTATCAACACCTCTCTTCACAATGGTACATTTCCCACAGCATTTAAGCAGGCTCGGGTAACCCCACTGCTTAAAAACCCTCTCTAAATCCAGCACTTTTAGAAAACTACAGACAATCCCTTCTTCCATTCATTGCAAAGACACTTGAGCGAGTTGTTCAACCAACTCTCTTCGTTTCTTGCACAGAACAATCTTCTGGACAACAAACAATCTGGCTTCAGAAGCGGCCACTCTACCGAGACTGCCCTTCTCTCGGTTACAGAGGCCCTGAGACTGGCAAGAGCGGCTTCCAAATCCTCTGTACTCATCTTGCTGGACCTGTCTGCTGCTTTTGACACAATTAACCACCAGATCCTTCTGTCCACCCTCAGAAAGATGGGCATCTCAGGAACTGCGCTCCTGTGGTTTGAGTCTTACCTCTCCGGTAGGTCCTTCAGGGTGTTTTGGAGGGGTGAGGTTTCGAAGTCACAACTTCTTGCTACTGGAGTTCCTCAAGGCTCAGTGCTTGGACCAATTCTCTTCTCCATCTACTTGTCGTCATTAGGATCGGTCATTCAGAAGCATGGCTTTTCTTATCACTACTATGCTGATGACACTCAACTCTGCTTCTCATTCCAGCCAGATGATCCAACGGTAGCTGCTCGCATTGCAGCCTGTCTGCGCACAGTTTCCAGCATTTCAGAAATAAATATACATGCAAATTACAGCGAAGTAACGTACGGTGTTCGGCAGTAGTCAAAAAGGTATTAAACATGGAATATTGAATCGATTTCTTCTCGTAAACTCGGAGATGTGGATTTGGATGGCAATTAAATTACCACACGACCTTGGTGTTCTTCAAAAAACAATAGGTAATTTGGCCGGGGATTTTTACGGGGGTGGTGGGAGATAAACACCAACATCATGGATTCGGACGGCAATTAAATCACCGACTACCCCCTGTAAATGGTGAAAATCACTTACGTCCCCATGAGAAACAATTGCCGTCCGAATAGGGCTTATGTATGTACAGGTAAGCAGATGAACCCAGAACATGAATGCAACACACTGAATTTCATTTCCTCTCATTGATAATCAATATTAAAACATTTAATATGGTGTAATGGAGGAAGACAGTAATAAAGATTATATATAAAGTATATAAAACTAAATTCAGTATACAGTTTGTTAATAAAATATAATATGTGGCATGCAGCTGAGCCCAGAATATATATGCAAACATGCTAAATTACATGTTAAGCATTTTACTCCCATAGAAATACATTATAATGAAAACATTTAAAGTGGCTTAATGCGTTAAGAAAGTAATATTAAAAGGTCAAACTCGGTATACACCTTACAGTGATACTATACTGCATAAAAAGGACAAATTCGGTATACAGTTATATACAATATGCACTATGTGAAGGATTTCCTTCCCCGTCTTTTAATTTCTTTTGTAGCTCGGAGTTCTACCGTTCCATCTCTTGCTGCAGCCAAAACTATCCGCTTGCGCTAGGATCCGCTGAGTCACGTGATAGCATGACAACAAAATAGTGTAGCAGGGGAGGAGCAGCAATGTTTGCATACGAGATGTGAAAAGAGCGGAATATACTAACACCCACAGACATGTCTACGCTTTGTTAAATGTATTAAGCAATGTATTAAGTGTATAGGAGAGAAAATTAACCTAAAGTATCGATCTTATAAGTATAGTATCGATCCGATACCAATACCAACGTTGGTATCGATACTATCGATAATAGGATCGATCCGCCCACCCCTAGTTTGCAGTGGTATGCGGTGCAGAAGCAGCACGGACTCATTGTGCTTTCACACAGGACGCGTTTGCCGTCTGCTCCTGATCTGTGGCTATTTACCACAAACACAACATTTATCCATTATTTTGATTTCAAATCCAAACGTTGTTAGCCTATGCTGAAAGTGCTTTTTCAGCATTGTGATCCTCTTTTATTGAATGCATTTTGCTTCTAGATTTGTATATCAAGTTGCTCAAGCAAGTGGAAACACATTTAAACACGTACAGCATAAAGTCTTGCCTACTTCCCAGATAGCTAGCACACTCGGTCCGATTCCGGCTAAAATGCGGCACTGTCGGCTCAGTCTCGGCATCGGTGAGAAGATAATGGGCCAGAGCCGTGCCGACTCTACAAAACACTTCTGGCTGACAGACGGTTTTCTCTCTATGGGCCGATCTCGGCTGAAAGCTGTTGTACGTGCGGCAGGTCTGCACTCGGTGTAGTTGCGTGTATCTACCTACGGCCCGAGTTAGTTTTGTCGCTGGCGGGCTGCTGCTAGAATGAAGGAGATCAGCCGCCTGAGAGAAAGATTTGGCGGTTAATCCTGAGGAGCTTTCGGCGGGCACAGTTCTCAAGAGGAATACTTCAGCTGCAAGAAGGTAAGTTATTTAATTTATTTAATGCTCAATCTAGTGTTGTTTGATGTTTAAATGCCACGAAGAGTATAGTTTTTAGATGGTGTCTGATAGGAGGTTGCGATGATAACATAACATCAGAAAAAAAACTTTTTCTGATATATTGAGTGTTGATGAGTAGGCCTAGGTCTCTTTAGAATAACAATATGTAATTTTTTTTAATATAAAAAACTGATGAGCTGTATCCAGCTGTATCCAGTGCACGATAATGTTAGCTAATGAAATTATAATGAGTTAAATTCCTTTTTGTTTGTGAGAATTCATTCGATTCATCTTTTTCAACGAGTGATTGCTATTGAATCATAGGAGTCGGACTGCGCTGGTGGCGCCGTTAATATCTATACAGGTGACTCTGTCTGATTTGATTCACTTAACCTTTCAAATGAGTCATTTGTGAATCAAACTGAGCACGCTGTTGAAGAATTACACCTGCTAAGACAATTCAATATGTGCAATCTGATTTTAATAATAGTATTTATTTTGTGGTAACACTGCCGTGTGGGAAGCTCTGCCACGGAAAAACACTATAGATACGTAAGAGAAAGCCATAAAATGTAGCCTAAGTGCATCTTTTTTCTTCAATGGAGGCCTATAATCTGTCTGCTGCACTAGAGCAGGTTCAGTGTTATAAAGTGAATGAAAATTTTTGAAGCTTATATATGCCATATGATGTGATTAAAATCATACTTAACATATTTTACTGTGGTGGGGATTATTATGAGCAAACATAAATTTAGAAGTTTAATCTGAACACTATATATGTAATCTGACTTTTTTTTTTTTTTTTTTTACAGAAATTCTGAGCTGGTGCATGAACATTCATCAAACATAAGGTGCGAATTCTGGGTCTGGTCCTGTGGTCCTAATGATTGTAAAAAAAAAAAACAAAAAAAAAAAACTTTTTTTTTACAGACAAATTTTGCTATCTGGGTTTTCTTGTGTTAGGCTACAAATATTTTAAATTAGAGCTTACCACTGACAGAAACAGTCGGCTCGTGCCTTTTACATTTAAATCTTTATTACAAGCAGTCCCGCGAATCTTAAAGAACTTTGTTTTTCTACCTCCACAAGACACAAGTGCATATGTTGCCTTGTTTATCTAAAAGTGCACTTTTCTTTGTTTTAAACCTAGCCAAAATCACCGAGCAGTACTGGGGAGCGGAGTATTTTCTTTTTTTTTTTTGATAAAAACACAATCATGTTTTATTTCTCAGTCGATTTCAGTACATAAACGTTTCTTTAATTATAATATCCAAAAGTGTCTGCTATTTCAATAAATATAGTAAACGATTTATAAAATTAGGAAGACACATCTTACACAAGTCTGTTTTACTCTAAATCACATTCATGCCAGAGATCTTTTATTTACTCTTCGGCTAACCCAAACCCACCCAGATCTCAGCCGAATATTTTCCTTTTTCTGGCGGACCAAAATCCAACCACGGCTCAGCCAAATAGATACGATTTGCTTTCAATTTCTTTGGTTGGCCAGACTCCAGCCAGAGCTCAGCCAAATGCTGTTTCACACCAGACTGTGAAAAAAACAGTGCCTGCTGACGTTCGCAATGGGAACCTCACCAAGCAAAAGGGGGATGTGTAGGAGATCCTTGAACAGACACACATATACAACGAACAGACTCATTCCAGAGGAATGAGTGAATCTCTGGTTTCACCTCTGAGAGTCGTAAAAGTAACTAAGGATCCAAGACGATGCCTAAGTGTCTGGACCAAGATCCTGTCTTGTTAATCCTTATCCCTCCAGAGATCAGAACTGCTAAACAGAATCAATTTCACCAACGCAGAACAAAGGAAACTTCTGGCGGGAAAGATACCAGATCCAGATGGTAAATGGACCCTTGACCAGCCAACGTATAAATTGACAAACTTATGGATTTACAGTTGTAGGCCTGACTTAAACATATGCCAGAACTCCCCTCCCGGACACCTTCTGACCTTGGGACACTCGCGGCCCCTCCTCAGGTCCATTCCTGAAAATTTTCCTTTTCAGACAGACAAAGAAAACACGCAAAAGTGTGCCAAAAATCTAAAAGACAATATTCAGGACTTTTAGGTAATGAAAATGTATTCCCAAATTATGTGTTATGCCTTAGATATGCTTGATTATGTTAGTAAAACATATGCTATTTTAATCTATCCATTATAAGGTTGGTACCATTTTAACCTATGTATTATGAGGGTATGAATATGTGTGTGTGTCAAGCTTGGTGTTAAACAAAAGTAGATTTTATTTGCAACAACTCCGTGTGGATGAAATGTAGAAATTAGGTAAATCCCGTAACGTTATAACGTTTATCAAGATTATTAACAAAACCCTGCGAGGATTTTTGGTCACGTGATGACACGGGAAGCTCGTTAATTTATGCAGAGAAATGGAGCCTAGGAAGCTGAGCTCCTCCTTGCAACAAGCGGATTGGTATCCCAGCTCCGGGGTGGGCCTAACGTGGCCTGCTTAAATTCTAATGTTCAACTAAGGATCAGCGCTCTTTGCCATGGTTTGAAAACTGTTTCAACTTGTGCGCTCATACGCCCCATCAAAACCATCATCTCATTCCAAACTTCAAGCTCTTCAAGAAAACTTTGTGATTTCTTAAATCTTCAACTTCTGCAACCGAGAAAGGAAAGTGAAATTCTAGCGCATCTCATCCAACCAGGCAACCCACCAATCACGGCCGGGGTTCCCTAAGAGATGTCAGACAAACAACGGTTCACCAGCCAGTCAGCTAAGCCCAGGGATTCCCTCAACGAGACGAGGACGAGACTCGACCGCAACCCTCTAAACAAGTAAAACAAAATCTCTTATCTATTGGCTGAAAACGGTGCAAAGTTGTTATTAATGGGAAAGATAGAACTAAGCTCTGCTTTGTTGACTTTCTGATAACCACCGAAGTTGAGACTTCCTTCATAACTCACAACTCTGCATAATTCCGTTGACTTTTTTTGTGTGTGTGTGTGTGTGTGTGTGGCCGTATGTGTGTTTAGATAATTTAGTCTCATGTAACCGTAGGAGATAGCTCAATAAATTGTATTGTATTACAAAGAAACGTTGTCTTGGGTTGTGAGTCTTAGAATTCAAACATTGCCTAAAAGAGAATGCTACAATAGCTCATAATTAACTAAATAACAAATTTCGTGTTATTCTGTAGCCAAGAATTAACAGAGTTGGTAAAAATACACTGAGTCGAGCTATTCGCTGGATGGAGCCGGCGAAGTGTATAGGAAATTTGAATCAGTTCAGTTAAATCAATTTGAATCTTTTAAGTTTCGATTCTTTAAAAGTTAAACCCTAGTTTACTTAATACAATTTTACTACAGTATCTTAGACAGAACAAACCTCTTCCAAAAACTAGTATGCTTCAGAAATTAGACCCTTTCATCGATCAAAGCGGATTGTTGTGAGTCGGAGGTCATCTGATTATACCTTGTAGAAGTCATGTAGCATCACTGCTAATTCAACATTTTCATGAGCGAACACATCATCAGGGTCGCCATTTCACAGAGGGAGCAATTAGACCTGCTGGCTATTGGATAATAGGAGGCAAAAGATGTGTGAGCAGTCTCATCCATTCCTGTGTTGTATGCCGCAGACTCAGGAGGGGCTGTGAAATGCAAAAAATGGCGGATCTGCCGGCTGACAGACTCAGCGCAGAGCCTACCTTCAAACATGTGGGACTGGATGTGTTCGGCTCCTGGTCAGTATCTGCTCGTAAGACAAGAGGCGGCTATGCAGAAAGCAAAAGATGGGCAGTGCTATTCACATGCCTAAATATCAGAGTCATTCATATAGAAGTGATTGAGTCCCTAAATACCTCCAGCTTCATTAATGACTTAAGGAGGTTTTTGGTTATCCGGGGTTCTGTGAAACAGATTCACTCTGATAGAGGCACCAATTTCGTTGAAGCTTGTAAAGACTTGCAAATTCCTTCTAATGTGGATGAAAAGGCAGTGAAACAATTCCTATCCAATCACGGCTGTATATGGACATTCAACCCTCTGCATTCATCACACATGGGTGGCATGTGGGAAAGGATTATTGGGCTTACCCGCAGGATCTTGGATTCTATGCTTCTTCAGATGTCATCCTCCAAACTCACGCACGAGGTACTCACCATCTTTATGGTTGAAGTCACTGCCATTATAAACAACCGACCATTGATTCCTGTGTCAACTGATCCAGCAGATCCTTTCATCCTAACACCTGCCACACTACTTACCCAGAAGACCAGTACTTTCTCAGTTCCACCTGGGGACTTTGGAAAGACTGACCTGTACAAACAACAGTGACATTTGGTGCAAAGCCTCGCAAGTACTTTCTGGGATAGATGGCGTAAACAGTACCTTGCAACCCAACAGCATCGACGAAAATGGCAACATCAGCAATTAAACATTTCCAAAGGATGCATAGTTCTGCTCAAAGACTCTCAGTCCAAACGGAATGACTGGCCCTTGGACATCATAAAAGAAACTTATCCCAGCCAAGATGGGAGAGTTTGAAAGGTTCAAGTAAAAATCATTGGAAAAGATGGACCTAAAGTGTTCCTGAAACCGATCAGCGAGATAGTATTCTTTCTTCAGGAAGACTGTATAGAATATTCAGATAAACTGGAGTATAGGTTTGGCATTCCCTGAATACCAGACGGGGAGTGTGCTGTTCTACAAGAACATTCAATATTTAGTCTAATTTAAAGGTTATAATTAGGTTATCACAGATTCATCAGCCACCTACACCCATTCACAATCACCTGATTACTGATTACGGACACCTGATTCCACTCACCAAGCACTATATCAGTCTACTGACCTCAGTCCCTCGTCGGCTGGTCTCAAGGTTGCATACCTTACCTCAATGCTCAACTCACCTCTCTGGATCTCCGTGGCTCCGTGTCTCACTCCTGCTAGCTGGATCTCCCAATTAAGGATAAAGATAAGAACTGTTAATTCCTCAGTTTGATGAGCTTGAAGAAGAGTTTTATTAGTCAAGGCATGAATTAATCAAGTATAATCAAGGGGAATCTTGCCTTTAATATATCTATTTAATCTTCCATTGTGTTCTAAGGCCCCTGTGTAAAATGTGCCTGCTCGGCCAGGGTGAGCGGACAAGGAATGTGCATACGTGGCTAGAACATGCAGACAAGAAACATCTGGAAGAATATAAGGGGTCTTTCTTTCTATACCATAACATGGGTTGGAGCCCCTTCTCTCTAGGGAGGTATCAGATTGTATGTTTAAGGAGAACTCTATGAATGTATGGAAACCCGCCTTAACGGAAAAAACTGTATAAAAGAGACAGCACAAAAGCATTCGGGAGACTCTTCTGCAGAAGGGATCTCGGCTTTATTCTCGCTATATAGATAATAAAGTCTTTTCTTCTGGCACCAAATTCCAAGTCTGAGGGTGATTCTTCGAACTTGCAGCGGAAGACACTACAATTGGCGTCACGAACAGGATCGGAACAGAGCAGCAGAGTGGACGGCCGCTTTGAGCAGGAGTTGACGAACAGCACAAAAAAGGGTGGCCACCTCTTACACAGGTAAAGCATTTTTGCTTATATAATTTTGTGTTGTTTGCCAGTCTGCTCTTAGCGGTAAGGTCACTTAAAATTTGCTCTTCCAAAATTCTAAATATAAAGAAAAGAACAGAAAAGGAGTTTTATTCCAGAAGAAATAACTGCATGCATTTATCTGGTTTACTTTTTATGGCCTTGATAAGCAGCCTAAATTGAAACTGGATGGTGTAGGCAGACATACATTGCTAGCAATGGTCTGTGTTTATTTAGACTGGGCCTGAAGGGACAGAAATAAACGTGAAGCAGATATAGTGAAGGTAACGCGCGAGAAGAGACCTGCAGAGAGCGCCTGGTTTAGAAACACAGGGGTCTGCACGGGTAGAAAAAAATAAAAAAATAAATAAAAAAAAATAATAAAATCCTGGCAAGCAGTGTTCTTTACTGTGAGGGAGAGAAAGGGAGAGTAGCAGTAAAGGAACAAGCGGTCTGCTGCAGGTTACTAGGTTACTTGGGAAAAGTGAAGTGTTTTGTTTTGATGTGTGTTTGAAACTGTGTCGGTGCCTGTGTGAAAGACTGAGGTTGTGTGAGAGAAGAAATAAATTCCATATCGGGTGGGCAAGGGCTGCGCACCCCTCCTGGACCGTCACTTAAATGTGGCCTGGTAGAGACGGACGCAGTTCGTGCCGCACCTGAGAGGGATGAATGATTGAATGAGCCCTATAAATAAGGGGACAAAGGATGAAAGAATGAGCCTCGACTAAATAAGAGGACTAGAAGGAGTGAATGTTTTTAGAAAAATAGGGTCAATAAAGATTGAATCCAGATTTATTATAAGATTTTATTTTTGGATGTCTGTGTGAAAGGGAAAGAGGAAAATTTTCTGAGAGCAGGGAGATTAAGATAAGTTGAAGAAGTACTTTAAAAAAAAAAAATAATAATAATAATAATAATAAGTGCGCACTAACTAAATAAGAAATATTAAATAAGTGAAAAATAGATAACGAATTATTGTTAAAGATTTTATGCATATTGAGGGAGCATAAAATAAAGTTGGAAAATTCATATAGAAAGTGGGCATGCATCAAACAGAAAAAATATATAAATAAATAAAAACTAGGTTAAAAGATGCAAGTCACTAAATAAAGAATAAAATTAGGGGAAAGAGGCTAAAAAGATAAATTAATTGGAAAAAGAGTGAAAAAAAGGTTTATATAAAAATAAATAGAAAAAATTTGACTGAAAGATTGTAGGAGAAGATAAGGCAGCTACTCCGGTAGAGATATTAGGATTGAAATATCCTCTGTGTAAAGAGATGATAAACAAAATCTCAGACAAATGGCAAAAGAGGACTAAGAATAAAATGACAAAATGGCCAAAGGAAGGGACGTTTGATGTGGCATTGTGTGAGGAAATGGAAACTCTGATAAAAAACTATAAAACTAAAAGCGTCAGTAAAAAGAGAGAAAAAAGAGAAGCAAAAAGGGAGAAGGAAAAAGAAGTGATAGCTATGTTTAAAAAAGAAGGGGAAAACGCTTTAAAAAGTATAAAAAAGGCCAGAAAGATACTGAAAGAGGCAGACAGAAAAACGAACGAAAAAGAGATGTTGTTTTCCGAACCACCCCCCTATCTGCCTGTAAATGGAGAGTTCCCAATTCTCAAGGGAAAGGTAGAGGTAAAGGGAGAAATGGACATGGAAGGACAAATAGAGTTGGAAGGAAAAAAGGAACCAGCTGTAAAAACAAAGAGAAGGGAGCAGGAAAGGGAAAGTGAAAGATATTTACCTATGGATTGTTATAAACAAGCACGCATAGCCTTAGAAATGATGAAAACAAACCAAGAAGGCAAAACAGAATATGAGGAAGTGTTAGAAAAAATAAAGAGGAAGGATAGAGAAATCGAAGCACAAGTAGAGGCTATGGAAGAAGAGATAGAGAAGAAAATTAGAGAATCAGGAAAAAAGATCCAAAAGGTAAATAAACTGGAGAGAGAGAGAAGTAAGTTGTTCGAAAGTAGTGAGGAAGTGAATGATGAAGAGGAGTTATTTGATACAGGAAATTGGGAACAGGGCAGAGAAAAGGGGACACTCAGACCACTGGCTGCACAACTCCCAATTTTAATCAAAGGGGCACAAGGACAATATGTGCCCTGGGCTTCACAAGACCTCGATGGGCTAGTCACTCGCCTCCCAGATATTCATGAGGGTGCTGGAAAATGGATAAGAGTATTTGAAGAAGAGACAATGGGCAAACTTTTAGCTGTGGGGGACATTAAAGCTCTAATGGCTAAAATAATAGGAGGGGCAAAGATGGATGAAATTTTGCAAATAGCCACTCTGGACAGAGCTGTGAACTCTCATAATATGGATGGAATTGTTTTTGATGCATTCCGTCCAGCAGTGTGGCAGGCACTGCGTGCTGAGTACCCGATCAGACTGGACCCTAAATCATTGAAGGGAGAACAGCTGGGGGAAACAGAAAATCCAACCACATACGTCCAGAGACAGTTGAAAAGATGGAAGCAAGAGACTGAAGGAGATCCAGAGAGAGACCCGTTAATGGCAACATTATTCAGACAAGCTGTGATTGACGCTATGCCACAAGCTGTTAAGAGCAGGCTGGAGGACGTGGTAGGCTTAAACTCTAAAACACACAAAGAGTTCTGTGACCATGTGTCTCATGCAGTGGAGCAACACAGAAAAAATGAACTAAGGCTCAAGAGCCAAGAGAAAGAGCTACAGCGCAAGTTAACTCTATTACAGCTTGAAGAACTGACAAAGAAAAATAAGACAAAAGTTCAAGCTCCAATAAAGAAAGAAGCGGAACAAATGACAATTATGTCTCCAGTAAGCACTCCACAACCTACTATTCAGCCGAGTCTACCTACAGCGGTCCCTCTGAACACACACCCGCTCCATGTACCCATAATTAATGTTTATCCTCAACAGCCAGCACACATGGGATGGAGAAAAAGACCAATACAAAGAGGTCAAAGAGGAAGAGGCAAACCTTATCCTGGTCCTCCAGGTGTTTGTTGGGCGTGCGAACAGCCCGGACACTGTCCCACCTATCCATGGCAACAGAACCCTCGGGGTGGAAGGGGGGAGAGCTGGCAACAGTCTAATCGAGGTACTGTAGAAGGCCCAGTTAATCCATGGAGAGGTCCAAATCAAGGTTTTTAGGGATGCCCAGAGAATTCTATAGGGGAAAATCAGCTGCCAATGTTAACAACAAAAGCTGATCAAGAGCCTATTATGCAAGTAAAAATAGAGGGTAAAACCACACCCATGATGTTAGACACAGGAGCAATTTTTTCTTGCTTAAACTCAAAATATGCCTCACATCTCCCCTTGTCTGGAAAATTCGCAAAGACAATAGGATTCTCGGGACAAATGCAATTAATTCCGATGACAGCTCCAGTGTGTCTACAGACGAAAAATCAAAGTATAACAATGCCCATTCTTGTATCAAATCAAACTCCTATCAATTTGTTAGGAAGGGATGCATTATGTAGATTGGGGTTACAAATTTGGTGTTCTCCAGAAGGAATATATATTGACGCAATAGGAACAGAAACACAAATGGTAGTTGCAGAGCCAAAAGCAAATGTCTATTGGATAGGACAGATAGAACAAGATGTGAGACAGACATTGAACAAGTGGGGAAAATTTATTGAAGCACAGATTCCTGAAGCACAGCTAACAAAATCAGAATTTCATTGTACGATGATATATGATCCAGAAAGAGATGACAAAATAGAACAAAAATGGCAGGAAGAAACAAAGGGACAAAAAGTTGAGACAGTCTCCCAGTATATCATAATAGGTAAACAAGGAGCAGCTTTAAATATTCCTGACAGTGAATTTGTGGAAAAATGGTTTAGTGTGACTGATTCTGTCCCACATATTGCAGTATATGTAGGAAAGGACTGGGAAGCAAAAGATTTAGGACCAATGATGAAAAAAGCAGGAAAGAGCAATTGGGAACCAACAGATCATCCGTTGATTTTTCATTCAGCTGACAAAAATTACATCAAAATTTTGTGTGCTACCAGTTTGCTGGGAATTCCGCAGGAAGTAGTTATCGGTCAAAAGAAAGTAACTCAGATGACTACAACGTCTGAATTAGTAGACAATACTGAGACCGAATTATTTAGGGAAATGGAGAGTCAGGTACCAACTGAATTATGGTCACAACATGACACGGATATGGGATTGATAAAATCAGCTAATCCAGTAAGAGTTCAGCTTAAACCAGATGCACGTCTGCCCAGAAAAGCACAATATCCTTTGCGTCCAGAGGCTGAGGCAGGAATAAAAGACACTATTGAAGGTTTAGTAAAAGCAGGAGTTTTAATAGAAACGTCTAGTTACTGTAACACTCCAATTATGCCTATACAGAAAGCAGACAAAAACCGGTGGCGTCTTGTTCATGATCTACGAGCAATCAATGAAATAGTTGAAGATTTGCCAGCTGAGGTACCAAACCCACACACGCTACTGACGAATGTCCCTCCTGATGCCAAATATTTTACAGTGATTGATCTATGTTCGGCCTATTTCAGCGTTCCATTAGCAGAGGAAAGTAGATACCTGTTTGCGTTTACATATGCCGGTAAACAATACAGTTATTCTCGAATTCCTCAAGGATTCAAACACTCGGCCCACATATTTAATCAAGTGCTAAAAGCCGATTTAGAAGATCTCGCGATAGACAGTACGCTAATACAATACATGGATGATTTACTTGTATGTGCTTCCTCACTAGAACAATGTCACCAAGACTCAATTAAAGTCTTAACAAAATTAGCACAGGGAGGGCACAAAGTGTCCAAAAACAAAATGCAGTATTGTCAGCCTCAAGTTGAATACTTGGGAAGATTGATTGCATTTGGCACTCGAGCTATAGCTCCAACTCAATTAGAAGGCATAAGTAAAACACCTTTGCCTCAGACAGTAAGACAAATGATGACTTTTCTAGGAATGACAGGCTTTAGTTCAGACTGGATTGAAGACTATGCGGTAAAAACAGGACCATTGAGAGAAATTATGAAACAAGCAGGAATACAACATTTAAGCAATCCATTAAAATGGAACACAGATGCATTACTGGCATTTGAGACGATAAAAAAAGAATTGCAACAAGCCCCTGCCCTAAGAACAGCAAATTATGATAAAATGTTTCATCTGTATGTGGCGAATAGAGCTGAGGGTTATGCATCAGCTGTACTGATGCAAGAAACTTGCAGTGGGAGGAAAAAACAACCTATAGCTTATTACAGCACTAAGTTGGATAATGTAGCCCAGGGATACCCGCCATGTTACCAACAGGGCTTGGCAGCAGTATATTATGCTTACGAAAAAGCATCCACAATAACTATGGGGTACTCAGTAACTATTTATACTCATCACAAAATTGTGGAATTATTAGAACAAGGAAAATTTGTTTTAACTCAAGCCCGAATTTTGACTTATTCTTCATTGCTTACATATCCAGATGTAACTATTAAGCGATGCCATTCAGTCAATCCAGCTGAATTAATCCCTTTGGCTTTTGAAGGAAAACCCCACGATTGTGTAAATGAATCTTTGGCGTTTACCAGATTACGACCAGATCTGGAATCAACGCCTATCGCTGAAGCAGAGGTCACTTACTTTGTAGATGGTTCTAGCTTTAGAGACCATGAAGGAATTCATACAGGATATTCGGTGGTAAAGAGAGACAAGAAAGACTTTGTATCGGTGATATCACAGCATTGTGTACAACCTTGTTCTGCTCAATTAGCTGAATTAAAAGCTCTTACAGCTGCTTGTCAGTTAGCAAAAGGACAAACTGCTAACATTTTCACTGATTCTGCTTATGCTCATGGTGTTTGTCACCTATTCGGAGCAGTGTGGAAACAAAGAGGTTTCAAAAAAAGTGATGGAACTCCCATCCAACATAGCGAACAAATAGGGCAATTAATTTCTGCTATGATGCTACCAAAAAGATTAGCAATAATCAAATGTCAGGCGCACAAAAAAGGAAATGATTACGTCATAAAAGGAAACAATACAGCAGATTTACAAGCTAAAAAAGCTTCAGGATGTCAAATAGCAATATTAGCACCTGTAGTACTGATAGAACCTCAACCACAATTGGATGATATAATTCGAATTCAGCAACAAGCAGGCCCCTATGAACAATCAATGTGGCATCAAAGGGGAGCCAAAAAAGACTCACAAGAGATATGGCGTACACATGAGGGAAACATTGTTGCACCAACTTCACTCTTGAATATTCTTATCGCAGATGCGCATGGTTTTGACCATTGCGCAAGGGGGGAAGTGATAAGAAAAATTAAACAGCAAGGATATTGGTCTCCCTATTTACAGGCAACAGTGGATGACTTTTTGTCCACATGTGAAGTTTGTGCCAAGTATAATGTGAGGAAAGGGATAGCGACACCCATAGGGCATATACCAGTACCAGAAGGGCCATTTAAGCATTTGGTTATGGACTATGTGGATATGATAAAGCGAGTACAAGGAAAAAGATACATGCTTGTGATCGTTGACCGATTTAGCAAATGGGTGGAGGCAGTACCATCAGCAGATCTGGGAGCAGGAACAGTAATTAAATTTCTAACAAGAGAAGTAATTCCCAGATTTGGGATACCATCAGAAATAAGTTCAGATAATGGTTCAGCATTCATACAAAAAACTGTAAAACAAGTACTGCAACAACTAAGAATAAAACAAAGACTAGGGTGCATTTATCATCCTCAAAGCCAAGGACAAGTAGAGAAATTAAATGGAATTATCAAGGCCAAAATAAACAAAATATGTGAAAGTACTAAACTTAACTGGATTGACGCATTACCTCTTGCACTAATGAGCTATCGCATGCAAACTAACAGAAACACGCACTTAACACCGCATGAAATGCTTACGGGTCGACCCATGCCTGTACCATATTGTAGAGGTCCCTACAAAGGACCTCCTTTAGAGCAATTACAAATGGAACTTCGCTCGTATATGAAGAAATTAACTGCCATACATAAAGCTATCTATTTACAGGAAAAAAGAAAAGAGCCCAGAGAGGAAACAGACACGACGTGTCCAGTCGTTCCGGGTGATCAAGTATATCTGAGGGTATTCCGGAGGAAATGGAATGAGCCCAGGAGAGAGGGACCTTACAAAGTGGTGAGAGCTACACCAACGGCAGTCCAAGTGGAGGGGAGCACAACCTGGTATCATCTAAACCACTGTACAAGAGTTCCCAAGCAAAAGACGGAAAGAGAGGAAGACAGACAGGCAGGCAATGCAGCAGAGAATGACAAGGAGAAACCAGAGACACAAGATGAAGTGCAAACAGACAATAGCACAAAAAAAGATTCACAAGGAGCTCCTGTCTTCCTGTCAGAGGAACTGGGGAGGAAAGAGGACAGATCTGACAATGTGTCTGAAGACCATCCTATGCCTAATGTACCTGATAATGCAGATCCAAGCTCAATCAACAGAAAGCAACCAGACTTCCCTTCAATTAACTTTTCAACCTTTGAATAACAGTAATAATGATAGCAGCTCGACAGAGCCAATGATAATCAAAAACCGTAGAGAGACAGATTATGATATGCAAGGGGACGAAGAAGTTAGTCAATATGATGAATTATGGGAAACAGCTCAAAATAATGAATGGTATAGATGGGCAGCGTTTACTGCGAGAGAAACAAGGAAAGAAAATTGCTTGCTATGCTCCAAATCTCCGTTAAACAAAGTAATAGCCGTACCAAATCCACATGACTACCAAAAATGTGCTGAATTTGGGAGAAACTTTTGTCATTTAACAGATTTTACTAGACCATATTGTATTGCTGAATGTCTAGGATTTTTGGGAAATCCTAAATTAACAAATCATTTTTTTAGACCACTCTGGGGATCTTGGTGTCAGTATTCGGACATCAGCCAATATATAAAAATTGAAAAACGGAAAGTAGAGATTCCAAAATGGTATGGCATAGATTACAAACAAGAATACGAGTGCTTTCACAAACCAAAAGGAACACAAGATGTGGGCAAGTTCAAGGGCAAATGTGCTATAGTTTGGTATATAGATAAGAAAAATTCTTGAAAGTCTGGACTCCCTTCTAGGGCTCCAGAACTTTTAGCACTTGGAACAATAAATGGAAATAAAATAACACCCGAAGAATGTGAAAATCAAACTATTGCTTTACCTTCTATAGAAATATATGAAGACCAATCTTTAATAATAGCAGACTTCTTTTGGATCTGTGGAGGTGAGACATTGTTGCCTTCTTTACCAGTTGGATGGAAAGGAATGTGCGTAAGAGTAAGATTACTTCAAGAACTTAACATGGCACAATGGGGAACTGAACAAAGGGTAAACAAGGAGGACAACAGAATTAAAAGAGGCTATGAGCCAGACTCCAAGGTATATTTAGACTCAATAGGACAACCTAGAGGGATTCCCAATGAATTCAAGGCAAGAGATGAAGTGAAAGCAGGTTTTGAATCAATATTTGTTTGGATCACACCTAACAAAAATGTAGAGTGGATTAATTACATTTATTATAATCAACAAAGATTTATTAATTATACTGACGATGCGTTAACCTTATTAGGAGACCAAGTACACGCAACAAGTAGAATGACATGGCAAAACAGACAGGCCCTGAATTGGCTTTTAGCTGATAGAGGAGGAGTCTGTATTATGTTTGGTGATCAATGTTGTACTTTTATACCAAATAATACTGCCCCTGGAGGAGCTTTTAGTGAAGTGATGGTTAAAATTAAAAAATTAAGAGCTGAAGTTACAGCAAACGCAGGAAGGGACCAACGAATATGGGATTGGTTTGATTTGAAATTTGGAGCATGGGGAGCATGGTTTGCTAAACTAGGAATGTTTTTAGGAGCTGCTATAGTAATTGGAGGGTTATTATTTTGCTGTGTATTACCCGTACTAAGAACATTAGTCATCAATGCTACTGTTAAGCAAATGGAAATGATAAAAGTCCCAAACAATCAACGAATAATCACCGACAGAAACCTGGATGAATATTATGAAGGATTACTAAACAAACTGATCTTAAATGAGCAAACTTTGGATGATAGTTCCAGCGACTCTGATGACTATGAGGAAGAGGTGTAAGAACTTGATGTAGCCTAACCTCTGCCCATGGATGGCCTTCTACGAGGCGCAAAGTATCTGGGCTGAAGATCAACGGATCTGAACTATTTTTCTGTTGATATTCAATGTATTATGATTTGAATATGTTTTTATGTTTTTAATATACATAACTGTGACAACCACAGGCAAGCGCTGAACCAAATGCACGCTCATGCTTATAACATTGTTTTCTATAAAAAAAGGGGAAAGGGGACAGAATCTTTTACTCTCTCTTAGTCAAGTGTAGAGAGAGACGTTTGGTTCTGCTTCTCCTCCAGAGTGCTGCTGCATCATCTAGTCATTGATGATAAGACTATGTGACTTATTTAGTCACTAGATAGTGTTAACTGAAAAAACTGGATTATGAAGTGGCACTCTGGATAGACATAAGCAAATGTGAGACTTAATAAAGTCTCAGAGGGGGGAATGAAGAAGAGTTTTATTAGTCAAGGCATGAATTAATCAAGTATAATCAAGGGGAATCTTGCCTTTAATATATCTATTTAATCTTCCATTGTGTTCTAAGGCCCCTGTGTAAAATGTGCCTGCTCGGCCAGGGTGAGCGGACAAGGAATGTGCATACGTGGCTAGAACATGCAGACAAGAAACATCTGGAAGAATATAAGGGGTCTTTCTTTCTATACCATAACATGGGTTGGAGCCCCTTCTCTCTAGGGAGGTATCAGATTGTATGTATAAGGAGAACTCTATGAATGTATGGAAACCCGCCTTAACGGAAAAAACTGTATAAAAGAGACAGCACAAAAGCATTCGGGAGACTCTTCTGCAGAAGGGATCTCGGCTTTATTCTCGCTATATAGATAATAAAGTCTTTTCTTCTGGCACCAAACTCCAAGTCTGAGGGTGATTCTTCGAACTTGCAGCGGAAGACACTACAAGCTTCAGTGCTATTTCAGTTTGAACTTAACGTTTTTGAATCCTGTAAAAATAAAGAAGCTCTGAACGATTCTTCCAGTGTATGCCTCTCAATCCAGTTGTGACAGAAGACCAGCCCATAAAAATAAACAGAAGTTATACTGAACGGTGTAGAAGCTTCGCTATGGAGGCACAGAGCCCCCTCTCACTGGATCCCTTTACCGAATTGGTCCAAGCACTCCGTGAATCCCTTCAGCCTCCACCCGTCACACCCTCAGCCTCCGTATGACCCATGGCCAAACCCACGACCTACTCCGGTGAGGCGGCCGCCTGCAGCGTTTTTTTACTTCAGTGCTTTCTATACTTTGAGTTACAACCCCATCAATTCTTGAATGACAGAGCGAAGATCACGTTCATAATGTCTCTACTTTCTGGAAGAGCGCTGCAGTGGGCAGAAGCACTCTGGAATTCGCACAGTCCCACGCTGAGCGGATTTCGTTCCTGGTGCTGGAGAAGGATACAATGGACATCGTTCTGGAGCGCCCCTGGCTGGCTCAACATCATCCCGACATCCACTGGAATTCGGGGGAATTACTCAGAATCAGAATCAGAAAGAGCTTGATTGCCAAGTGTGTTCACACACACACAAGGAATTTGTCTTAGTGTTAGGAGCTTCTGGTACAGAAAGTACAAACATAGTGCAAACATACATAAAGTTAAGGTAATAAAACACTAATATTAAAGAGAATGTACAATAAATTATAAATAACAGTAGTAATAAAAATACACAGAAAAAGGAAAAATATCCAGACAAAATTGTGAATGTGCTAAATACCGAAGAAGGTTTCTTGAGTTATATACAGATGTCCAGTACTGAGGTGTGTTATGTGTTGTTCAGGTGGGATATGGCCTGGGGGAAAAAACTGGTCTTGTGTCTGGCTGTTTTGGTGCACAGTGCTCTGTAGCGTCGGCCAGAGGGCAACAGTTCAAAGAGAGAGTGGGCTGGGTGTGAGGGGTCCAGAATGATTTTCCTCACTCTGGAGGTGTAAAGTTTTTGGAGGCTGGGCAGAGGGGCACCGATAATCCTCTCAGCAGTCGTCCTGTCTGTCCGTTGTAGTCTCTTGATGTCTGATTTGGTAGCTGAACCAAACCAAACAGTTATAGATGAACACAGGACAGACTCAGTGATGGCAGAGTAGAACTGTTTCAGCAGCTCCTTTGGCAGATTGAACTTCCTCATCTAGCGGAGGAAATACAGTCTCTGTTGGGCCTTTTTCACAATAGAGTCAATGTAATTGGCCCACTTCAGGTCCTGAGAGATGTTGGTACCCAGGAATCTGAATGACTCTACTGCAGCCACACTGCTGTCCATGATGGTGAGTGGCGGGCAGTGCAGGGGGGTTCCTTCTGAAGTCTACGACCATCTCCACTGTTTTGAGAGTGTTTAGCTCCAGGATGTTAAGACTGCACCAGATAGCCAGCTGCTCAACCTCCCGTTTGTAAGCAGACTCATCTCTGTCCTGGATGAGGCCGATGACTGTAGTGTTGTCTGCAAACTTTAGGAGCTTCACAGAGGGGTCCTTTGAAGTGCAGTCATTCATGTAGAGGGAGAAGAGCAATGGGGAGAACACATCCCTGAGCAGCACCAGTGCTGATCGTGATAGTCCTGGATGTGAGTTGCCAAGCCTCACTAGCTGCTGCCTGCCTGTCAGGAAACTGGTGATCCACTGACAGATGGAGGTTGGATCTGAGCTGTGGAGAGCTGTGTCAGTTTTTCTGAGAGAAGGTCAGACATGATGGTATTGAAGGCCATCATCAGGTGGAGTGAATCCTGTCTCCAGAAATGTTTAGCAGATCTCCCTGCTCCAGGTCGAGCGAATACCTCTTTATCTCTCTGCTCAACCACTATTGAAAGTCCAGCTTTCCAGAGCTCCGTCCAAATTTCAGCAGCTTACAGGGCATTCTAGGACGTGTTCAGCAAAGTCGCGGCAACACATCTTCCACCAAATCGGCCATGGGACTGCACAATCAAGCTGCTGCCTGGGGCCAAATTGCCTAAAGGACGTGTCTATCCACTCTCTATCCCGGAGCACGCTGCCATGGAAGATAACATCAAGGAGGCCTTGTAACAGGGTTTCATCCGTCCTTCCACTTCTCCAGCAGCATTCGGTTTCTTCTTTGTGGCAATGAAGGATGGGGGTCTACGCCCTTGTATCGATTATCGTGTACTCAACTCCCAAACCATCAAGTTTGCCTATCCACTCCCTCTGGTGCCAGCCTCGCTGGAAGAACTCCGTGGAGCCCGGCTCTTCTCTAAACTCGATCTGCGCAGTGCCTACAATCTGATCCGCATTTGAGAAAGAGATGAATGGAAGACAGCCTTTGTAACACCATCCGGGCATTACGAGTACTTGATTATGCCGTATGGCCTTTCAAACTCACCTTCCATTTTCCAGAACTTTATGAATGAAATCTTCCGTGACATGCTCAACTGGTTTGTAATCATCTACATCGATGACATTCTCATTTACTCACCCAATCTCTAGGAACATCAACGGCATGTCTCCCAGGTACTCCAACGTCTTCGTCAACATCATCTATACCTCAAATTAGAAAAGTGTGAATTCCAGCAAACCACCATTCAATTCCTGGGCTACATCATAACACCAGAGGGAGAACAGATGGACCAGAACAAGGTGGAAGTCGTAAGGAACTGGCTTCAACCCTCCACAGTCAAAGAGCTGCAAAGAGACCTGGGATTTGCAAACTTCTATCGGCGCTTTATAGCCCATTACAGTCAGCTGTCGGCTCCACTTACCTCTCTCCTCCGTCGTAAGCCAAAGACCCTCTCCTGGACGCCTGAAGCCACACAGGTTTTTCTGCAGCTGAAATCCTCCTTCTGCACCGCTCCTATCCTAACCCATCCAGATCCAAGCCTCCGTTTCGTGGTGGAAGTGGACGCCTCCACTATAGGAGTCGGTGCAGTTTTATCTCAATGGAAGGGTGAACCCCCAGTACTCCATCCATGTGTGTACTTCTCCAAGAAGATGTTCCTGGCGGAGCAAAATTACGACATCGGGAACCGCAAGTTACTGGCCATCAAGCTCACTCTGGAGGAGTGGCGGCACTGGTTGGAAGGAGCTCAACACCCTTTTGAGGTAATAACTGACCATAAGAACATCCAATATCTTCGTGATGCTAAACGCCTCAATCCACGACAAGTCCGATGGGCCTTATTCTTCACCCACTTCAGATTCACCGTAACCTACCATCCTGGTCATAAAAACCTCAAAGCAAACGCTCTATCCTGCCTTCACCAACCTGATCCATCTCCTGATAGCCCGGAGCCCATTCTCTCTCCCACAGTGTTCACGTTGTCCTATTGTGTGGGACTTGGATGATCAAATTCGTGCCGCCACTCTGACAGAACCCGCTCCGCCGGGAGGTCCAGAAGGGAGGAGATACAGTGCCTTGCGAAAGTATTCATAGCCCTTCATTTTTTTTCATGTTTTATGTTGCTGCCTTGTGTTAAACTGCTTTAAATTAATTTTTTCCCACATCAATCTACACACCATACACCATAATTGTAAAGCAAACAACAGGTTTTTAACATCTTTGCAAATTTATTAAAAATAAAAAAACTAAAATGATTCCATTGCATAAGTATTCACACCCTTATCTGGGACAGTTGAAATTTAGCTCAGGAACATTCATATTGCTTGTAGATGTTACTACACTTCAAGTGAAGTTAACCTGTGGCAAGACTCTATCATACTCTATTCAATTGAATAGGTATGATTTGGAAAGGTACACGCATCTTAATAAAAGGTCTAACAGCTGAAAATGCATATCAGAGCAAACATCAAGCCCTGAGGTCAAAAGAACTACCTGTAGAGCTCAGAAACAGGTTTGCGTCAAGCCACACATCTGTGGAAGAGTTCAGAAAAAAAATTCTGCTTCATTGAAGGGTCAGAGAAGCATATAGTCTCTGTTACCCTTAATGGAAGAAGTTTGAAACAACCAGGACTCTTCCTAGAGCTGGCCTCCTGGCCAAACTGAGCAACTGATGGAGAAGGGCCTTGGTTAGTGTGGTGACCAAGAACCTGATGGTCACTCTAGTTGAGCTCCATGATCATATGTGGAGACAGGAGAAATCTACAGAAGTACAAACATCACTGCAACACTCCACCGATCTGGGCATTATGGTGGTGTGGCAAGACTCTATCCTCTCTTCAGGTAAGACACATGAAAACACACTTGGAATTTATTTAAAAAAAAAAAAAAGCACCTAAAGGACCCTGAGACTCTGAGAAACAAGATTCTCTGGTCTGATGAAACTCAATTCTGAGCATCATGTTTGAAGGAAACCGGCTCTGCTCATCACCTGCAGAGTACTATCCAAAAAGAAAAGTGTGGTGGTAGCAGCCTCATGCTGTGGGGCTGTTTTTCAGCGGCAGGGACTGAGGGACTCATCAGAGTAGAAGGAACGCTCAGTGCAGTAAAATATAGAGATAGCCTTAATGAAAACCTAGTTCAGAGCATTCAGAGCCTCAAACTGGGCAGAGGGTTCACCTTCCAACAGGACAATGACCCTAAGCACACAGCAAGAGTGGTTTATAGACAACTCTGTGAATGTCCTTGAGTGGCCCAGCCACAGCCTGGGATTGAACCCAATCAAATATTTCTGGAGAAACCTGAAAATGTGCATATACCCCCATCCAACCTGACAGAGCTTGAGAGGTGAAGACGTGAGGAGAAGAATGACAGATAATTGCCAAATACTGATGAGCAAAGCTTATCGCATCAAACAAAAAAGACTTGAGACTGTAAAGGTTTTTCAGCTAAATATTTAGTTAAGGGTATGAATACTTATGCAATGTACTTATTTCAGTCTTTTATTTTTAATAAACTTACTAAGTTGTGACAATTAAGTTTTTTGCTTTGTCAGTATGGTGTATGGAGTGTAGATTGATGTGGGGAAAAAAGTAATTTAAAGCAGTTTAACATAAGGCAGCAACATAACAAAATGTGAAAAAAATGAAGGGGTACGAACACTTTTGCAAGGCACTGTATGTCCCTACCGCTCTACTCCTCACCCTTCTGGACTCCATTCACACCTCTCCGGGATTGGGTCACCCAAGCTGCCAATGAACCCACTCGCTCCTCCAGAATAGATAGTGGTGGCCCAGCATGGCTCGGGATGTCGCCCACTACATCAGGGGTTGTTCGGTCTGTGCCATCATATCCACGCCACGCTGTTTACCGGAGGACAAACTGGTTCCACTACCTATTCCACGCCGACCCTGGTCCCATATCGGGGTCGATTTCGCCACAGATCTTCCACCTTCCAACGGATACACTACCATACTAGACGACATGGATAGATTTTCCAAGGCCTGCAAACTGATCCCCTTACGTGGGTTACCCACTGCCTTAGAAGCAGCCAAAGCTCTTGTCCATCATGTCTTTCGAAACTTTGGTTTTCCAGAAGATATCGTTTTGGACAGAGGACCACAATTTATATGCAGGGTCTGGCGTGGTTTCTCAATCCAGTTGTGACATAGGTAAACAAAGCTGACTGTGTGGCACATGATTTCTGTAAGCAAAACACAAATGTAAATAAACAACTTATTAAAAAAAAAAAAAAAGATAATTTCAAGGCCAATACAGAAAAGCAGTTATGACTCTTAGTTGTCATACTTGTGTAGATTGTGTCAAGCATAGCACAAAATCTCCATTTGCAATACTTTTTAATTCCTATTAATTCCTTTTCCCCCAGATTCAAACATCTTATTGACTCTGTAACAGCCCTTTTTCACGTTACTTCACTGACTGTAAGACCACGTTTTCCGTTATGCAGTGCACTGTAAATGGGGACTGAGAATAATTGTAATACCTTTAACATAAAAAGAAATGAAATCCAATGACAGAAAAGAGTTAAACGTGAACAAAAAGCCAATCAAGTAATGCTCTGTGGAGGAATGGGTGAAACTTACATGTTAGTTGAGATTTTAAAAGAAGAATTAACTTACCTTGATGTATTAAAGCTCCAAAAGACCAAACCAATGTATAGCATGATCGGAAAAGTTCGAACAGCAGTTTGAATTTCACTGCCAGACTGTGTTGGCAAATGTGAGTGGCTGGCTGAATGCTACGCAACTTCCGGGTCCTCTGGTAGGCGGGGTGTGCGCGTCTTCTTGTCTCAAGGTGTGCTCTGGGGAAAAGTAGTCCTTTCTGTGAAGCTGATTTAACACTGTATATGTAAATCAACTACTATTTCGAAGATGCATTGCAAACTACGTCATCGCATTGGCCCGTACGCCACATTACGCCTGTTTCACACTGTTTGCAGTGGTATGTGGTGCAGAAGCAGCACGGACTCATTGTGCTTTCACACAGGGAGTGTTTGCCGTCCGCTCCTGATCTGTGGCTATTTACCACAAACACAACATTTATCCATTATTTTGATTTCAAATCCAAACGTTGTTAGCCTATACTGAAAGTGCTTTTTCAGCAGTGTGATCCTCTTTTATTACAGTACAGTTACACAATCTTTCATATTCGTGTTTAAACTCAATTATAAACAACGTATTGAATGCATTTGACTTCTAGATTTGTATATCAAGTTGCTCAAGCAAGTGGAAACACATTTAAACACGTACAGCATAAAGTCTAGCCTACTTTTCTTGCGTTAGGCTACAAATATTTTAAATTAGAACTTACCACTGATAGAAACAGTCGGCTCGTGCCTTTTACATTTAAATCTTTAATACAAGCAGTCCTGCGAATCTTAAAGAACTTTGTTTTTCTACCTCCACAAGACACAAGTTCATATGTTGCCTGGTTTATCTAAAAGTGCACTTTTCTTTGTTTTAAATCTAGCCAAAAAGCACCGAGCAGTACTGGGTAGCTGAGTTGTTTTTTTTTGTTGTTTTTTTTTGATAAAAACACAATCATGTTTTATTTCTCAGTCGATTTCAGTACATAAACGTTTCTTTAATTAATTATAATATCCAAAAGTGTCTGCTATTTCAATAAATATAGTAAAGGATTTATAAAATTAGGAAGACACATCTTACACAAGTCTGTTTTACTCTAAATCACATTCATGCCAGAGATCTTTTATTTACTCTTCGGCTAACCAAAACCCACCCAGATCTCAGCCGAATATTTTCCTTTTTCTGGCGGACCAAAATCCAACCACGGCTCAGCCAAACAGATACGATTTGCTTTCAGTTTCTTTTGGTTGGCCAGACTCCAGCCAGAGCTCAGCCAAATGCTATTTCACACCAGACTGTGAAAAAAACAGCGCCAGAATTAAGCCAGAAGTGCCGAATGTAAGCCAGACTTGGCCCACACTCATGGAGGGCCACCATGGTGTCAGTAAACGGGGTAGAGGAATTCAGGAATGCATCTGCAATCAACTTAGCTTCATCCAACTTTAAGTGATCTACAAGTATTTGATATTTAAAAAGTTCAGTCCCATCTGGTAGATTCTTCAAAGCTATTAAAATTTTGGCGAACTCGTTTGGATCTGGCCGGCTGAACTTGAGGATAGAAAGGGTAGGCTCTCTATAGACAGACTCTGACCCTGAGGTGTGGGTTAAAGGTGGCATGTTTGACTCTGCCTTAACTGTAGGTGCTGGACGACTCGACTGACCTGGCATGGCTCCATGTGGGGAAGAGAAAACTGGAATTTGGGTCCGTGAAGATTTCCAATACAAGGGTGGTGCAGCTGAAGATAACAGTTCTCTGAGGTCTTCAGGTGTTGGAGGTGGGGGTAGCGTATCTGGACTTTAAGAATAATAATGAGAAGGCCGATATGCTTGTGAAAGGGGAGCCTGGGAATCCTGGGAATACTTTGTTACCTCTGGTTGGTAGATAGCGGTGCTGGTTTCGATAACTCCATAGCTCTTCTCAGTTCTGGCTCAGGCTCAGGCCAAGGAGGAAGCTCAAGCCACTCTTCATCATCAGCTAATATCTGCTCTGTCTGATCTATGTGGCAGGGAGGACTGGATAGCAATTGGGGTTCTGATCACACTAGAGGACTGTAATGGCTTTTAGTTGTGCTGAGGTCTGCTCTAAGGGTTTGAGAAACCTTAACAAGTTCTTTGAACTCAGTACGAACTGCTTTCAACTCCATCAGGTCAGCACGAAAGGCTTGTTGTGACTGCAGCAGCTGTGCATTCTCTCTGCGAAGAGCTTGGAGCTCATTATAGTGTTCAGGCTCTGGGTAACTGGGCCGCTGGGCTGATGTGAATGACTGAGGGAGGGTTTCCCTGTGCTCTGTAAAACTGAAGCATGGTGGCCTTAACCAAAGGCCTGTGTGAAAAGCAGCATCATCATCAAGGTAGGCAGGGATGTCCCATGATGACTGGAGAGGTGTGATATGGGAAGTTACCTCCCAGGAAGGTGAGATGGCTTGTACAGTTAAAGGTCTGCCCCTTACATACTGTACCTCAAAGTCTTGGAGTCGGGCTGATGGACATGTTTGGCGTTTTGGTCTGGTTGCGCCAAGGATCTCCTGATCAGACTTCATGGTTTCGGGAATGAACACTGCATCCAGCTTGAAGGACCAGTTGTTGGAGAGGAAAGGAAACTGCTAAGCTCTGGTTCTAACTATAAAGCAGTAAACACTCGTGAGGTGTCAGTCAGGACTCAAAGAATGAGGAGTCTGGAGCTTCTTTCCAAAGTGTATTGAATATCAGTCTAAAAATAACATAAAAACAGAACATTAGTATAAGAATAAATAGGTACATATTCACAAATGAATCAGTTAATTCTTAATCAAGAATGTTCACATATTCATTATTTCTAAATAACAGTCAAAGCTTGAAATATGCAGGAGATGTGCAATAAAAAATTATATCACTATTGGTTTGGTCACATTAAATGACTTTGGTGGTAATAGATATTACTAAATTCAGGTGCATTAATGAACAATGTAATTTACCAAATAACATCATCAAAGGGGCAATAATACTGGTTAATCTGTATGCAGTGTCAAAATTTAACAGATTACATTTACATTTAGTCATTTAGCAGACGCTTTCATCCAAAGCAACTAACAAATGAGGACAATGGAAGCAATCAAAATCAACAAAGAGCAATGATATACAAGTGCTATAACAAGTCTCAGCTATCTTAACGCAGTAAAGTTGTGAGTTTGGCGCATGCTCTGTCTGCGACAACACAGTCTGTACCTTCTCACAAGTTGAGACTTGTTTGCTTTGTTTGTTTCACCGTTGTTTTGTTTTAGTTTTTTTTTTTAGTTTGCGCTCGTCTATACAAGTGCTATAACAAGTCTCAGCTATCTTTAACGCAGTAAAGTTGTGAGTTTGGCGCATGATCTGTCTGCGACAACACAGTCTGTACCTTGTCATGAGTTGAGACTTGTTTGCGTTGTTTGTTTCACCGTTGTTTTGTTTTTGTTTTTTTTTAGTTTGTGCTCGTCTATATTTTTGTGAGTTAGTAATCCATGAGTACCATGACTCATGCCGGAAAAATGCTGGGGATTATCATGATCCTTTGGCTGATTGTTTGCGATCTCAGGTGTGCAGCGCTTCACCTGGATGTGTATAGCAGCAACAAACTTACTTACTCTCGTCAAGATCTTCTCTCTATCCGGAGCTCCATCTCTCTTGGTCTAAGACCACTGGATGTAATTCCAGCGGACATCCTATGGAAGCCGAGGAAATGAGGAAGGCGAGGAGGAGTATGCACAAGGTTGTGGAGGTGTCCCCCTCTTCCCTCGGTTGTAATGGCCAATGTACAATCTCTTCGGAATGAGATGGACGTTCTAAACGCCAGATGCCAAACGGAGAAATCTTTTCAGGATGCCTGCATTATCGCGCTATCCGAGACATGGCTGAACGACTCCGTTCTGGATGAAGAGGTTAGCCTGGGCAATTTTACCATCATCAGAGCAGACCGAACAAGGAACTCCGGTAAGGAAAGGGGTGGAGGGGTCTTTGTTTTTATTAATAATCGGTGGTGTGACAACATCAAGATCCATGATAGGGTCTGTACACCTGATATTGAAATGCTGACTCTCTCGCTGCCCCCCTTTTATCTCCCGCGGGAATTTCCCACGGTGGTTATCAACTGTGTTTATATCCTGGGCGTAAATATCAATGCGGCAGCCGAGCTTGCAGCCCAGAACGCCCAGGCTATGCTAAGTAAATATCTTGATTAGGGATGTGCCCGAATCTAAATACGGTATTCGAAAAGTAAAGGTGTGTACTACGGCAACCGTAAAGGGAATAAATACGATATATACGAGATATACGAGAAAAATATATTTCAGTGCTTTCTCTCACAATTATATTGTTGGGTAATTATCCTGTATATAAATTGCGGGCATCAGGGAGCCGTTATTAATATGCGGCACATTGAAATCACTTATGAATGCGCGTTTGCTTTTTACTTTCACTTTTGAGATTCGTGATCACACGTAGCCTACTCTACTACGGAGTGGCATTACTTACCACACATTTCACAAGATGTGAACAAAATGAGGCTTCTGTCTGTCGTGCTGCTGAGAGGTTTGCGATTGTAGCTCCGTGTAGCTTCACTTTTCTGTTGAATCTCTATCTTACTTTTACTCTCAGTTGTTTAAAGTGATAATATATAACTTAATTCCCACCATATTTCTGGTATTATCTATCAAACTAATCTAACTAATTTGATCGTTCGCTTTTTACCGCGAGTGCAGCGTGCGTGTAGCGCATTAGCATTCGTTAGCCGGTTAGCTTGTCACTCGCGGTTCCATTCGCGTTTCTGTTGGCGCCTATTATTGTTTTCTTTTTTCTCGCTCCGTTTCATTTCTCTCTTGCTCCGTTTCTCACAAGTTCATCAAACAACAGTGGTAAGTGTATTCATTCATCAATCACGGTGAGTAATGGCTTCTTCTCCTGCTATTGTTGTTTGCACTGTTTGCCACATGTACAGTTTATCTGTCTCTGTCAGCAGCAAGGGATTCACATGTGATAAATGCAGGGAAATAGTTAGGCTGACAGAGAAGGTTTTAGAACTGGAGACACGCATCCAAACTTTAGTTGAGGATAGTAAGAATGTGAGGGCTGTAGATACTGCTTTGGATGCGACTAGCTCAGGGAGTCCTGTACATTGTTCGGTTCCGGTTGAGCCCGTGCAGCAGGGCAACTGGGTGACTGTGAGGCAGCCTAGTCGCGGGTCAAAACACCGCTTTTCCGTTCCGATAAAAACATCAAACAGGTTCTCCCCACTCAGTGACGCACCCACTGAGAAACCTGATGTAAGTGCTCTAGTTATTGGCGATTCTATTGTATGGAACGTAAAAATAGAGACACCAACCACCATAGTCCAATGTTTACCAGCAGCCAGATCACCTGACATCTTGGCAAATTTAAAAGTGCTGGCTAATGCTAAACATAAATTCAGTAAGTTTGTTATCACGTCGGCGCTAATGATGTTCGACTTCTCCAGTCGGAGATCACTAAAAATAATGTTAAAGAGGTGTGTGAAATTGCAAGTACGATGTCAGACACTGTAATATGCTCTGGTCCCCTCCTTGCTTACCGGGGTGATGAGATTCATAGCAGACTGTCGTCACTCAATGGCTGGATGTCTAAGTGGTGCCCGCAGAATAACATAGGCTTTATAGACAATTGGAAGAATTTTTGGGGCAGACCTGACCTGTTGAAAAGAGATGGTCTTCACCCCTCCTGGGGTGGTGCTGCTCTTCTCTCTAGAAATATGGCACATAGTCTTAGAGTTTGTATTTGACTAACTGGGGTCCAGGTCAGGAAGCAGACAGACTGGCTAAACCGACCGTCTGCTAGCCGCCTCACGCCACAGAAGTCAGTTAACCCCCTGGGGTCGTGGGCTGTCTCGTATTTTCTTTATGAGCGCGAAAAGAACTAAGCATACTCTGTCAGTTTTGATCGTACAGATAAGAATAAGGTATCGTTTGAAACTGCAAAGTGTCTCCTTTTATGTTTGTATAGTCATAATAACAACGAAACAATGTGCTTTTCTAAAATAAAGAAAACAAACAGGGTGCGTTCTCTGCCGGGTCTCTCTCTGTCACCTCTCTTCACAGACACGTAAATAAAACAACATGAATCTCCGCGAATACCCGCCTCAAATACATGAGAAATATATGTATAGAAAGCTTGAAATGTCTACTTTTAAATGAAGTAAGTCAGATCCAAAACAAATATTCTGTGATAAAGTAATCCATATGAAACCAACGCGATATCCAGTTTTCCCGTCTGAACTCATTATATCTAATGCGGTCACGCCCACACGCCGATTGCGCTTTTCAGATTCAAATATCCACGTGAGGCGCGTGTGCATGTAAACGCCCACATCTCCTCTGCATAAAAAAACAAGTTCATCCCGGTTAACATTACTTTTGTTTCTGGAGGAAATACGTGCTGAGAGAAATAACCCAGAATTTACCTCACAACACGATGTGTCGCGCAGCTGGATCCAGTGAAGAATATCACTCTGATGAGTAGCCTAAGATTGCTTGCATCTGTTGTTATTGTGTTATGGTGACATAACGTACACATTTTACTAGTTAGACTTTTCCCAAACTATAATTCCTGACTACATGAATGAAATCAAGTGAAAGGTTTTGAAATATGTGTCATTTCATTGTCTAAATGTCTCACAATGCCAGGATGTTTGTTTAATATTTTATAATATATAAAACCACAAGATATAAAAGTAACGTTAGTGTGAGTGTTAACACTTTGAATGAATGTTTGGCACAAAGGTGTGTTACTGTTTAATTCTCAGTATTCAGATAATAATAATAATAATAATAATAATAATAATAATAATAAATGTTTGTTTGTTTTTTGTTTTGTTTTGTTTTTTGAGCAGCAAATCAGCATATTAGAATGATTTCTGAAGTATCATGTGACTGGAGTAATGATGCTAAAAATTCAGCTTTGAAAGTCAGCTTTGATTGTTCCTAATAAACTGTTTAACTGCACCCGCAAGTGAATCTCAAGTTATTTCGTGTGATAGCTAAATATATTCTTAATAAACTACAAACAAAAAATATATAAATTTTTGTTCTCACATTCTTTCTTGTTACTCTTCCCTCTCAGTCACATACCTGACTGGATGGCTCATTATGCAGCTTATTATGCAGGCCTTTATCTTCTCAGGTGTGAATGTGAAGGTTGACGCCTTCTCGCATAGACCATTTCTACTCAAAAAGTGTCTTAAAAAAAAAAAAAGTTGCCCCTCCCCCGTTAGCAACCTCAGACCAATAAATTCATTTGCTAAATGCCAAGTACTTTTATGGCAACAGTTTGAAATTCTTTGCAGTCATTGGCTGTTAACTTTTAAAGAGATAAGACACTTCAACCTTAAATGGTCCATTTTACCTGATGGCCCAATTTGCCTGATATCACCCTATATATATATACAGGTGCATCTCAGTAAATTAGAATGTCGTGGAAAAGTTCATTTATTTCAGTAATTCAACTCAAATTGTGAAACTCGTGTATTAAATAAATTCAGTGCACACAGACTGAAGTAGTTTAAGTCTTTGGTTCTTTTAATTGTAATGATTTTGGCTCACATTTAACAAAAACCCACCAATTAACTATTTCAACAAATTAGAATATGGTGACATGCCAATCACCTAATCAACTCAAAACACCTGCAAAGGATTCCTGAGCCTTCAAAATGGTCTCTCAGTTTGGTTCACTAGGCTACACAATCATGGGGAAGACTGCTGATCTGACAGTTGTCCAGAAGACAATCATTGACACCCTTCACAAGGAGGGTAAGCCACAAACCTTCATTGCCAAAGAAGCTGGCTGTTCACAGAGTGCTGTATCCAAGCATTTTAACAGAAAGTTGAGTGGAAGGAAAAAGTGTGGAAGAAAAAGATGCACAACCAACTGAGAGAACCACAGCCTTATGAGGATTGTCGAGCAAAATCGATTCAAGAATTTGGGTGAACTTCACAAGGAATGGACTGAGGCTGGGGTCAAGGCATCAAGAGCCACCACACACAGACGTGTCAAGGAATTTGGCTACAGTTGTCATATTCCTCTTGTGCGTCTTACCTGGGCTAAGGAGAAGAAGAACTAGACTTTTGCCCAGTGGTCCAAAGTCCTCTTTCAGATGAGAGCAAGTTTTGTATTTCATTTGGAAACCAAGGTCCTAGAGTCTGGAGGAAGGGTGGAGAAGCTCATAGCCCAAGTTGCTCGAAGTCCAGTGTTAAGTTTCCACAGTCTGTGATGATTTGGGGTGCAATGTCATCTGCTGGTGTTGGTCCATTGTGTTTTTTGAAAACCAAAGTCACTGCACCTGTTTACCAAGAAATTTTAGAGCACTTCATGCTTCCTTCTGCTGACCAGCTTTTTAAAGATGCTGATTTCATTTTCCAGCAGGATTTGGCACCTGCCCACACTGCCAAAAGCACCAAAAGTTGGTTAAATGACCATGGTGTTGGTGTGCTTGACTGGCCAGCAAACTCACCAGACCTGAACCCCATAGAGAATCTATGGGGTATTGTCAAGAGGAAAATGAGAAACAAGAGACCAAAATATGTAGATGAGCTGAAGGCCACTGTCAAAGAAACCTGGGCTTCCATACCACCTCAGCAGTGCCACAAACTGATCACCTCCATGCCACGCCGAATTGAGGCAGTAATTAAACCAAAAGGAGTCCCTACCAAGTATTGAGTACATATACAGTAAATGAACATACTTTCCAGAAGGCCAACAATTCACTAAAAATGATTTTTTATTGGTCTTATGAAGTATTCTAATTTGTTGAGATAGTGAATTGGTGGGTTTTTGTTAAATGTGACCCAAAATCATCACAATTAAAAGAATCAAAGACTTAAACTTCTTCAGTTTGTGTGCACTGAATTTATTTAATACACGAGTTTCACAATTTGAGTTGAATTACTGAAATAAATGAACTTTTCCACGACATTCTAATTTATTGAGATGCACCTGTATTATTGTAGCACAGTTTGTGCTGAATCCAAAAAAAAAAAAAAACATGTTGGCCAATAGTATGTTATGGCTGAAATAAGTACAAATGTCAGGGCATGTCATAACATCTCAAGGGCCCCAAAATCACCTCAGACCCCAGAGGGTTAACAATAGCACACACTGCGAACACTGAACACAGCACACACACACAATGTGGTCTCTGAAGACAAAAGCCGCTTTTCCACTATTGGGCCGAATGGTTCTAAGAACTGTCAGGTACGATTCCAGTTGTATTTCCACGTGAGCCTGGTAAGGTGCAGCACGATTACAAACCGGTCTCGGCCTGGTAATTCTCGGCACGATTAGACAACCCTGCTGAGCCATGCTGGTAGAGTGCGTGTGCGTGACGTCACCACTCTGTTGCCTGGCTACCAGTTTACCAGTTTCCATAGCTGGCTAAGCAGAAGCGTGCTATTTGACCAAACAGCCAAGTAAAAAGCTACACTACGTTCAATATAAAAAAGAAATATAAAAATATCTGATCATTGTCCATATTGCTGTTTACATTACACTTGCGTTACCAAGGCAATGACTGACACATTTGTATTACATTCCAAAGAGCTCCGTTATCAGCACCACAGTGAAAAATGAAACCGTATCTGTGCTGACTAGCCCGGATCAGCACGGAATGGAACGGTTAAGCAAAGAGAACTGTTCGGCCCGATAATGGAAAAGCGACTAAAGTAACCTGAAGTTGTGTTCGTTTCACATTTATTTATAACCCCTCGGTGGCACGTATTCAATGATGCCACCAACCAAGGTTACTTAAGCCAATTCTTGGCATGTTTGACATGCTTTACAACCAGTTGAACAAAGAATGTTCTCATAAGCGTTATTGAAACGCAATATCAAGAGTAGCTTTTGATAGGGAAATCACATTGCATGATTTATTGAAATACTTTGCCATACATTTTCTGTCTGAAAGGGAAACTCCTACAAATGCATATGCAGTAAGTTTACAAAATAACTGTGCTTTCACAAGCTGTTAGTAAATCTGACTCCAAGTATCAATGAAACAACATATAAAAAGAGAAAATATTAAATGTTTCTCAAAAACAAGCAAGGTTAGTGAGTCATTACTGTAGTCACAGTTTGTTATATTGTGAAGTTCTCAAAACAGATGATACAATTTAAAGGGGGTTCTGAAATAAACTACAGAGGTTTAAATTGCAGGATCAAATGCCATTATTCCAGCCATTTTCTTCACCATTGTTCAAATATGGGATTTACAGATGCAAGTCTGTGTCTGTGAGGCTGTGAGACTGTGAGTCAGAGGATTTTAAAAATACACGACTTTAGAATTGCTTTGACTTTTGGTGGAGTCCACCATCTGGATATTTGAGCTCCACCCAACCTTTTTTTTTTTTTTTTTTTCCTCATCTGATTTAGAGAGCAAACAAACTTCTGAATTCAGTAACTGTAATTCTATACTGATTTAACATTCAATTTGTTCTGGATGCATTACATGAGAATTTCAGAACAATAAAACGAAACACTAAAATAGTACTTTTTTTGTAAACATTGTTCACATTGTGGTAAAATTAATTGAAAGAAAATTCCCCACTTAAAATTGTGAAACACTCATTTTAGTTTCTGGCTGTCCATTTCACTCATTTTGTTTACTGGTTGTACCATGGAAAGATACCATACATTCCATCTTACATGGAAGCAAATCTACATCCAAGGCCACAACTTTGAAATGGAGGAAAACTTGTTGCAAAAATATAAATAAATACATCATATTCCCAAACTGAACTTAAAATATATTAAATTTGACTGTTATGCACTGGCTATGGAATTACCTTGCAAAATTATAACTCTATTAAAACAGATATCATATCAGCTTACATATTATAATCTCTGATCTGATTGATATACCAATACTGATATTTAATTTAACAATGGAGTTTTGTTTGTAAAGAGTTTGAATCAGTCCACTTGTCTATGTTTATGCCTTATGCAAATTTTAGGTTGAAGTTTGGTGAACTTTGACATGCCAATTCACAGCATTGACCAATACAAGTTTCTTAATTTGGCAGTGATCTTTGTGTAAATGATGCTTTTTCAAAGCTACACTAAACATTCACAAGGAATGAGTCATTCATTTAAGCTGTATTTTCTTTATAACCACACTGTTCAGGTGTTCAGTGCTGCTTAATATAGGGTGTTTATAAAGTGTGTTCACACATGCTTCATATCTTGTTCCACCTTTTATCCAGAGAATTTCACAGTGCAGATATACACGTGCCATAACATGTAAATTACTTGATACAAAAATGCAATATTACAAGCAGCAGTGCTGTTGTACTAAATCAGCGCATCTGCCTTATGCACAAAGCCACAGGTAATCACAACTATAAGATACCGGAGCTAGATGTCATACTGCAGTTAATATTTCTCAGAGTTATTGCCTGAACAGTCACTTCCTGTAAAGACACATTATAAGTCTATAGTTTGTAAACTAGGAATTCAAAAACATACAAATCACTGATTGAGAAAACACATTAGTGTAGCTGAACTTCTGACTCAAAATCTTACTCTTACTGAGAAACAGCTCATGTGAAAACTTCCCCATCTGGCAACTAGCCTGAGACTGCCCTGCACTGTATTTGAATAGATATGGACTTTTGACATATACAGTATTATGCTCCACAAACACATGCATGTTTAAAAGAATTCTTATTCCTGTACTGTTGTGTATTTTCTTTTTTTTTTTTTTTTCCTTTATGTATTGAAAAACATTTGGATTCTAAACTTGGAGTGGGTTGTGTACCGTTAGTCAGGATTATCCAATGAAGAGTACACAGTGCAAAGCCATACACTAATGCACATTAGTTTCAGAGTCCTGTGAAACAAGGAATCAGCTTGTGAATGCAAAAGTCCTTGTGTTGACTTGGGTTCTTTTCAGACTTAGGAAAATATAACACATAGAATTACATAGCCCTTAATAAGTAAAGACATACATCCAATCCTAATATAATCCTAATTTAATGTCAAAGTGGCTGGATGCTGTAAAACTGTAAAAAATGTGTAAATAAAGGCATTTGGAGATGAATAGTTGAAAACCTACTTTAGTCTTTCCCTTTGTTGTGTTTTTGTAGTGCTGCTATGCAAGATATGTCTACAAATGTTTTAACCAAACTTTAGCTCTTAAGTATTTTGTATGCATGTCCTGCTGTGTCATATTTTCTAATGTTAAGATTGCAAACCTGTCTTTATATTTTTCATAAGTGTTTCCATTTTCTCTTGTTTTAGGACTATTCTGGAGAAAGTTAGCCTGCTGGGGAAAGACTTTAAAAAAATACAAAGTAAGCAATAGACACATTTTTGATTAAATTCATTGTGCTGTTATCGTAAACAGGCATGGTTTATTTCCTCTGCCATAGGATTGCAAGTGTCTTGGGACAGGTGAGGGGGTGAGTGGGAGCTGGTGGAGCTACTCAGGGAGAACATCAAATTCCAGAGAGAGAGGAGAGAAGAGAAGAGCACACGAGAAAGTGAAAGTGAAGTGACGTGGCCAAGTATGGTGACCCATAATTGGAATTTGTGCATTTAACCCATCCAAGTGCGCACACACAGCAGTGAACACACACACACCCGGAGCAGTGGGCAGCCAATGCTGTGGCGCCCGGGGAGCAGGTTCAGTGCCTTGCTCAAGGGTTTCACCTCAAGTCATGGTATTGAGGTGGAGAGAGCACTGGTCATTCATTCCCCCACCTACAATCTCTGCCAGACCTGAGACTCAAACCCACAACCTTTGGGTTATAAGGCCGACTCTCTATACATTAGGCCATGACTGCCCCCTAGAGCAGGGAGAGACTGTTTTCTCTTCTTGAGAGAATGGTTAACAAATAAATTATTAGCCATTCTCTATTAGGCAAGAGAAAACAGTGGGAAAAAATGGGTATATTACAACTTCTCACTATATATATATTTTTAAATGTCACATTGTCAGTGAAACAACCTAATTCTGTAGTTTATTTTTGTGATGCAAGTTAAAAATAAGTTGTTTATTTTATTCATTTTTGCAGTGCTTATTTGAGCCTGAGTACTTTCTGTACATTTAGTATTTTTGTTTTGCATATTCAAGTGTAAATAAAAGAGAAGTAATTATGTGCATTATTTTTTTTAATGCAGCTTATAATTTTTTCACAAAACATTCTTCTGTACGTTTATTTATTTATTTTGACCTGTAAATAAATAGTTTTACACATTAAAACAAATTGTTCTATACATTACTGAAAGTACTTTTTACAACTATTTACAACATAACTTGGGTTTAACATCAGAAAAACAACATAAATTTTAAGCCCAGTCCTGCCTCCAGGTCTTCTAGGGTCTTCGGGAGATGAATCACTCCTCAGCGACTTGGAGGACAGTGGAACAAGGCATGTCAAACACTCTGTAGACCACTCTGTATGATGTACCACTGGCCAGACAGAAGAGAAACACCAGGGTCTGGATTGTGGCACCCCATCCATGTTGCCGTTCACTTCTCAGAAGATCCAGAAGTACTGTCAGGGCCTCCCTGCTCAGCCCAAAACCGTTAAAAACCTGTCCAGCGCTGGCACATTCAGCTTTATCCTGCAGTACAGGGGTCTGGTCTGATTTAGGGAAAGAAGGAAAAGAGAAATTGTTCAGAGCTATGACAAAGTAATTAGTAGAAGAAATATTGAGATATTTAAGTAAACTACTTTAATAACTACTAATACCACATAAAAAAAAAAAAAAAAAAAGCTACTAGTCATATTTTTTAGGGAAAACTACTAGTCATATTTAAAACCTTAGTTAAAGGGATAGTTCACCCAAAAATTAAAATTCCAAACCTGGAACAACTTGAGGGTGAGTAAGTGATTACAGAATTTAAATTGCTGGGTGAACTATCCTTTAAGTAAAAGTATTATCTTGCATACTCTAATACACTTAAGATATTGAGAGTAAAAGTAAAGGTATACAGTAGTCTATTGTTCTGAAAAAAGAATTTGTCAAGATGGTTTTGCATTAATATTACTGCTGCACTAATATGTATGTTGCATTTGACTTCTGAATATGTTCAAGGTTATTAAATTTAAAGTTGCCTAGTTCATATACTGTTGGGTAGTTTACAGTTTTTCTCGATTGCTTAAACACATTTCTTGAAATTATGCCTCTTTTTTTGTGAAACTCTAAATACAAATCCATAACTTCTAACTCAATTCCCCAAACTTCCTATATTCAGGTCAAAATGAAGCTCTCCACTCAAAACAACTTAATCTTGCTGAAAAACCAAACTTTGCTCTCAGACATGACACAAAAACACTCAAAAACACACACACTATAACACAGTTTTACACACTGATGAGATAAATTCAAAACAATACTACAAAAACCGGTTATAAGTGTAGTACTCCCCAAATGTTTTATTCCGCAATTTAATGTAGTGTAGAGTACAGTACAATACAGCAAACAGCAACAAAAATAATTATTCTGCCCCGGCATCCCATCTTTGGTCTGGGACAGGCCAAAGAACCTCTTCAACATCACAGGCTATATTGGCCCTGGCCAGGCAGCGGGGGTAAAATCCTCTTGCATGCCTGATGTCCTTGTGTCATTGTTCACAAACAAGATAGGCTAAATGCTTAGTCATGTTGTCAATATAACACTGCACTCCGTTAGTATTACCTGATGTAAACTATGACAACAGTTTGGATGAACTGAAATGCAGAAGGCTGCACTTCTTATGTATGCCATATATCCATTTCAAAAGTACAAATGTACACATTACTGTATGTGGGATATTGATTGAAAAAGACTGGATATGATTCACAGTTACACTTTTACTAGTGGTGTGTCTGGTTACTGTTTTTTTTTCTTCCCCCACATCAATCTATACTCTGTACACCATATTGACAAAGCAAAAACAGAATTGTCACAACTTCGTAAATTTATTAAAAATAAAAAACTGAAATAAGTACATTGCATAAGTATCCATACCCTTAACTAAATATATAGCTGAAGCACCTTTACAGCCTCAAGCATTTTTTGTTTGATGCGACAAGCTTTGCTCATCAGCATTTGGCAATTATTTGCTATCCTTCTCCTCAACTCTTCACCTGTCAAGCTCTGTCATGTTGGACGGGGGCAGATGCACATTTTCAGGTTTGTCCAGAAATATTTTATTGGGTTCAAGCTCAGGCTGTGGCTGGGCCACTCAAGGACATTCACAGAGTTGTCTATAAGCCACTCTTGCTGTGCGTTTAGGTCCATTGTCCTGTTGGAAGGTGAACTTTCTACCCAGTCTGAGGTTCTGAATTCTCTGGACTGGGTTTTCATTAAGGCTATCTCAATATTTTGGTGCATTGAGCTTTTCTTCTACTCTGACGAGTCCTTCAGTCCCTGCCACTGAAAAACAGCTCCACAGCATGAGGCTGCTACCAGCACACTTTACTTTTGGGATGGTACTCTGCAGGTGATGAGCAGTGCCTGATTTGCTTCAAACATGATGCTTAGAATTGAGGTTCATCAGACCAGAGAATCTTGTTTCTCACAGTCTGAAGGTCTTTTAGGTGCTTATTTGCAAATTCTAAGTGTGTTTTCATGTGTCTACACTGAAGAGAGGATTGAGTCTTGCCACACCGGCATAAAGCCCAGATCAGTGGAGTGTTGCAGTGATGTTTGTACTTCTGTAGGTTTCTCCTGTCTCCACATATGATCATGGAGCTCAACTAGAGTGACCATCAGGTTCTTGGTCACCACACCAACCAAAGCCCTTCTCTATCAATTGGTCAGTTTGGCCAGGAGGCCAGCTCTAGGAAGAGCCCTGGTTGTTTCAAACGTCTTCCATTAAGGGTAACAGTGACTACATGCTTCTGTGAACCTTCAGAGAATTTTTTTCTCAACTCTTCCCCAGATGTGTGGCTTGACGCAACCCTGTTTCTGAGCTCTACAGGCAGTTCTTTGGACCTTAGGGCTTGCTTTTTGCTCTGATATGCATTATCAGTTGTTAGACCTTTTAATAAGACGTGTGCCTTTCCAAATCATGCCCATTCAATTGAATTTGCCACAGGTTAACTCCACTCAAAGTGTAGTAACATCTACAAGCAATATGAATCAGAATCAGAATCAGAATGAGCTTTATTGCCAGGTATGTTTACACATACGAGGAATTTGTTTTCATGACAGAAGCTACCGCAGCGCAACAGAATGACAGTGACAGAACAAAAAACAGATAATAAAAAGAATTAAAAAGAACAAGTAAATAAGGATTAACAATATACAAATTGACAATTGTATGTACAGGTATATAACAGTAGACAGTTTTGTATGTACAGGTATATTATGTGCAAATTGAAATGTAGACTAAGTATGTGTGTTAGATAAATAAGTGTATAAATAGTGTGCGTAATTATTGTCAAGTGTTCATGAGATGGATTGCCTGAGGGAAGAAACTGTTCCCGTGCCTGGTCAATGGCCCGGATTCAATGATGGCGGAGTAGAACTGTTTCAGCAGCTCCTGTGGCAGGTTGAACTTCCTCAGCTGGCGAAGGAAGTACAGCCTCTGCTGGGCCTTTTTCACAGTGGAGTCTATGTGATTGTCCCACTTCAGGTCCTGGGAGATGGTGGTGCCCAGGAACCTGACTGACTCCACTGCAGTCACAGTGCTGTTCATGATGGTGAGTGGGGGGAGTGCAGGGGGGTTTCTCCTGAAGTCCACGATCATCTCCACTGTTTTGAGCGTGTTCAGCTCCAGGTTGTTAAGACTGCACCAGACAGCCAGCTCCTTAACCTCCTGTCTTTAAGCAGACTCGTCACCATCCTGGATGAGGCCGATCAGTGTGGTGTCATCTGCAAACTTCAGGAGCTTGACAGAGGGGTCTTTAGATGTGCAGTCGTTGGTGTACAGGGAGAAGAGCAGTGGGGAGAGAACGCAGCACCTGGGGGACGCCAGTGCTGATGGTGCGAGTGCTGGATGAAAATTTGCCTAGCCTCACTAGCTGCTGCCTGTCTGTCAGGAAGCTGTTGATCCACTGACAGACGGAGGTGGGTACAGAGAGCTGAGTTAGTTTGGGCAGGAGGCGGTTTGGAATGATAGTGTTAAAGGCTGAGCTGAAGTCCGGTCTGTCTAGATGTTGCAGAACCTGACCTGTTTGCTCTATAGGCAAACTGAAGAGGATCCAGTGAGGGTCCAGTGATGTCCTTCAGGTGGGCCAGCACCAGTTTTTCAAATGCTCTTTTTCAGTTTTTGAATGCTCTTGAGCTAAATTCCAACTGTCCCAGATAAGGTTATGAATACTTACGCAATGGAATCATTTAAGTTTTTATTTTTAATAAATTTGTGAAACCTGTTTTTGCTTCACCATTATGGTGTATGGAGTATAGATTGATGTGGAAAAATAGTAATTTAAAAGCAGTTTAACATAAGGCAGCAACATAACAAAACATGAAGAAAAAGAAGGGGTATGAATACTTTCGCAAGGCACTGTATATGTTTTCCAGTTGAAGGTTGATGAGATGCACCTTTGAGCTATTTCAGAGAACTGGTTTGTCATTGGTTGATCTATGTTCTCTTCAGTGAAATTGAAGATTCACTTGAACAATTCATGCCAAATTTATTAAAAGTTTAATAGAAATGTGTAGAAAATATGCTTGGCAGTTTATGACAACTAGATCAACCATTTTGCATTTACCGTAATGACTTATACGATGAACTAATGACTAGATGTTTTGAGGGGTAAGACTATAGCACAGAGAACTATATAATACATTTTGAGCAACATGACAAAGTAACTGATAATGTAGGAAACCACAGACAAATGTACATAATCAGTTGCAATTTCCTGGATGACCATGCAGACAGTACTGCTTCTCATTGCCTTTTTGCATGACTTGAAGACATTTGTCTGTATGCACGGTATTAAAGGAGTATTTCATCCCAAAATTTAAATTTTGCCATTTACTCCAAAGAAAAGAAAAGAACCAAAGAAATTGTAACTTATTCAAAAGAATGAGAAACTTTTTATGATGTGTACAAGTGACTAGATGATGTGGAGGTTGAACAAGTAGTTTTGAGAATTTCATTTCTGATCTGAGAAATGCACCAAAGCCACTGAGAAAAACTATAAGCTGACTTTGGGTCTTTTATCTATCAATCAAAGCTTCTGATTGGTGTGTGATAAATTTTGACTCCTAGTGTTTCCACTTGGGTAATTGTGTGCTAATTGAGCTCAATCTTTGCAGACTTGAGTGAACAATATTGAATGCTAGTGCTTTCTAAATGACCACATGGTGTAAGCACTGAGAAATGTAGGGATTTGTGTGTACAGTTTTGCAGTAACAGTTCACCAAATCTGACTCCTGTGTCAAAACAGGGGAACAGTGTTTATAAAAATTGAAAAATGGCATTATGGTTTTGAAATTTTAGTTCAAAAGCCTAATTATAGTGTTTTAGCAATCGAGAAAAACCGTAATCTACAACAGTGCATCATGTTGTAAAAGACCATATTTTTATAGTGTTGCTGTCCTGTGAGAAAAAAACAAAAAAAAAACTTAATACTTCACATTTGTACGAGAATACTTAAAGAATGTACTTCCTTACAGCCCACCACTGATTATTTTGAAAATGAATGTAACAACTTTTTGTCAGAATATTAACAAATTGTTGCTAAATATATCAAAGGCTGCATCTGAAGGACTCGTCAAACAGAGCACTGTTCAGCTGTGACAGCTGAGCTGTACAATGCTCTCCCAGATAGCAAAATTCCTGAGGCCCAGATCTGGCCCACATACCGCGTGGAATGATGGCACTTGGGCGGTCCGGTCCCGTTTGCCAGATTTGGGCCACAAGTAAACCAAAGGAAGGCCCAATGTCAGCCATGAATAAACCAAATAAAGCAGAACAGGCCCAAATCTGGCCCACATTGATTTTAATTCTGGCCCAAATCCGGCCCATATCCAACACCTTGCTCCGGCCCACATACTGTGAAGAATATGGCACTTGGGTGGTCCGCTCCTGTTTGCCAAATATGGGCCACAAGCAAGCCATAGGAAGGCCGCATGTCAGCCATGAAAATAAATAAATAAAATAAACCAGAACTGGCCCAAATCTGGGCCACGTTTATTTTAATTCTGGCCCAGATCCAACACCTTGCTCTGGCCCACATACCATGTGGAATAATGGCATTTGGGCAGTGAGGTCCTGTTTGCCAGATTTGGGCCTCAAGTAAACCTTACATGCGGTAAGCCAACCAAATAAACCAAAACTGGCCCTAATGTGGGACACAGTTGATTTTTATTCTAACCCTGGTCTTCCCCATATTCCTCATGTGGCCCACATGCTGCAAGAAATGGTGGCATTTTGGCAATGGTCCACAAGCAGGCCACTGCACAGCCACATTTTAGCTAATAATGAACCAAATAAACCATAAATATACATTATTTTGGCCACACTAAGCCTTAAGTTAGTTATGTATCGACAATACTCAACACATTTTTAAGAGAAATTTAAAAATATCCTCCCTAAATGTTCAAATAAGTTCAAGAAATGTGTCCTACTTGGTAAAAACATCCTGACCCAGGTTTTGCACAAGCAGCAATTCAAATGTCACAGATATTCAAAGACACATTCCAATACTTTAAAATAAGTCCTTCAAAAGTTTGAACCTAAATGCTTCTCACTCAGACTCTACTTAGACAGTAAGTCTGTAAGTGTCATGGCTACGCTGTGTTAAAGAGCGCACGATGAAGATGAAAGGTTACATATCATAAGTCTAATCCAACAAGGGTAAATCCAAACATAATGTAGCACAGCAACATTTAAGACATGTAGACATAAGACCAAACAAACTCAAAGTGAACATGCAGGAACTTAAGTACTCAGACCAAACAAGGATAATTAACTAGACACACCTGGGGCCTTTTCTTCGTACGTCGCTAACTCGGTTAGCTGGATTTGATTGGATTTGATTTGATTGATTTCGCTTCATCTTGGATCGTTTGGTTCTTTGAAGCTCATCCCGGACTTGCTGTCATAGCAACAGGTCCGTAAACTTAACCTGCTCGGGTTTATTTCATGTAAACAGGATTAGATTGCATCTTTTTAAGTAGAATTGATACTTAAAATACGTCCCAGCCACCGATACTTTATTACAAGAGTACCCTACTGGTCCAGGGACAATAATTTAAAATAATAATTAAAATATTAATTTGAAAATAATTTTGTGTTATAATACTATAGACACAGCCAGTTATACTCATTGAAAGATTTATTAGTGATGAAATAATTAGTTTATAATTGTATTGCAGTCTTACACCACATGCTATACAGTTCATCTGAGCTGTGCATTCATTTGAGTGGTGACAGCTATTATGGGAGTGGCTTGATGGAGCGCAGGAGATGCAGATAACTTGATCTCTAAGAAACTTTAATTAATGCTGTCACATAAGAAATCTGCTTCAAAGATAAAATTAAACGAATTGCTAATTACAACATTGAAATAAATTCGCTTGGCTGTTTCCTTATAAAGGTCCAGAAATTTGCCAAGTTTTTCATCAGGTGTCTTTTTTATTGATATGATGTCATTACGTTGCTGTCTTGCCACCAGCCAGTCGCTGCATTGCTGATCGTGGTTTCGAGTATAGATACATATGCCCTTTTCGGGGAACTCAAGTACACGCAGTAATCTTAGACAACTTAATCCAGATATTTTAATACACAAATACATTTGAAGAACCAAAGTAGCCAGAGATCAGTTATCAGGATTAGAAGATCTGGAATCTTTCAAATCATCTCAGATGTAATAAGCGACGTACGAAGAACGGGCCCCTGAACAGAATAATACAATCAACACAACAAGGGAAACGGTGCAAAAGGAAAACAAAGTCCAAATTAACAGAAACCTTGACAGTAAGAACTATCATTATAGTGCATTTTTGTTTTTATGCTGCACAGTACACATATAAAAAACTGCCATTAAAAGCATGCTTAAAAGAAATTAATTGCTGCCTAGACAGCAACATAGTCGACACTGGTTACTGTCTGGGTGGGTATGTAGCCTTCTTAAGACTCATATCCAGATCATCCTACATCAGTTAACTGTGTTGCATCCTACTAAAAGTAGCCAAATTCTATTAAGTCATATTTACAATTTCAAACTTCCATTTAGTAATTAGCCAGTGTCAAGTGCAACATCCAAACCAGAAGTGGCCCTCATCTGCTTTCTAACATATGGGGCATATTTACCATGTCAAATGTGGGACAAGTTAGGCTCACAGCCACATTAGCCAGTGCTCACTGTGCCATATCTTTGCCAAAACTGGCCTAAATATGTTTTAGGGTAACTGGGCCACATCTGTGGCATAATATGCAGGCCACTTTAAACTCTCAGCCACATTAGCCAGTGCTTACCATGCCATATCTTTGCCAAAACTGGCCCAAATAAGTCACCTTTATTTATATAGCACTTTTAACAATACAGATTGTGTCAAAGCACTTAATAGTATCAAATTGGAGGATAGAGTGTCAGTAATGTATTGTAATGTATAAGATTAAACACTCAATTTTCAGTTAAAGGCATTTCATTATTGAATTCAGAGATGTCATTGTCTAGCTCAGTTTAGTTTAAATAGTATCTATGAAATCAAATCGATGATAATCGTTAGAAATTAAGTGTACCCAACTGAGCAAGCCAGAGGCGACAGCGGCAAGGAACCAAAACTCCCTCTGTGTCAGAATGGAGAAAAAAACCTTGGGAGAAGCCAGGCTCAGTCGGGGGGCCAGTTCTCCTCTGGCCAGGATATTACTGTTTATTTACGTTTTTACTTATTGTTTTAATTAAATTTTAAATGTATAAATGTATTATATTTCTATTTTTATATTGTTGCAATTTCTAACAATAATAGTATTATGTAGTTAGGTATTTTATTATATTTTTAGTTATTTTGTTTTATTTTTAGTTTTATTGTATTTAAGTCGAGGTCTTCACTGGGGATATATCCCCGGGGCTCATCCAGGTGTCCGGCCTCCACCGACGATCAGGGCCGCAGACATCATCTCCCGGCGCCAATCCACCATCTGATCCGGACACGGACTGAGAAACAGAAAAAGAAAGAAACAGACAAATATTAGCGTAGATGCGTAGATGTAATGAGTACATCGTGTGTTATGAGGAGTGTTCCCGGTTCCGGGTGATCTAATTAATGCAGCCTAACAATCCTTTAACGGATTTGAATAATAGAAGTGTATTAGTGTGTTATGTGTAAGCCAGGTTAAAGAAATGTGTCTTTAATCTAGATTTAAACTGACAGAGTGTGTCTGCCTCCCGAACAGTGTTAGGTAGATTGTTCCAGAGTTTGGGAGCTAAATAGGAAAAGGATCTGCCGCCCGCAGTCGATTTTGATATTCTAGGTATTATCAAATGGCCAGAGTTTTGAGAACGCAGCGGACATGGAGGACTATAATGTGATAAGAGCTCGCTCAAGTACTGAGGAGCTAAGCCATTCAGGGCTTTATAAGTAATTAACAAGATTTTAAAATCTATCCGATGTTTGATAGGGAGCCAGTGCAGTGTTGACAGAACCGGGCTAATATGGTCACACTTCCTGGTTCTAGTACGGACTCCAGCTGCTGCATTTTGGACCAACTGTAGTTTATTGATCAAGCGTGCAGAACAACCACCCAGTAAAGCATTACAATAGTCTAACCTTGAGGTCATAAATGCATGAATTAGCATTTCTGCATTTGACGTTGAGAGCATAGGTCGCAATTTAGATATGTTTTTGAGATGGAAAAATGCAGTTTTACAGATACTAGAAACATGGCTTTCAAATGAAAGATTGCTATCAAACAGCACACCTAGGTTCCTAACTGTTGAAGAAGAATTGACAGAGCAGCCGTCAAGTGTTAGATAGTGTTCTAGGTTATTACATGTGGGGTTTTTAGGTCCGATAATTAACACCTCTGTTTTTTCAGAATTTAGCAGTAAGAAATTACTCGTCCAGTTTTTTATATCGACTATGCATTCCGTTAGTTTCTCAATTTGGTGTGTTTCACCGGGCCGTGAAGAAATATAGAGCTGAGTATCATCAGCATAACAGTGAAAGCTAACACCATGTCTCCTGATAATATCTCCCAAGGGTAACATGTAAAGCGTGAAAAGTAACGGCCCTAGTACTGAGCCTTGAGGTACTCCATTCTGCACTTGTGATCGATATGATACCTCTTCATTTACTGCTACGAACTGATGGCGGTCAGATAAGTATGATTTGAACCATGTTAGGGCACTTCCACTAATGCCAACAAAGTTTTCTAGTCTATTCAAAAGAATGTTGTGGTCGATAGTATCGAACACAGCGCTAAGATCCAGTAGAACTAATAAAGAGATACAACCACGATCAGATGATAGAAGCACGTCATTTGTAACTCTAATGAGAGCAGTCTCAGTACTATGATACGGTCTAAATCCTGACTGGAATTCCTCACAGATACCATTTTTCTCTAAGAAGGAATATAATTGTGAGGATACTACCATTTCTAGTATCTTTGACAAAAAAGGGAGATTTGAGATCGGTCTGTAATTAACTAGATCTGTGGGGTCAAGTTGTGGTTTTTTTAATGAGAGGCTTAATAACAGCCAATTTGAAGGTTTTGGGGACATATCCTAATGACAATGATGAATTAATAATAGCCAAAAGAGGATCTATGACTTCTGGAAGCAGCTCTTTTAGTAGTTTAGATGGAATAGGGTCTAACATACATGTTGTTGGTTTAGATGATTTAACAAGTTTATACAATTCTTCCTCTCCTATAATAGAGAATGAGTGGAATTGTTCCTCAGGGGATCTATAGTGCACTATCTGATGCGATACTGTAGCTGATGGCTGCATGGTTACAATTTTATCTCTGATAGTATCGATCTTGGAAGTAAAGTAGCTCATAAAGTCATTACTGCTGTGCTCTTGGGAAATGCCAACACCTGTTGATGCTTTATTTTTCGTTAATTTAGTGACTGTATTGAATAAATACCGGGGGTTATGTTTGTTTTCTTCTAGAAGAGACGAAAAGTAATCAGATCTAGCAGTTTTCAATGCTTTTCTGTAGGACAGGGTACTTTCCCATCAAGCTTTACAAAATACATCTAGTTTTGTTTTCCTCCAGCTGGTCTCCATTTTCCGGGCTGCTCTCTTTAGGGTGCGAGTGTGCTCATTATACCATGGAGTCAGACTGTTTTCTTTGATCTTCCTTAAGCGTAAAGGAGCAACTTTATCTAAAGTACTAGAAAAGAGAGAGTACATAGTTTCTGTTACATCATCAAATTTTTCTGCGCTGTTGGATATGCTGAGGAATTGAGATAAATCGGGAAGATTACTTAGAAAGCAGTCTTTTGTGGTAGAAGTGATGGTTCTACCATACTTGTAACAAGGAGTAGAATTTACAGTTTTAGCTATATGATGTTTACACAAGACTAGATAATGATCTGAGATATCATCGCTTTGATGCAGAATTTCAACACCATCAATTCCATGTGACAGTATTAAATCTAGAGTATGATTTCGACAATGAGTAGGTCCTGAAACATGTTGTCTAACCCCAATAGAGTTCAGGATGTCTATGAGTGCTGATCCTAATGCATCTTTTTTATTATCAACGTGGATATAAAATCACCAACGATTAAGATTTTATCTGCAGCCAGCACTAACTCCAATAGAAAATCAGCAAATTCTTTAATAAAGTCTGTATGGTGCCCTGGTGGCCTGTACACAGTAGCCAGTACAAACATCACAGGGGATTTATTACTAACACGAGTTTCTCTAGATAATGTTATACGCAGCACCATAACTTCAAACGAGTTATACTTAAAGCCTGCCCTCTGAGAAATACTGAGAATATTGCTATAAATTGTAGCAACACCTCCCCCTTTACCTTTTGGATGTGGCTCATTTTTATAGCAGTAATCTTGGGGGGTAGACTCATTTAAAGTAATGTATTCATCTGGTTTTAGCCATGTTTCTGTCAAACAGAGCAAATCTAGGTTATGATCATTGATCAAATCATTTACAAATAGTGCTTTTGTAGAAAGGGACCTGATATTCAGTAAGCCAAGTTTTATCAATTGTTTCTCTGTATTGTAAACATTTTTTATTTGTTGAACATCAATTAAATTGTTACTATTACTTTGGTTTGGACGTTTTCTGTATTTTCTAGTGCGGGGAACAGACACAGTCTCTATAGTGTGATATCTAGGTAAAGGAGTCTCTATGTGCTGAGAATTAACTGACTTCTGTGGCGTGAGGTGGCTAGCAGACGGTCGGTTTAGCCAGTCTGTCTGCTTCCTGACCTGGGCCCTAGTTAGTCAAGTACGAACTCTAAGACTATGTGCCATATTTCTAGAGAGAAGAGTGGCACCTCCCCAGGAGGGATGAACACCATCTCTTTTCAACAGGCCAACTGACTATAAAGCCTGTGTTATTCTGCGGGCACCACTTAGACATCCAGCCATTGAGTGATGACAGTCTGCTATGAATCTCATTACCACAGTAAGCAGGGAGGGGGCCATAGCATATTACAGTGTCTGACATCGTACTTGCAAGTTCACACACCTCTTTAACATTATTTTTAGTGATCTCCGACTGACGAAGTCAAACATCATTAGCGCCGACGTGGATAACAATCTTACTGAAGTTACGTTTAGCATTAGCCAGCACTTTTAGATTTGCCAAGATGTCAGGCGCTCTGGCTCCCGGTAAACATTGGACTATGGTGGCTGGTGTCTCTATTTTCACGTTCTGTACAATAGAATCGCCAATAACTAGAGCACTTACATCAGGTTTCTCAGTGGGTGCGTCACTGAGTGGGGAGAACCTGTTTGATGTTTTGATCGGAAAGGAAGAGCGGTGTTTTGAACCCGCAACTAGGCCGCCTCACAGTCACCCAGTTGCCCTGCTGCACGGCCTCAACCAGAACCGAACAATGTACAGGAGTCCCTGAGCTAGTCGCATCCAAAGCAGTATCTACAGCCCTCACATTCTAACTATACTCAACTAAAGTTTGGATGCGTGCCTCTAGTTCTAAAATCTTCTCCTCTGTCAGCCTATTTCCCTGCATTTATCACATGTGAATCCCTCGCTACTGACAGAGACAGATAAACTGTACATGTGGCAAGCGGTGCAAACAACAATAGCAGGAGAAGAAGCCATTACTCACCGTGATTGATGAATGATACCAACTTAACTTACCACTATAACAACAATAACAACAACAACAACAATATGCTCTTACCTTCGTGACGCTCTATAATTTCACACAGAACTAGAAAAAGTCTTTCGTGAAGTTCATATTGAACATAATACAGAACTTTTCACAGTCAAAACTAACAAGTCCAGCAGCTTTCAAGGATATACCAATCTGGACCATTTAAAAGATCAAAGACAAGATCGTATAGATATAGATTTTGATTAAATAATTTAACTGTGCTCTGATTTCGGAGTTGCAGTGATAGAGCTTTCGTGTCATCCATCCCTCAAAATGTGTAATTCACGTTTTGAGAGTCAAAACACTCTCCACTCTTTACCTTGTAACTTATATTTAGGCATTATGATCACTTATACAGTTATACATTCAAAATCAGATCCGTTATCGCGCTAAAAACCCATCATTCATGAATCTTCACATCTGTCTGCCGATCCCTAGTGATTGGCCAAAAATGCGGCCGCGAACATCACTACCAGTAGTCTTTGCAGTGTCCACCCGCCCAAGCCAATATTTACCGGCACAATCAAATTCAAAACCGCCCAATCTGGCAACACTGTATTCCAGCCTTAAGAGACTATAGATAAGTTGACATCCATTTAATAACAGGCTTCATAATGAGGCTAGTTTCTGTGTTCATTCCCATGAATGAAATGTTTTATTGGTTTGTTTTATTTAATTTTTAAATGTGTTACTTCACTGAACACACTAGTATAGATGTTGCAATGTGCAATTTTATTTTGTATCGGGATAAATTTGCACACTTCATTATGAAAATATAATTGATCAAATTTAATGCCTTGTTGCTTGATTTTAGTGTTCTGTTTTTTTTTTTTGTTGTTTTTTTGTGATTGACTTTGTACCTTCAAAACAAAAACAAAAAAAAAGTTCAATTATTCTTTAAAAAGGTTGTTTAAAATAAACAAGAATTTTTAATAAAACATGATGTGAGCTTATTGGGAACAGGGGTGTGCTTAAAGGGTACAAAAATGTACCCATTAAGCACAGCCAGACTTTTTGCATTTAATGATGTATATCTTAATTGAAATGTTTTTGTCATTTAAAATAAAATTAAATATTTTTGTGTGAGAGATTAATATTTTATTTTAACAACTTTTTGTTCTGAAACCAATATCTTGTGCACTAAAAAATGTCTCAATTTAGATTTGGGTGAGCTTAATAGGTACGTTTACCCTACATCTGATCTATGTATCTGTATCTTATGTTTACTCTCTCTCCTCTCCACCAATAAGCTGGTGTGTGGTGGGCAGTCTGGCAATATGGCTGCCGTCGCATCATCCAGGTGGATGCTGCACACTGGTGGTGGTTGAGGAGTCACTGCACTGGTGGTGGTCAGTTGCAGACTCCTGTGTGAAAGCACAGTCAGTGCTGCTTCTGCATTACTTACGTACCGCACATGGACTGCATACACCCTGCAAACGGAGTGTGTGTGAACCTGGTGTAAAAAGCCGCCTCAAATACAGCTCATGAAATCAGGCTTGTGCTGTGTGTAAGCTATTGTGCAACAATTGCATGATTGTCAAAACAAAAATGCAGTGCATGATCAAAGATTTAGGTGAGACAAATATATATTTTTGAAAAATGTCTAAAAAATCCCCCTCACAAGTCACCTAAGAGGGTAATTAATTTTCAAAAATTTAATTCAGGCCCTGAATAAATGTCATAAAATCTTGACATCACTATAAAAAAATAATAATCATAATAAAAAAAAGACTTTAATCAGATCGGTATCAGTGATCGGATCGGCAGATACTGCTTTCTATTGATTATCTGATAGTGCTCCTCCCGAACCTTGTTAATAAAACATCATTAAAAAGTACAGTACACCACTCAAATGGTAGATACACGTTACTAACATGTTCTCTTGAAATTATATGGCTACTGTAACAAGATATGCTCACCTATTTAACAGAAATAATGAAAAGTTGTGCTGTTGCTCAAAATGGGGCCTCTCTTGTAATGGCAGTCATTTTCTTGTGGCTCACCATTACCCTCACAACTCTGAACCACACACCATCTCCCCCTACTGTAGACTCAGGATATTTCATGTCATAAGTCCAGCATTAATGTACCAATCATTAATTAAATAAACAAAGAGGAAACAGCTCATAACATGTATAAAGCAAATAATGTAATAAATTATTTTTTAAACCGTTACGCCTATGGATAGTCCCTACAAGGATAGTAAACTAGACAAATGTGTGTGCATGTGTGTGTATAAACATTCTGATACTTCTCTATGTTTATGGTTAACAACGCACATAAAAGAGAAATTCATAATCAAATGTAGTCAAGGTTCAACAAGCTATATAGTGCAAATATCCATGAAAGTAAACACTGTTTTGTTGTGTGCTAAAGTGACTAAGATCATTTTTGTCTAGTCTTGAACCAGTGGTTTCTAATCTTAGGCTGCATTCTACTTCACTTTTATAATGCCCTTCCCTTGCTAACTTCCTCACTACCCTTCTTAGTTAACTGTGTAGTGATAATTACATTACTGAAATTAATTTATATTAGGATTTCAAGAAAATAACAAAAGCAACAGCAATTTATGCCTACACACACATATTGTACAGAAATCAGGCCATGTCTGCCACATTTTCTGAGCATGCTCTTGGATTACATTGCCCAATGATAATGAATGCCATACTTCTTTTTAACTATAAAAAGATGTTAATAGGCCTTCTGTAAATGACGTGTACACATTGTGTCTGAATTTAAGATGACATCCAATTTATAAAAGATGCATTTAGGGACATTTTTATGCATACATTTTAGAAATACTGTCTTATTTTCATCAAATTTTATATGCACATTTCTTAGGCCCCTAGATTGAAAACCACTGCTTTAAAGGAACACTTCACTTTTTTTGAAAATAGGCTCATTTTACAACTCCCCAAGAGTTAAACAGTTGAGTTTTACCGTTTTTGAATCCATTCAGCCGATCTCCGGGTCTGGCGGTAACACTTTTAGCTTAGCTTAACATAGTTCATTGAATCGGATTAGACCATTAGCATCTCGCTCAAAAATGACCAAAGAGTTTTGATAATTTTCCTATTTAAAGCTGTGATAATTTTCCTGTGACTCTTCTGTAGTTACATCGCGTACTAAGACAGACGGAAAATGAAAAGTTGTGATTTTCTAGGCCAATATGGCTAGGAACTATATTCTCATTCCGGCGTAATTATCAAGGAACTTTGCTGCCGTACCATGGGTGCAGCAGGCACAATGATATTACGCAGCGCCTGAAAGTAGTCCCCAGCTATATCATAACTAGTTACCTAGCTGGGGACTACTTTCAGGCGCTGCGTAATATCATTGTATCATATCATAATATAAATTATGAAAACCTAAATACAAGGAGGTCTAAAAAAAATTCATTTTTATTTTATTTTTATTTTTTATAAAAAAAAATTAAAAATTAAAAATCCCTGCACAGGAGAGACTTTGTGTTGTTTCCAAACAAAAGTAAATATATCGGTATCAGCATCGGCTATCGGCCAAAATGAGTTGAAAAATATCGGCATATCGGATATCAACAAAAATCCAATATCGAGCATCCCTAATTCATATTGTTTGTTTATTTATATTTTGTATACAGGATGGTTAAGAGCATAGCCATGGAAGAGACACAATTGCCTAACTTGTTTAATAATAATAATAATTATAATTATGATTATTATTATTATTATTATTATAAAACAGATGACATTGGTGAAGCTCTACTGTCTGGATCATGCTGCTGGAAAATACTGGCTGCCAGGCAGACTGTAATTTCACACACTTCTGTGACTATTTCCTTTGTCCTTAACAGGAAAAGACCTCCCTTTTCCACCACTGTATGTTTTACTTCAGATGCAGTGGCTTTTCTTTAAGCTTAAAATTATCCCTTTTATCCCAGGTAAGAAAAGGTTATGTTGTATTTGTTCCTCACCATTGTTC
>CM077226.1:12470215-12662715 GCA_039654775.1 Spinibarbus caldwelli | reverse complement strand
GATAACAATTAACAAATAACAAACTATTTAGTTTAGTTGGGTCCATAAAGAACACTACCAGTCAAAAGGTTTTGAACAGTAATGAGAAGTACACACATAAGGGCCTCCATACAGCAGAGACTGATGTGGCAGGTGGAACTAGAACTGACTTCATGAACTGCCCTGAAACACAATTGAAAAACGACTATCATAAATATAAATATAGCTTCACAATGCTCATTTTGGCTTCTGTCAGACTGATATTTAGTCTTTACTGAATCGTTTCAGTGTGCTTTTTTTTTTTTTAATTGTAAACGACTCTCGCAGGCTCGCGTGAGCGTCCGGGATCCACGACAAAACCTATTTTACTACAAGAACAAACAATTCACACCAGATAAAGTTTTGAAAATATTAAATATATTATTGTAAAGTTACGTGTTTTAGTTACCAATTTAAATAACTAAAAGGGATAAACATAATTTTACCTCAGACTGTATCTTGAACCACTTCAAGCGCAAATACACCAACAGGGATTGTCCATGTAAAATAACAAAGAGGTGAATTTGAAAACTTATTAACACTGAAAAATATAAATTTAGAGTGAAATTTAACATTACATGGCCAAAACGACAAATAAAAGTTGATTTATAAAGCTTACCTTTGGCTTAGCACCAATCCGTCTGTCAGAAGACCGGTTTGAATTTCAAACTGCTTCATGTAGTGAAGGCCTCTGTAGGTTTGATAAAGTGTCCTCAACGCAGAATACAGTCATACAGAATTTATCGCGGTGGTATTATCTTCAGTCTTTAGTAATATACAGAATTAATATCTTCAGTCTTCGCGGTTGCTTGCGCCATCATGTTTAACTTGCGTCCCTTCAAAATGAGACTGTTAATTTCGCGGCTAATTTCAAACGGTTTATTTTGCTTCAATTACCACCTGACAACACTTTAAGCATTACCATTACAGTGTTTTTGCTTACATATTTATAGACTGTGGAAGTAAATAACTTACCGCCGTTTGACAATATATAAAAAAGCATGCAAATACCTTTTGAAAATGTCCGCGGTAGCACAAGTGCTTGCACGCGTCTGTCGGAAGCGCCGGCAACCCGCCAAAATAAAAGCCTGCTAATTTTAAGTTTCATACGAAAAAAAGTAAATATTAGTAATATTAAGTTTACTATATAATAATTTTTATTTTAAAAATACAGCTAACTAAAACAATAAAACAGAATAAAAACATTATAACATAATAAAAACATTTTTGAAAACTATAAATAGTTATCTGTTTTTGCAAATAAACTCTTCATATATATATATATATATATATATATATATATATATATATATATATATATATATATATATATATATATATTAGGGCTGTCAAACGATCAATCACATCCAAAATAAACAGCACTTTTTATTTATTTATTTATTTATTAGGGTCACACTATGTGCTGTGTGAGGACCAAACCAAATCTCCAGGTTCTCTTATGAGAACCAGGCTGAAAATCTAATGTGCACCTCTGTCTATAACACATGCACAAAGGAGTCACATGTTCGACCTTTTCATTGAACACAAAGAAATTAAGTTTATTGAACTTAATTGCAATGCTTTAAGTAACATAAAGTAATAAAAACTCGATCAAACTGAGTAATGTCAACAGAGCAGAAACAAATAAGTCAAATGAACGTAATTTTACTAAGTTAACAGTGCATCATCTTTTACAGTGTATTATTATTATTATTATTATTTATTTATTTATTTTTTTTTTAAAGAATAGAATTAGAATAGAGAGTGCTAGAGTTAGAGGGTCAAATAAAGATGGAAGAGGTGTGTTTTTAGCCAATTCTTGAAGGCTAAGGACTCAGCTGCTCGGATTGAGTTGGGCAGGTCATTCCACCAGGAAGGAACATTTAATGTAAAAGTTTGGGAAACTGATTTTGTGCCTCTTTGGGATGGCACAATAATGCACCGTTCACTTGCAGAAAGCAAGCTTCTACAGGGCACATAAGTCTGAAGTAATGAATTTAGGTAAAGGGGTACAGAGCCAGTGGTGGTTTGGTAGGCAAACATTAATGCCTTGAATTTTATGCGAGCAGCTATTGGTAGCCAGTGCAAATTGATAAACAGAGGTGTGACGTGCATTATTTTAGGCTAATTAAAAATTAATCTTGCTCCCGTGTTCTGGATTAATTGTAAAGGTTTGATAGAACTGGCTGGAAGACCTGCCAAGAGAGCATTGCAATATATAGCCTATATATATATATATATATATATATATATATATATATATATATATATATATATATATATAAGAATCTCTAAGCAAACAAACACAAACCTAAACATGACAGTATTATATTAATACATTATATATTACAAATTAGAATAATGGGCAGCTTCCAAATGGAAGTGAGCATCCCTTTGCCTACTCCATTTGAAGGGCAGAGCCCTTTAAGTATGTTCTTTGAAGGTTGTAGGGCATTAGTATAAGCGTTTGGAACTCCCTTGGAGAAGGGAATGACTGACCAAATGTTACCCTGAAACCGCTGCGTGTGCGTGCAGCATTCGTCACTCCATCAGTTGTTGCAAATAAATATTTCCTATTATTATTTTATTCAAATATGATCTAATTGTGTCTTATTAATATTAAACTTTTTCAATATAAATTTGTTTTAACTTGCTTTCACTACTATCTTCAATCATATTTCTATCACTGACCAAAAATATTTTGTATTAGATTAAAATAAAGACAAATTTAATTAGCCTATTCTACTTACATTTGTATGTGAAGTCAAAATCAACCACAACTTTGCTTTAAAACGTATCGCAAGATCTCCTAACCAAAGATCACATGATCACAAACGGAAATCATTTTCGTGAAGTGACCATCGCATGTTCCTTTCACTAACGGACTTCTGGAAGGGCCCTTCGTGAAGGGATTCAGTTGTTCACTTTCATTTGAAACGTCCCTACAAATGGTGTCCCCTCACCAAAGTGCCCTTCAAGGGCGCAAAAAAGCCGTTTGTAATTTGCCCAATATGTAGATTTTCTGATCCTTTATGGTGTGCAAATTTGTGATTCTTTAGCTTTTTTTTTATTGTTGTTGTTATGTACTGTTACATTTTGGAAATAAAAAAAAAGATCACATCACCAAAGCCTGTGAGTCTGTAGTTGCCTGTGTGTCACCAAAGCCTCTAGTTGGCACTAGCGAGCATGCGATGTAATGTCACGTTTTCGAAGAAGAAGTAGAAGAAGAAGAACGGTGCGTTCCAAACGGGATATATCGCCCTCCGAAGGGCACTTCGGAGTGAAAACAATCATGGCCGCCATATTGAAGGGTCGTTCCAAACCAAAGCGCTCAAAACTAGCCACTTCAAAGGGCCCTTCGGAATGAAGGATTTCGAAGGGTACAACTGATGGTCATTTTGGGCTCCCATGATCCTTTGAACAGATTCTTTGCATGATGACGGCGCTTCCGTATGATGACGCAGAAGGGCACTTCAAGAAACAGTTGTTTGGTCCCCTACACCCTTCAACCCTTCGAAGCTATCACTCCAGAGGGTAAACCCCTTTGAAGGGATTAGGGCATAGGGATGAGCCCTTCCGAATGGAACGCAGGGGAAGTCACACTGGTGGTGCGTTCCAAACGGTATATATCGCCCTCCGAAGGGCACTTCGGAGTGAAAACAATCATGGCCGACCATATTGAAGGGTCGTTCCAAACCGAAGTGCTCAAAACTAGCCACTTCAAAGGGCCCTTCGGAATGAAGGATTTCGAAGGGTACAACTGATGGACACTTTGGACTCCCATGATCCTTTGCGCTGATTCTTTGCATGATGACGGCACCTCCGTATGATGACGCAGAAGGGCACTTCAAGAAACAGTTGTTTGGTCCCCTACATCCTTCAACCCTTCGAAGCTCTCACTCCGGAAGGTAAACCCCTTTGAAGGGATTAGGGCATAGGGATGAGCCCTTCCGAATGGAACGCAGGGTGGGTGCGTTCGAAATCGCATACTTCCATACTATATAGTAAGCAAAAAGCAGTAGGCGAGCGAATAAGTATGTTTGAATCATAAGTATTCATAAAAGAGTAGGCGAGAATTAGTAGGCGAGTGCACTAATTCTCACGAGATTCGGACTACGTATACTTAAGTTGCGTCCTTGTATGCCTACTTACCTACTATATAGTAGGGAAAAAGAGTACGAAAAAAGTATGTTTGAAACCTCAGTATTCATAAAAGAGTGGGCGAGAAATCACCGGATGTTATACTGCTTCAGCCCAGATTCTGAAGTGTTCATCAATGGACACTTTTCTGTCCCAGGAGGCAACGGGAGAGGATACGTTATCATCGAACGTGATGGAGAACAGCAACGCGGGTGTTTACAAATGTGAGTATTACACGGTAAACACGGTTCCTTGTGTTAAAATCGCGTTTGTTGAGCTACTGTTGAGCAAACTGTTCAATTGCTTAATGTGTAAACGTTAAACAGTACAGTTTATTTGTGATTTTGCGGTAAAAACACGTTTTATTATGTAAAGCGAACAGGGGAGCTCCCGTAGCACACGTACATCACCAGAGTGGATTTACATAAACCATATATATCTTTAAAGACGATTACTAAGTGTCTATTTAATATGTGGCAGGAAAATGTTCTAAATGAATTGCATATGAGCACATCACATCATGAACAGACATCTGAGTGAGTGATGTATGTGTGTTTGGGGAATTCACTGTTGTCAACACTGCTTTAGATGAATTTAAATAAATATACATGGAGTAACTAAACAAGTTATCTATTTCATTTGTGCATAAGTATTGTTGATAAACTGAAACAAAAATATAAAGTAAGATCATTTTATTACTTCTAATACAGAGATCAAATGACATTGCTCTATTAAAGTTTATTATATTTGTGCATCTTTGTATGATCTGAAATGTCTGCAGACTGGTGTGAGCAGTGAGGATGGAGAGTCCACAGCAGCATCCTGGAAATGGTCCAGTGCCATGGATGAGACGCTCCATCACTCCACCTGACCTTACTGCTTCATCTGGGCCGGATGTTGCATCATCAGTGAGCCCAGAGTCAGCGAGAACATCTAGAAAAAGGTCAAAAAACATTGAGGATGTGATTTTGGTCAAGTTTGTTAACCTGGTTTCTGTTCATACAGTATCTGTCAATAGATCCCAATTTTCAGAAGCTTCAAAGTTTCAAGTTTTACTCTGTTTAAATGTTTTACAGGTAGTGGTGCTCATGGAGAGCAGGCACACGAATGTTTGGAGCAGACGCAGCAGCCAGATTGTCCCGCACATGTTCTCCTGCTCTTGTTCAAGATTGTGTGGTTCAGGGGCATCATCATGGTCTTCCTCATCCTCTCTGTACACTCAGACAACAATAGCCTCGATGTCCCTTTCCCATCCATGATCAGATTCAGTCTGACAGCAGCAATGAGGAACGTGATGGACGGCAGAGACAGGTGAAGGTGGACACGGTGGTCAGCTGCTTCATCAGAATAAAGCTGCAGAGTTGGCACAGCTGTGTTGAGATGGCAGTATATGGGTTCACCTCCTGTATATACATAATTGTTGGAACAATAAGTTTGAATAAAGCTTTGTTTTATGTGTCGCTGACTTGTATTTGTATTTTTATTGTGATTATTTTATTATTTTTTACTCATTTATTCATGTTTCCTGTTGTTGTCAATAAATAAAATATAATTGTTTCATTAACTAATGCATTAATTCATTGCTTGAATGAAAATTGAGATGTATTCACTTTGGCTGCATTTGTCTAGTGTGTATTCATGCATACCTATGGCATATGACAAAATTATTGGTCAGCATTTAACATTATTATTGTAGTGTTGGGGTGAGCTAGTAATGCATTCTGGGGTAATCATCTTTTTTAAGTAGTAATACTTACATTTTTCCAGTATAAAATCAACAAATGCAAGATCTTCGAGCAGCTGTACTCTCCTTTATGCAGACATTGCAAGCACTGCAAAGGCTGAGGAAAACAGTACTAGGTAGTGTTGTCGAGTTACTGATGCTACGAGGTGTTAGTGTACCTGTCCCTTTTATCTTGTTTTCTTTTTCATTTATTGCACAGCTTAATTGCATACAAGATCAGGGAAAGATGGTTGTATCTTTAACAATAAACAATCATAATGACAAAAAAAAGAGGAAAACATAAATACAATGGGTTTGCGTACATCATAGTATGAGATTTACATACACAGGGGGAAAAAAAACACAATGACAAGGTTAAATATATTTGAATAATCATAATATTCATATAATCATAATGCATCAAAAATTGCATTTGTTGTTGTTATTATTATTTATAAGCCTGAGGGATGAAACGATACTTAAATTTAACAAGAAACATCAAAATATTTACAGATTTAAATCTGAATTAAACCTGTCGCTCGTATCTTTTAAGTTGTTGCGCTTGTTATAACGTCATAGGTCACATGACAATGTCAACATGGCAGATCACATTCATACTTAACGAGATTTGGCTGTAGAGTACATACTCTTTTAGCGCTTGATAAGTAAGTACTTATTGAAATTAAGTACCTACTCATTGAGTATGCGGTTTCGAACGCAGCCAGAGTTAGCATTGTTCCAACGTGCTCTGAAGCTAAATTTTTATCTCACGTGTTTATTAATTTTACGAGTCAGCTAACTGTGAGGTGACAATGCAGAGTATATTTTTCAAGTGTTTATATGTGTAATAGCTTTGTTAGTTGAATAACAAATAATAACTTTATTTAATATAATTATAATTATTTATATTATTTATATTTATATATTATTTAAATTATAATAACTTTCATTAATAAATATTATGTAATGCTTAACGGATCATTAGTTAAATCTACAAATGAATTTAAGTGAAAGTGAAGTGACGTGTGACGGCTCATACTTGGAATTTGTGCTCTGCATTTAACCCATCCAAGTGCACACACACAGTGAACACCCAGAGCAGTGGGCAGCCATATTGCTGTGGTGCCTGGGGAGCAGTTGGGGGTTTGGTGCCTTGCTCAAGGGTCTCACCTCATTCATGGTAATGTGGGTGGAAGAGAGCACTGTACATTCACTCCCCCCACATTCAATCCCTGCTGGACCTGAGATTCAAACCCACGACCTTCGGGTTACAAGTCCAACTCTCTATCCATGAGGCCACGACTGCCCCATAGTCATTTTAATAGATGTTATTCAATAAATAAAAGCTTTTGTTAATGTACAAAACTTTTGCTGCTGTTGAGGTGTGATACGGGTAGGGCTAGGGACAGGTTTGGTGGTATGGGTAGGTTTAAGGGTTGGGTAAGGGGTCAGCAGTGTACAGGGGTCAATTTGATTACTATATTACACTATATTGCATTGTTTTGATAAATAATAAATTAAGTATTTTCTTGAAAATGTGTTTTTCCCCCTCCTGTTGGTGTATGATTAATTGTGTCCGCTAATTGTGTCCATTGTGTATTAGAGAAAAACATTTATTTCATAATGATATTTACCCCGTTTTAAATTCTTATTCTCCAATGAAAGGTTAGATTTTTGTGAATTTTTTAAATAATAGATCAAAAGGATTAATAATGCAGATTTATTTCCATATACTTCTTTGATCATATTTGCCAAGGGTACCAACAATTCTGACCACGTGTGTATATATATATATATGTATATGTATATATTTGTGTGTGTGTGTGTGTGTCACACCTCAGGACTGTTTTGTTGTGTTTTTCATTCCCCATGTGCTCTGTGTGACCTAGTTTCTTTCTATGTCTGATTGTGTCATTATGTTCAGGTGTGTCTCGTCAATTAACCTCCCTTTATAAGTTGCATTCAGTTCAGTGTTTCTCCATCTGGTCTCGTCGATATATGTGTATGTTTGCTACCCTCCTATTATGGATTACCTCTATGCGGATTATTAAAGACTGTTTATCATTACTCTTCATCGTCGTGCTTCTCTCCCGCACCACACTGTGACAGAAGACCGGACCAGACAATGTAAAGCGACGTGTTTCCCCGAGTTTTGTTTTTTCGTTTCTTGTCAGTTTTTGTTTTGTTTATTATGAATGACCCTGCCTGCCTTCTCCTCATGCTGGAGCAGAGGAGCCTTTCCCTCGAGTACCATACAAAACTGTTTGTGGGAATCGCCAACTTTACCCACTACCCGGACTACTGCCTCTGCACTTTCTACAAGACCAGCCTGAACGACGAGTGCAGAGCGCGGTTGTCTGGAGATGGTCCTCGGGGAAATTTCGCCGCCCTTGTGGAGTGGGTACTGGTGTCCTGTGGATCGCCGCTGACCGTGGACTTCGCGGACGACGACACCAGCCCCACTCCTGACCCATAGCCCAGCCCACCATCACCCCGAGCCGTGGAGCGTCAGCCCGAGCCCACCACGGATGGAGAGCCAGAGCCCATGGCAACCCACGAGCCATCACGAGAAGGAGCAACTAAGCTGGAGATTGCCCCGGAGCCAGAGCCTCATCGACCGTCCAATCAGGTGCGAGAGCTGGCTACATCGCACGCGACAATGGAGGTTACAGTGGACCGTGAGGGTGCTGAGGAAAGCCCCGCCCACTGCACCGTCGCTGAGGGTGAGCAGTCACAGGACTCTGAGGACTTAATTGATGTGGATACTTATGCAGACATGCCTGTTCTGCTTCCGCCTTCATCTGAACCCTCTAACTACCATGGATTACCCACCCACCCTCACTCTCCTGCCTCCTCCTATCATCCCTGCCACTTCAGCTCCGCCACCGCTGCTTCCTGGCAGCCCCTCTGCCCACCCTCAGCCCACCATCTGTGCGGTGGGATCGTCTGCCCGTCTCCATCGGAGTCGTGGCTGGAGGATCCCTTGTCTCCGCCTCCAGCCTCTGAGTCCTGGACACCGCCTTGGCCCTTCGACCCAGAGGCTCCACCTCGGCTCCTAACTCCCTCGTCTCCACCGTCGCCCGTTGGCCCACCAGCTCCACCGGGCTCCCTCGTCCCTCCAGCTCCGCCTTGGTCGGTCCTTGTCCTCCCATCGCCTCAGGACTCCGCTCCTCCGGCTGTACCTTGTCGCTCCATCCCACCGGCTCTGTTGGGCTCCTCTCTCCCTCCAGCTCCACCTGGGTCCTCAGTCGCTCCGGCTCCGCCGCGGGCCTCCGGATCTCCGCCGCCAGAGCCCTCGGCTCCACCTTGGCCCTCCGGATCCTCCCCGTCACCCGGGCTCATCGGCTCTCCATCTCCGCCTCGGGCTCCTCCTTCACCTGCTCTGTCGCCATCGGTGGGCCCCCTGGAGTTGTCGGCCCTTCCTCCACCATGGCTCCTCCCTCCGTCGGCTCCACCATGGGCCGTCATCATGGCTGTGGTCTGGGTCCCTCCTGGCTCCTCCCTCTGTCTGATCCGCCCTGGGTCCTACTGTGTCCACCCTGGCTCCTTCCTCCATCACCACCCTGGACTCTGTGGGTCGTCCTCCTTCCGGTCATCCGGCCACCTACTGAACCTCCTCCAATCACCTTTTTACCATTCCACATCCAATCCTTTGTCTTCCTCTATAGTCCCCCTCCGTCCCGCCCTTTTTTCTGCGGCACAAGGTCGTGACCTAGTTTCTGTCTATGTCTGATTGTGTCATTATGTTCAGGTGTGTCTGATCAATTAACCTCCGGATAAGTTGCATTCAGTTCAGTGTTTCTTTGTCCGGTCTCGTTGATATGTGTGTGTTTGCTACCCTCCTATTATGGATTACCTCTATGTGGATTATTAAAGACTGTTTATCATTACTCTTCATCGTCGTGCTTCTCTCCCGCACCACACCGTGACAGAGTGTGTGTGTGTATGTTGAGTTAATAAAAACATGTTTTGCACCCAAATTACAGTGTGTGTTATGTCTTTACAAAGCATTTAACTAAACTTAACTAACCATCCTTTACACAAACATTATTACAGTAGCTAAAAGTCCAATACCCATAAAGATACAAAAAACAATAAAATAAAATAAAAACAAATGTTTATAAAAATTGCAAATGATGAATAGTCTCAACTTTAGATTGGGTACTGCAAAACATGAACAAATGATTAATAAATGATTTGTTAAGATGTGAAAATAGGGTGAATTCCGGTCAATTGGGACATTTTTGCCATCAAAATGACTGCTCATAAAGGTACTAATGATTAGTAAATGTTTATAAACATTTACAATTGATGAATAGTTTTCACTTTAGATTTGGTACTGCAAAAACATTAACAAATAATTAATAAATGATTTAAGATGTGCAAATAGTATGTCTACACAACAAAGACCAAATATGTGACTTTTACAAACTGTGATTGATTTAATGAATAATATGCCAACGTGAATAGTTTGTGAAGTGCTTAAAATGATTAAGCTATATTTTCACAACATTTGTAAATGTAAAAATGAGCATTAGCTAATATGTGAGCTGAAGTTTGATAATATTTGTTAGCATTCAAAAGTACTAAACAAATAAACTTGTAATCATTGTATAATTTCTGTTAAAATCATTTGTAGATTTTTAAAATGCATTGAAAGTTTAATGACATTTGTAAACATTAACTAATGATTCGTTAATCATTATAAAATGTTTGTTAATGATTTATTAATAAAGCTTTTAATCATTGAAACTATTTGTGAAAATCTTTTTTTTTTTTTTTTTTAATGCATGATCACATGAAATGAACGTTTAATGACATTTGTAAGCATTACAAATAATGATCTCGTCTGGAGGTTCTGCAGCAATAGCATCAGGAGCTATAAACACAGGGAGTTCTGAGAAAGCACTTGCAGGCGTAACAGAGGCATCAGGCAACACGAAGAGTTCATTAACATTCTCCTTGACAGGACAGATACAGAGCTCAGCATTGATCCCTTCAACTGTGACATGATAAGTTGGGAGTGCATTGCTGGGTGCCACCACTGTGCAAGGCGCTGAAGCGAGCGCCGCTGCCTCTGGAGGTTCTGCAGTATGCGCCGCCACCTCTGGGGAAACTGCAGCAGGCGCCATCACCTCGGGAGTTTCAGTGGTGGTGTATGCAGCTCAAAAAAACCACAAAGCAACCTCCATTATGGGAAGTTCTGCAGACAGTGGAATCAGCTCAGGAACGGGAGGGCTAGAGTGAGTTGGTTTAGGGATATCCGTTGTGTGTGTTGACACATCAGCGGTGGATCCTCCATGCTGGATGCCAACCTCTGACGCTTATTGACAGGTTCTCTTGACAGGAATGTGGGGGGTTGCGGTAACACAACCGTGACAAGACGAGACTCTGGAAGATCAGCTGAGACGTGACGAGACTCTAGAAGATCAGCTGAGACGTGACGAGACTCTGGAAGATCAGCTGAGACGCGATGAGACTCTGGAAGATCGGTTGAGACATGACTAGACTCTTGAAGATCAGCTGAAACGTGATGAGACTCTAGCATGGTGACTGTGGCGTTACAAGGTTCTGGAATGTGCAGGCCATGGTGTGGCGAGAATCAGGAATGGTTGCCATCTTGAGACGAGGCTCTTGAGTGTGTAACCTCTGGCTTAGCAGAAATGACATGAGCAGGCCCTGGCTTGGCAGACGTGGCGTGAGCAAGCCCTGGCTTGGCAGACGTGACTTGTGCAGGCTGTGGCTTGGCCGACGTGACATAAGCAGGCTTTGGTTTGGCAGACATGACGTGAGCAGGCTATGGCTTGGCAGACACGACGTGAGCAGGCTTTGGCTTGGCAGACATGACATGAGCAGGCCCTGGAGTGGCAGGCTGTGGCTTAGCAGACATGACATGAGCAGACCCTGGAGTGGCAGGCTGTGGCTTGGCAGACATGATGAGAGCAGACTCTGTGCGCGTATTTGCATCGCTTTGATCGTTCTCTGTAGATCTCAAGTTCTCATGCGCCACGATTGGTTGATTATATACAATACCTGCATATTATTGGTCAAACTACTTTGGATGTTTTAGGCAATATAAAAATCCTGAGTTTCACTTTATTTTGATGGTCCCTTTAACACATTCTGTTGACTATAAGTAACATTGCACCTACATTTGTACTAACTCTCATTAGAGTGTTAGTAGTGTATTAATAGACTGGTAAGGTTAGGGTTAGAATAAGTTGACATGTACATGTATCAGTCTGCTCATACTCTAATGAGAGTTTGTTGACATGTAGTTGCAATATTACTTAGTGTCAACAGAATGTTCAAAAGGGACTATCAAAATAAAGTGTTACCAAATCCTGGCCAGGACCTGTCCCGTATAAATGGTACATATGGCCACCCTATTCATGGTTGATCTGTTGATTGGAAAAGCTGCTGGATCTGAAGGTGGTGAAGTATTCTGTAACAGGGACTCGTCGTGACAACGATGATAGATCCAAGTGCAAGCTTTATTAAACACAGTTCGTGGTCAAAACAGGCAGGGTCCGAATACTAGCAAACAGTAATATCCAAGGGCAAGACAGAAGCATAATCCAGAAACAGGCGATGGTTAGGGCAGGCAGCAAAACATCCACATAAACACAAGGCAACAGTCCAAGGTCGAAATCCAAGAGAGCAGTGCAAAGTAACAAAATAAACAAGGCAATAACAATGGCAATGAAACAAGACTATGGTAAACATGGAAAACATGGAAAATGCTCAGTAGAATCCACTAAAGCAAAACAATACTTCTCAAAGGCCTGTTTGACATGGCCATCCTTATATGGCTGCCAAAGAGGAAAAAACCATAGAGGAAGCAGACGGAGCGGTAACAATCAGTACTTTTGTTGAGGGCTCCCTCTGCTGGTGTGGCGTTACAATCTGTTAATCATTCGGTAATGTTTAATAAGTTTATTAGTTAACATTAACAAGCACATTATCTCATATTTCTAGATATGTGAATATATATTAACTAATGATTTGTTAAAAATTATATAATGTTTGTTAATGATTTATTAATTAAAGTGATTATAAAGTGTTACCGATTTCCAACATTAACAATGTTTTTTTTTCTTTCCCCACAGAGGGCCCAAACACAATTGCTTCAGTTTTACTCACATTAAGGTATAGAAAATTTGAGGACATCCAGAGTCTTGTATCATTTAGACAAGCAAGTAAGGTGTCTAAGCCTTTTTTGTCAGTACGCTTAAAAAGCAGATAGATTCAAGTGTCATCTGCATACAAGTGAAAAGACACTCCATGCCTTCTAAGAATTGAACCTAGAGGTAACATATACAGGTGAATTTCAAAAAATTAGAATATTGTGAAAAAGTTTTTTTTTTTTTTTTTTTTTGTAACGTTTCAAAAAGTGAAACTTTCATATATTCTAGATTCATTACATGTAAAGTAAAACATTTCAATTTTTTTTATTTATTTATTTTTTTATTTTAATTTTGATTATTAGAGCTTCCAGATCATGAAAGTCAAAAATCCAGTATCTCAAAATATTAGAATATGTTCTAAGATCAATCAAAAAAAGGATTTGCAAAACAGAAAAGTTCAAGTTCTTTAAAGTATGTTCATTTGTGCACTCAATACTTGGTCGGGGCTCCTTTAGCACAAATTACAGCATCAGTGAGGTGTGGCAAGGAAGTGATCAGCCTGTGGCACTGCTGAGGCACTATTGAGCCTTCCGCTCGTCTGTAATGTTTGATTGACTGTGTCTCATCTTTCTCTTGAAAATATCCCATAGATTCCATATGGGGTTCAAGGTCAGGCATGTTGGCTGACCAATCAAGCACAGTAATATCATGGTCAGCAAACGACTTGGAAGTGGTTTTGGCACTGTGGGCAGGTGCTATAGTCCTGCTGGAAAAGGATATCTGCATCTCCATAAAGCTTGTCAGCAGATGGAAGCATACAGTGCTCCAAAATCTCCTGGTAGACGGCTACATTGACTTTGGACTTGATAAACACAATGGACCAACACCAGCAGATGTCATGGCACCTCAAATTATCACTGACTTCGGAGACTTCACACTGACACTGACCATCTCAAGCAGCTTGGATTCTGTGCCTCTCCAGTCTTCTTCCAGACTCCAGACCTTGATTTCCAAATGAAATGCAAAATTTATTTTTATCTGAAAAGAGGACTTTGGACCACTGAGCAACAGTCCACTTGTTTTTCTCCTTAGCCCAGGTAAGATGCTTCTGACATTGTTTCTGTTTCAGAAGTGGCTTGATAGCTTTTTCCTGAAGATATCTGAGCGAAAATTTCTTTGTCCGTAGGGTAATGAGGAGGGCGTGTTTTATCTCAGGAGTAGCAATCGAGCCATAGTAGGCGAGGGGTAAGATTTGAGGCCACAGTGACACCTTGTGGTGCCCAAGGTGGGGGTTGGGTTCGGCTGGGAAGCATGCGATCTGAAAATCTGTTTGAAATTAGTGTTGAATTTGAAAATTGAATTTGAAAATAGTGAAACAAACCTCATTCATTCTTTAAAAAGTATATATTAGATATCCCAAATGAAACTTAAATCTTAGCGCTGAATCCGGAACGCCTACAAATGAAACCAGACCACCGGGTGATGGATTTATAGATTGGAAACTTCAGAGCCAAACATGTTTAAAGCATCATATTAGCATAGGTAAGTAACAGTGATTGATCCGCTAAATAGATGCGTTCTTTGTGGAAAGAAACAAACAAACGTTATGCTAGATTCTCTTCTCCACAACAAACTGCATATTTGCAGCTGCGCTAATTTCTATGGTCCTCAATATCTACTCTCCTTTGAACGTGAACTAATGCTGCCTTCAGGTGCTATCGGAAATTTCCTATTTCCCACTTATGAAGTCGTGATTACGAGCTTGTCGTATTGAAGTGCTTTAATGTCGGAAAGAATAAAATGTAGCATCCCATTGGTTGACAATCATATAAACATTCACTGCACTATACATGCAGTTTGCTGACAATTCTGGAATTTTGGTAAATACATACTTATTTCACTACTTATAAAACAATCAATATGCTTCGAATAATCGTTCATATCTAGCCTATAAATACACTACTTTAGCGACAAGATAAAGGGATGTAGTTGTTGTGAGAACAGCATTGACACCAGTTGTCCCCTTCACCATGTTTAAAGTTTATGACCCGCCCAACTCGGAAACTCTGGTATCAAAATTATTTCTGAAATTCCCAGTAGTAAATACGACTTCAGAGGCCGTTCACGTCCAATTTCCGATATGGTATTTACGATAATTCCGATAGCACTTGAAGGCAGCATAAGACATTTGATTACGAGATCATCTGCGAAGCCCAGTCGTCTCAGACTAAGGTAATGCTTTACATACAATAAACTTTAGTTAACATTAGGCAATGCATTAACTAATATTAACAATGACAAATACATTTGTTACAGTATTAATTAATCTTTTTTAACGTTAGTTAATAAAATTTCAACTTTTTGTTAGCTCAGGTACAGTTAGCATAAAACTTTAATTTTAATAATGTATTAGTAAATGTTGAAATTAAAATTTATGTTAATCAATGCTTTAGAAGTATTGTGTAGTGAATCTTTGTGCTGTATTTTCTGTTGGCAATTTGATTTGCTGTTTTCATCCGCTACACCTTGCCCACCCGGTTTTATGTAGGCCTACCCACTTCAACATTTCTGGCCTCGTCCCTGACAGTAACTGATGCCTCGTTCTATCCCGAATCTTTGAAACATCCGTTGTATACTTTGAAAGTGAAACATAAAAAAACAGCGTGCATAAGAAAGTGATTGCACGCTTTCGCGTGAGCTTCAGCAAATGCACACGAACACAGATTGCACGCTTCCCAGCCGAAACACTTTAAGATTAAGATTATTAACTTAAGACCATCTTTCAGTGCAGTGCAAGCGGCACAATTGTGTCATTTAGTCAAATTACAAATCTTGCAGAAGCCAAAATCTTAATTTTATCATAGTGCCATAACACTGTCAAAATTATCCCAGAAATTTGTGGGTGTGGGCTGAATGGAGTCAGTATCAACTGAGAAATAATCATTATAGCAGTGCTGTAGTACTCAAATCTGTAGTACTGTCTTGAGTCAGAATCCAAGATTGTATTTTCATGGTGCCATTGAGCATTTATAGGAGCATCTTAACTCCAAAACACTGCAGTTATGTTTTGTATTATGTGTATATGATGTATATGATCCGCTCTGTATTGTGTTCCTGGACTGGAGCACACTGTGCACCTGTGGAGGTTCATGTGACACTGATGCAAAACCAGGTTTCATTCACTCCAAAGAAAACTATATTTATACTCAGTGAATCATTCAGACTAAGACTCGACCCGTCCTGGTCTCAGTCTTGACTTGGAGTAAAGTATCCATGTCTTGAATTAGTTCTAGATAAATCACATAAGGTGTGATGTCCTGATGGCTTGGACGTCTGTCTGAAAAGCATTTATTTATATATTTATTTATTTGTTTGCAAATTCCTACACATGAAAATGCTATCTGTTAAGTCATTGACTAAGGTGAGGTTGAAAGGCAGCTGCCTTTTATTTTGCACACAGCCCACGTCTTTTATTCCAATTATAGTTCTTTTAAACTATAATGTGATAGCACAGCCCAGAGTCCATGACAACATGAAAGAAGTTTGTTTGAAATCTTTGCAAATTTATAAAAAAAAATAAAATAAATAAATAAAAATAATATATATATATAAAGCAATTATCTGCCATGCTTCTCCTCACCTCTTCACCTCTTAAACTCTGTCAGGTTGGATGGGGGCAGATGCACATTTTCAGGTTTCTCCAGAAATATTCGATTGGGTTCAATCCCAGGCTGTGGCTCGGCCACTCAAGGACATCCACAGAGTTGTCTATAAGCCATGCTTGCTGTGTGCTTAGAGTCATTGTCCTGTTGGAAGGTAAACCTTCTGCCCAGTCTGAGGTTCTGAATGCTCTGGACTAGGTTTTCATTAAGGCTATCTCATTGCTCATATTTTGGTGCACTGAGCTTTTCTTCTACTCTGACGAGTCCCTCAGTCCCTGCTGCTGAAAAACAGCCCCACAGCGTGAGGCTGCTACCAGCACACTTTACTTTTGGGATGGTACTCTGCAGGTGATGAGCAGAGTTGGTTTCCTTCAAACATGATTTGAGGTTCATCAGACCAAAGAATCTTGTTTCTCAGAGTCTGAGGGTCCTTTAGGTGCTTTTTTGAACATTCCAAGTGTGTTTTCATGTGTCTTCACTGAGGAGAGGATTGAGTTTGGCCACACCGCCATAAAGCCCAGATCGGTGGAGTGTTGCAGTGATGTTTGTCCTTCTTTAGGTTTCTCCAATCTGCATATATGATCATGGACAGGGTTGCCAGGTTTTCACAGCAAAACCCACCCAATTGCTACTCAAAACTAGCGCAAAAGTAGTCCAATTGCTTTTCAGGGGGGATCCCCTGGTAAAAATCGTATTCGGGGGTAGAATATACATTTTTTGGCGGTGTTCCCCTGGTAAAATTCGCATTCCATGGGCTAAATATCATATTACTGGGATCGCCTCAACCCGCGGACATGAAAAACATCCCCCGAAAAGAGTGTTAAAGGAGCCCAATTCCGTGGGAAAACCGCAGACTTGGCAACACTGATCATGGAGCTCAACTAGAGTGACCATCAGGTTCTTGGTCACCAGTCTAGACAATGCCCTTCTCCATCAATTGCTCAGTCTGGCCAGGAGGCCAACTCTAGGAAGATTCCTGGTTGTTTCAAACTTATTCCATTAAAGGGGTCCTATTATGCTTTTTCACTTTTTGAATTTTAGTCAGTGTGTGTGTAGTGTGTATGTTTGGGCATAAAAAGTCTCAAATCTCAAAGTCCACTCCAAAGGGAGATATTTAGTTTTTAAAAAATCCCTTTTCAAGAACTACAACGAACGGCTCGTTTGGACTACAGCGCTGTTTTCCGGTGTTTGTGATATCACAGAGCAGCCCCTTAGAATATAATTAAAATAAATCCCGCATATGGAAATTCAAATGGTTGGGGGGTGGGGAGAACGCTTGGTTGAGCACTGCACGTTTCAAAATCGAAACTCTGTGCTGGTGTTTTTTATGTCACTGTATTTCTGAAGGAAACCGACTGTCTTCAGAAAATTATGGATGTTATTTTTATTTCATCTTGCATGTAATGTCTGATAAAGCAGTGTTTCTGAGAGAAGTGCTGCTTTGTGTACAGCATTACCGGGGAAACCTCGATCTCTACCACTCGAACAGCAACTCCCACTGGCAGGGAATGAATTTGCAAATACATGCCGCCACAAATAGTGTAAGTCTGTGGGACTATGGTATAAATAAATTCAACTGTATAACAGTTTCACTGCAATTCATGTTATAATGTTAGAATTAAAGAACAATAAACATAATACATATTACCGTTGCATTTATCTGTACATAGTATATGCAGTTATTTTTAAGCTGTTATCTAAAACATGATTTAGCCAAAAAAACAACAATAACGTTACCACTTTAATATGTCTTGCAATAATCGTGCGTGCAAAGGTTCTGCGTGATCCTCTTGTTCAATATTCTCGGGCTCTGAATTGAAATGGCAATATTGACTAACTTGCTGCTTTAGCAAAGAGTAGGGCAGTACTGCAACACCGTCTAAGCTGTTCACCAATCACAACACACTGGGCCAGCTAACCAATCACAACACATTTTGTTTTCCTTCATCAAACCCGGAACTCATCGAGCCATTTGTGCCAGGCTGGGAAGAAAGGTATTGTAATAATGTAAATTATGTGAAAAATAATGTGATTTTCGAACCACCAAGAATGAGAGCATGTTCTAGTACACCCCCAAAACAAAAGCAACAAAGAGCGTAATAGGACTCCTTTAAGGGTAACAGAGACTTCATGCTTCTGTGAACCTTCAGTGCTGCAGAAATTTTTCTGTACCCTTCCCCATATCTGTGCCTTGATACAATCCTGTCTCGGAGGTCTACAGACAATTATTTGGACTTCATGGCTTAGTTTGTGCTCTGACATGCACTGTTAACTGTGGGACCTTATATAGACAGGTGTGTGCCTTTCCAAATCATGTCCAATCAACTGAATTTACCACAGGAGACTCCAATCAAGTTTTTAAACGTTTCAAGGATGATCAAGGATGCACCTGTTGTGCAAAGGCTGTGAATAGAGGGTATGCATTTACGTCACTTTCCCGCCAGAACACGCCCCTTCAGCCGGACTGAGTGGCAAAAGAGCCTGCTGCATGAATGGATTTAATAGGGAAACTGCACAAATGTGAGTAAAACAAATGATTATCAGTTAAATTAAAGGTTGTTGAACTCGATATAGTGTTCCTTACAACTTACCAAATATCCAGTGGTCCATGGATGTTGACCAAAGTCCCTTTCAAGGAAAGTCCGTTCACTCGGCCGCCATATTTGCAACGCCTCCGGGCAGCTCAGACAAGACCAAGTCCTATCTAAATGAATGGGGGAATCCTGAAATCTCAAAAACGGCTCGCTGAACTCTTCAAATCAGCAATAAAATCTGAAATGAACTGCCCCATGAATGTTGTTTCTTATGCTCAAATAGCGTTTAGAAAGCTTATTTTTCAGGCTAGACCAGCCAATGCGCTCCAACGTGCTTATGACTGTGCATGCGCAGCTGCTGTTTCTATGGAAACTGGAGCTTCTAACGGCCGCTGCAGTGACGCAATGACTTTACCAATCAACAATTGGCTCTTTCATTTAGAAGGCGGGACTATCCCGCCATATTGCGCCTTGCACTTTCTCCCATTCATAAGTATAGGAGTGAACCGTCTTTGTATTTCTATAGTCTTTGATATTGACATACAGCGAGAAATCGGGTTTTCTGACATTTATATGTGCCTGATTGCGACGCTGGTGTGTGTGTGTGTGTATATATATATATATATATACACACTACCGCACAAAAGTTTGGGATCAGTAAGACTTTTAATGTTTTTTTTAAGGGAGTTTCTTCTGCTCATCAAGGCTGTATCTATTTGATCAAAAATACAGAAAAAAACTGTTATTTTGTGAAATATTATTGCAATTTAAAATAACAGTTTTATATTTTAATATACTTTAAAATATAATTTATTCCTGTGATCAAAGCTGAATTTTCAGCATCATTACTCCAGTCTTCAGAGTCACATGATCCTTCAGAAATCATTGTAATATGCTGATTTATAATCAATGTTGGAAACCGTTGTGCTGCTTCATATTTTTGGGGGGGCCTGTGATATTTTTTTTTAGGATTCTTTGATTAATAAAAAGTTAAAAAGAACAGCATTTATTTAAAAAATAAATTTTGGTGTTACAATATACAATGCTATTCAAAAGTTTGGGGTCAGTAATTTTTTCTTTCTTTCTTTCTTTTTTTAAGAAATTAATACTTTTATTCAGGAGGGATGTGTTAAATGAATAAAAAGTCATAGTAAAGACTTATATTGTTAGAAAAGATTTCTATTTTGAACAAATGCAGTTCTTTTTAACTTTGTATTCATCAAAGAATCAAAGAAAAAAGTATCACAGGTTCCAAAAAAACAATATAAAGCAGCACAACAGTTTCAACACTCATAATAAATCAACATATTAGAATGATTTCTGAAGGATCATGTGACACTGAAGACTGGAGTAATGATGCTGAAAATTCAGCGCTGCATCACAGAAATAAATTCTATTTTAAAGTATATTAAAATAGGAAACCAATATTAGAAGTTGCAATAAGATTTCACAATATTTCTGTTTTTTGTTTTTATTTTTCTGTATTTTTGATCGAATAAATACAGCCTTGATGAGCAGAAGAGACTCCCTTTAAAAACATTAAAAATCTTACTGATCCCAAACTTTTGAGCGGCAGTGTATGTATGTGTTTATATATGTGTGTGTGTATATATGTGTATATATATATATATATATATATATATATACATATATGTGTGTGTGTGTGTGTGTGTGTGTGTGTATATGTGTGTTATATTATTATAGTCAGGGTTTGTTATATTATTATAGTCAGGGTTTGAAATTAACTTTCACTCACCAGCCAATTTGCTTGAGGCTGTCCACACTGGATGTGACAAAGGGACCATTACAAATCATTTGTACTTTGTCAGACAGCAGGCCTACGTCATAAATTGAATGAGGCATCAGTTTACTGTCGGGGATTTGTCGTGCTGTGCCGCGCTGTATCCAGTGTAGACAGCATCACTGATTATAATGGGTTCTTTTGAATTTTGTTCTGTCCAGTGTAGACATGGTGTGAGTCTTCAGGTATTTTTTTTTAGACTTTTCGTTATTGCTTCAATGCAAAGGAAACCAGCGCACCCGCCACGCCATTTTTTTTTTTTTTTTTTTTTTTTTTTTTTGCGAGGTGACAGGTTTAATGTTCAAGTAAGCTAGATATGTGCAGACCCTGCGCAATTAGGCTGTATTTTATATATCATGATGAGTCACGAGTTCAGTATTTGGCTTACATGAACTTCCCCAAGAAATCAGTGAACAATTTACGAAAAGTAACCCGTCAAATTGGCTAGTGATTTGACAGCGTTACACGCCACAGCTGATTTTTTACCTGCATTTGGTGGGTTGGCGGGTGTTAATTTCAAACCCTGATTATAGTCATATCGTCGAGCCCAGTAGTCCCTATCCTATGGCAAATGTCATCGTGATTTATGGCTTTGACCTTTCGTGACCTCATAATATTATTATTAATAATAATAATAATATCCATATGTGACCTTTGATCTCATAACGAGTTTCAGATGCGGAAATCGGGCAAGCGTGAAACTCCCATGTCATCCGGGGACGAGATATATTGTTATCCGGTGGAAAACCAATGTTTTTGAAGATTTTTATGGTGCGTTTTTGAATTTTCCTCATAGGAGCATCTGTGGCGCGCGCCCCCCTCCCATCTGAGGTGCGAGTGTCAGGTTGCGTTCCAAGGCGCGCTCCCACTCCCCCTCTCTCTCCCTCTCTCCCTCTCTGTCTCTATGGGATCCGTGAAAAAACAATAATGATCAAGCAATATTAAAAAAGTAAAGGAAATTAAGAGATCAGTTTTAAGACACACAGCTGCGCTCGCACATATATTCTGTGGGTTGTATAAAAAGAATTTAAACAAAATAGGTAACATGACGACTATCAATGAGAAGGGGTAAAAAATGTTTAGCATAACGGATAAAATGGTTAAAAAATATAAATTGACTTGCATTCTTCGCGGGGAATAGAGAATACGCGTCTTCGTGCTATTCCAGTTGGTCTCAAATGAAAAGTTTACAAAATGGTCATGTTTAAATTATTTCTCCCTCTCTCTCTCTAAGCACTTTTTCGCACCAAGCTGTGATGTGTGAAAGGACGGAGTCCTCCCGCTCCGGACATTTCGGTCCGTTGTGTGAGAGAAGACTGATAAACTTTGCAAACATTTTAAATGAGATCTATAACCTTACTTTAATGTTTAAATAAACAGAATCCCTATACACCCGCCGTCCGGTGATTCTTGTTTTAACTTATTTAACATCAAACCATTGTTTAAAAGTTTCTTATTTTATTCATCATCTTCAAAATTGTATTCCACCACACACACGGTGTGACGAAACATGCAGAGGTTTTCTTTATGTTTTTAGAAATAAATCGAGTCACATTTTGCCGACGATAACGCAGGACAATGGTACAGTGGTTAATGCGGTCATGAAGCGGTGCAGAAGGTCGTTTTGATCACGTATCGAACCTCAGTCTGGACTTCAAAATGTTTCTAATATATAGCTAAAATTGCCTCTATTTTAAATAATACTCAGCCTTTACTCTTTGAATTTAATGCTGGGTGTGTTTATTTCACAGACTTTCAGGTTCTGTTTATGTTTACCCATGTGCTAGTAATTTGGAAATTGATGACACACACACACACACACACACACACACTCGTGCACACACACGTTTGCTTAGACACCTAAAATGGTGATATTACACAGAATCCTGATGTTTTTATCTACAGATACATGTTACAACCCATCACAGAAGGCTTTACATCTTAGAAAATAAATAATAATTCATGCGCTTTCTAAGTAACTTACTCATGGGCTCAATAAAATGTTCCCTCTCTCTCTCTGAGAGGACGCTTGCCCCCACACCGTAGGTTAAACAAGCACACAGACACATATTCAATCGTCAGAGTCTTATTCTCGTCTTTTAAATGAATTTAATATAAATAAATGATGCGATCACACATGATATAAAACAAAGCAAAACACTGACACTAGTTTTAGGTAACAAAAATTTTGTAATGAGGAACCAGCAACGTCGAAATAAGTAAAGGGGGGAAAAATAAATATTTTAACAGGCAAACTGTGAGGGATATTATGGACCTGACATGTCCGGGCAAGCCATTGTCATGTTTGAAGGCCGTAAAACATTATTTATCAATGTTTTATGGCCATAGACATATTTAAATTCAATTCACGTTTATTTGTATAACTTTTTCACAAAACAAATTGTTGCAAAGCAGTTTCACAGAAAAGTAAAGTTTCTACATCATATTTACAAACTTTTATATTCATATTTACATTATTTTAATGAATTTTATACTGTATCATCCCCCTAAACCTACCCATCACAGTAAACTTTCTGCATTTTATATTTTCATAGACATCATTTCATATAATGTAAAAAGCTGTTATGATCATGGGACAATTATTTGAAGTATTACTACGCATTTGGTTTGTGGGGACACTCCATAGACATAATGATTTTTTAAATGTATGTATTTATTTATTTATTTATTTACTGTACAAACTGCACACCTACCCACCACACAAAAATTTCTGCCTATACATCCATTTTTGATAAAATATTGATTGCAAGCTATCTTAATTATGAGGACTCAAGAAATGTCATCATAAACCACATTTGCATTGTTATATCAGTGTAATACCCATGCCATTATACAAATTTGTGTTCTGATAAATCATATAAACAATCACACACAAACATTTCAAGCTAAAAAGAGACTTATTTCTATTTTAAAGAATATGGAAATATATAATTATATGCCAGCATGTTACTACCATGTTACTAAAGCAAATCATTCATCATTCATTTTAATCAAGTATTCAACATTTAAGTTTATTGAACTTATAAAACACATCATAGTAACAAACACGTTACTAAAGCAAAGTAAATCATTTATCATACATTTTAATCATATATTTCAACAATTAAGTTCACTGAACTTATAAAACACATAACACGCTTACATTTTTAAATTAAATATTGTTTTTAAGCAATCTGAATTATGACGACTCAAGCAATTTCATCATAAACCACATCTACATTGTTATATCAGTGTAATACCTATGTCACTATACAAATTTGTGTTCTGATAAATCATATAAACAAGCACGCACATACATAAACATTTCAAGCTAAAGAGAGACTTATCTCTATTTTAAAGAATATGGTAATAAATAATATGCCATAGTAACAAACATGTTACTAAAGCAAAACATTTATCATACATTTAAACATGTATTCAACAATTATTTATTGACCTTATAAAACACATCATTCTTTTCTTTTAGAGAAGATGGTAGCAAATAAAACTGTGATTATATATATATAACACGCTGTATAAAATAAACATCTACTATAGTTTTAGATGACAATATAAAAACGCCTTACACTTTTCAGAGTGCTTAGAGGTATGCTGGATCTTTATGCAATGATGTCACGAATTAAACGTTTCCAATAAAATAAATAAATAAATAATAAAATAAAAATGTTTAAGTTATAAACATTATTAAATATAAACAAAACTCGCAGATCCTCTTTGTGGTAATCTCCAATGTGAAATGGATTGAATGCTTCAAGGCCCATTCAGAGACAGGGAGGAGTCTCTGCGGTCCATAACAGCTCATGTGGCAAGTCTGCTACCCTTTTTCAGAGTGTGCGTCTTCATCTTATAAATGCATTAATAAGCATAATCTTAAGAGTGTAAATAAGATCTTTCAAAAGATTGTTTAGACGAAATCTTAAAGGTTTTAAATAAAATATTTTACTTATCTGTTTGCAAATTTAACCTAAATTATGATTTATATTCGGCAGTACCTGTTCAAATCTTAGTTTATCATTTTAAAGGAAACTTGTACTTAGTTTATTTTATCAGCCTTTTCTGAACCAAACTTTATCAGCAGAGTGAAACATACCCTTAGCTGAAAATATACTATTGATTGTCTACTGAAATGTAGACAGACCGTATGACGATGTAACATCTTGCCTGATGGTCACGTGATCAGTCTTTGAAGAGCGAGTTTATGGCTTTTGCAGGCACCAACCCTTTTACCCATAACGTTACGGGTCATTTAAAATGTTTAAGTCAACTACAGACATGTGAAAAACCTTTCCAAAAACATCCATGTCACATTCTTTGGAGTCGTAAACTACGCTTGAATAAAACATAACATGTGAGGAACATCTATGTGCATCAATGGGTCTCCTGAGAATATTTAATTGCGCTTAAAAAGCGCAGAACAAGCTAAACGAAAAAGATGCCCGGAGGTAGAAAATACCTACGTTGTTAAAACCTATATACAATATGTATTAAACATATGCTTTTGTTGTTAAGACTGCTTATTAATAGTGGTAATACTTTAGTTAAGTTTTAAGGGTTCACAAGTCTCAAAGATCTATATTAATTTTATTTATTTATTTATTACTTTTATTATTTTTACAAAGATTTCAATTCAATTCCTAGTAAATATGAGGCCAAAACTTGATTTCACAAAAGAAATCATGTTGTCAAATGTTTTTAAAAATAGGGAATGCCAACTCCAAACAGGTCCACACACACACACACACACACACACACACACAGACAGAGGCACCATTCAGGAAGGTCAGCAGTTCAGGTAGGCATATGTATGCTTTCAAACTTTTTTTTTTTTTTTTTTTCACCCCAAAATCAAGTATTGTGCTTTTGAATAAGACTGATTGTTTTAAAGCATAAACTTCCTTTAAAGCTTGAATAAAAGGTTACCAAATGTAGTTTCATACCCGTTGTGTTCTATCAAAGTCATTAATCGGTTCTCTTTTGCTTTATACGATTTACTTTTATTACTTCTACAAAGGATAATGCTACTTTTATAAGTCTGATAAATATGTGATGAATGCACGATGAAACGAGAATCGGGGCTACCAATTAAGTTTGATGCGGTGTTTTTAAGTAAGGGATTTTATATATGTATGTATTTTATTTTTATTATTATTTTTGTACGAGTACCATGGTTTCGTGTCTTTCTAATACTTTTTCTAATGCATCAGAATGTGGATGTTTTTTTTAGTTTTTTGTTTTTTCACCATCCAACATGAAATTAAGGAGATGTATCAGCAGAGCTTGTTTCAACCGTTTATTATTATTATTATTATTATTATTATTATTATTATTATCAATATTAGTGTGTACTTGCATAGACATAGAGTAGATATAGAATAATCCTTATTGTCTATGCGGTATTTCTTTTTAGCACAATTATCCATCTCCATATCCATACGATGAACCGTCAACATGAAAAATAAGTTGTTGTTTTACACTTACAACCGAAACATATCTAACCATTGCTCTGAAAGCCGCACATTCGGTAAAGTTGATGTTGTATGCCCTCTTGAAAAGGCTACAGACACAAAAAAAGAGGAATTTTTTTGCGTACACTATGTAACTCAAGAGACACAGTTTCTAAGAAAATTACCATACCAATACAGAAAATTTCGCTTGGGATATTTGGTTATATTTTTGTAAACGTTGTTTTAAATTACTTTTTTCCTTAAGCCGCTACATCTAGACCTCTTATTCATATAGCTGATGACGATGTTCACATTTTATTTGTAGTACTAATTTCTTTCAACGTTTCTGCTTGACATTAAAATGTAGGCCTGCCTGTACTTCACATCGGTGAGCACTACCGAGCATCTACCGAGTGCCCAGATTTTTCTGTTTTGTCCACATTTGGCAGATTTGGTAGATGGACTATGGCACACCTTGTTGTAATGTGATCACAATTAAGAACCATTATACTACATCCCCTTGAAAAGGTTACAGACGTAGTTTTTATGCAAGGAACATGTTGATTTTTGATGGCCTACCCCAATAGCCGATACCGCTCTATACTTTTTTCATTGTTTGTTTTTAGATGAAGACTATTCTCAGAGTTTGGTCAATCGTGCAGCGAGTGTTTGCAGGAAAACATGAACAAATACAGTATAAGATAATTAAATGAAAGTCAAGAGAGTGTTTAAACTGAGATTGTACTTTAGAACTTTTTCTGGTCCGTCTACAAAGCGGTCGCGAGGCACAAGGCCTCAATCTTACTATTTCACCGTTACATCTACTTCATTTAGAGCACATAAAGTTACGCATTACAAGTTGAAGATGACGTGGAAACGCTATATTCTTTGTACGCGTCTCCAAACATGACTTTAAATAAATCACTGTTGTTTTAAGCGAAAGCGATGATTCAGTCCGTTTTATTCAGTCGTTATGTTTTAGGAGTCCGCCTTTCAGTTTTTTACAACCGCAGCTGCGCGTTGTCATGTCTGTTCTTCTTCTTTAAGAAAACACGCGGTCGGCAGTTTTTAACACGTGTTAACTCTCTTAATTTTTCACAATTGCAAATGTTTGTTTAGCTTAAATAGTAGTATTTAGTCGGTTACAAAAGTGTCAGGCATGATGCTTACATGTATTTTTAAATAATTACGATAAAGTTACAGGTTTCTCGGACGAACGCTTGACAGAGCGTTACTCAATCAGTCCTCTGCGTCGTCTTTTAATAAAATATTCCATTGAATGTCACTAAGACAAATTCTGTCTTACAATAAGAACAATACGGTCTAACAACACAAACACAAATGCTTGTTCTAACTCTTTCACACACCAGACTGGTCCCTGGTAAGTACGCCTAAAATTGATAGATATCTTGACTTTATCCGTGTGTTTAACGGCGCTAGGCCTTGCCACACTGTCGTTAGATATAAACCGCAAAGTTTTTCATAGGGTTACGCTTTGAAACCAGAACAATTCCATGACTTTGCGCATTCTTTCTGTTTGAATTTGTTTACCGCAGTTTCACCGCTCTTGTTGTATTTTCCCATCTAACGGTAATTGTTAGGCCTTACGCTTTGCAAACTAGTTTTTGCTGTCGTGTTAGCGGGCTCTTCGTCCATATTTCCGGGAATTTGCTTGATTTAATAAAATATCGCTTTAACCCGTCCTCTTCATTCGAGACATTTACGTTATATTATTAACAGTATCCTAGTTTATATAAGATACCAGACCGTTTCTCGAACATTATTTCCGTCTTTTCTTTTTAGAAAATTGATTTGAAAAATTCATTTGTAAAATTGATCATTTGTAAGTCGCTTCGGATAAAAGCGTATACAGAATCATTAAAATAAAAAATTGAACTTGGAGAAAAGTATAACGAGTGGTTTTATTTTTAACAGCATATTGTTGAATATACAATAAAGTAGTGAAGAAAACGATCAAATTGCCGTTACAAACAAACAATAGTAACGGCATTACAGGTGGTCTAGCCAGAAAATAAAATTTCTGCAACCCAACATGTTTCGGGCTAATATAAAATCAACCAACGATCCGACAATTTCACATACCATGGATTCATAATTTTTTGAGATCAGCGACGTACATAAATCTGTTACATACGTACACAGACAAAGAACCTCGTTAATGTCCATCTCATCCTCACATTCAGACATAACATCCAGAATTTTTCTGGTGGTTATGCAAATTGAGTCTCCGCCGATAATAAACATGCTCGTCAAATCAGGCCATGAATCGGTCAGACCTCTTACAATTTTCATTTCGTTCTTGAGATTTTTGACACGCTTGGTATCCCCCGTAGAGTCATGATTCGGATCGCAGGCGTGCTCGATAACCGTGGTCACCAGACCGATCATTTGTCCTCAGTAATGCGGTTTAAACGTAGAGTCTATAACGCCTTTTACAGGACACGCTTTTCCCGCGCCGCAGTCGCACTCCGGTTGCTCATCAGCAGCGGCTCCAGAGTCACGCTCCGTCAGCTTTTGCGCTGCGTCAGACATCCTTTTCAGGCTTATGGGTAGTTCCTCCTAATCGATATAGAGCGTTGTCGCCCTTTCCTAGAATGTGGATCGTCTGTTTTAATCCACGACGGTCCAGTGGAATTTCAGTTTCCGGTTTATGGTTCAGATCATAAACCGGAAACAGGCTCAGACACGTTGGATTGTTGAAGCTGATTCTGTCGGTCCATTTAGATCTAGGAAAGTCCTTCACAGATCTAGGAAAGTACGCGATAACTGCAGAGTTTATCCGGAACAGCAGCTCTTTGCTCACAGGGGATGTAGCGTAGGGGATGTTAATATTTAAATTGTTGAGGTCTTGTTTCCATGTGTCAGCTGTTGGTTGGGTGTTGAGATGGGGGTGTTGCACTCAAAAGCGGTAAAGGTGGGTCTGCGGGGTGTGGTTTGGTCAAAGAGAAATAGTTCTCACAGAATAGTTCTCACAGAAAGTAACGGTATTGTAAGGTAGATCGGGAAACTTGTTGTACACAGACTGATCATTTAACTTGACCGAAACAGTTCGTCTATCGTTGGAAAAACGGTGTTTAACAGAGGCACGTCGCTCCGATCGAAATATAGATTCGTTTTGCAGCACCCGAAAGGGTTGTCCTCGGGAATAGGAAAGTCACGGTCATACTCAGAGTCAGTTTCATCAGAATCAGTCTCATCAGAGTCTGACTCGTCGCTGCTTTGAGACAAAAAGTTTTTTTCAGATTCCTCGCGACGTTTATTTACCATCATGAGATAACTTTGGTCATGATGCGTTTTGTTCCAACAGGATGTAATGCACATGTAGTCCGTCCGCGTTGTCACCCGATATCTCATCCCTGGCGAAACAGCATCCCACTGGAAAATGTACCTGATTTTGCCGCCAAAATTAAATTCTCTCCAAATTTGATTGTAGAAGTATGTCCAGTCTATGGCGGTCAAAAGCAGGTAGGCGCATTCGGATGTATAGTCTTCATAAGAATCCAAAACGTAGAGTTTCACAGTCTGCAATGTCGTGTCAAACACAAATCTACCCACACGACCATCAGACACTGGGAAATCTCGTTTCACAAAATCTTCATCTTCACGGGCAATCTTCGTCAGACGGAGCGCGTCTCCGTCCGTTTCAACAGAACTTCTTGGCGGTGTTACCAACATCGCTCTTCTTTCAGGAGTGAATGGAGCAGAGGAGGCTGTTGTAACGATGTAGAAAACAATGCAGAAACCTTATTTAAATAACAAATTCTGAATGTAGGCGGGCCAAACAACCGAGGAAAGTAACGCCTTCAACGGCGTGCACTTTAACGCATGATATTATCTCTTAAATTATTAGATCATTTATAATAATACTAGTTCGTGAGAACCTCTGATAGTTTTTAATTTTTCAAATTTCTAAAAAGAAAAGACGGAAATAATGATCGAGAAACGGTCTCGTATCTTATATAAACTAGGATAGTGTTAATAATATAACGTAAATGTCTCGAATGAAGAGGCCGGGTTAAAGCGATATTTTATTAAATCAAGCAAATTCGCAGAAATATAGACGAAGAGCCCGCTAACACGACATCAAAAACTAGTTTGCAAAGCGTAAGGCCTAACAATTACCGTTAGATGGGAAAATACAACAAGAGCGGTGAAACTGCGGTAAACAAATTCAAACAGAAAGAATGCGCAAAGTCATGGAATTGTTCTGGTTTCAAAGCGTAACCCTATGAAAAACTTTGCGGTTTATATCTAACGACGGTGTGGCAAGGCCTAGCGCCGTTAAACACACGGATAAAGTCAAGATATCTATCAATTTTAGGCGTACTTACCAGGGACCAGTCTGGTGTGTGAAAGAGTTAGAACAAGCATTTGTGTTTGTGTTGTTAGACCGTATTGTTCTTATTGTAAGACAGAATTTGTCTTAGTGACATTCAATGGAATATTTTATTAAAAGACGACGCAGAGGACTGATTGAGTAACGCTCTGTCAAGCGTTCGTCCGAGAAACCTGTAACTTTATCGTAATTATTTAAAAATACATGTAAGCATCATGCCTGACACTTTTGTAACCGACTAAATACTACTATTTAAGCTAAACAAACATTTGCAATTGTGAAAAATTAAGAGAGTTAACACGTGTTAAAAACTGCCGACCGCGTGTTTTCTTAAAGAAGAAGAACAGACATGACAACGCGCAGCTGCGGTTGTAAAAAACTGAAAGGCGGACTCCTAAAACATAACGACTGAATAAAACGGACTGAATCATCGCTTTCGCTTAAAACAACAGTGATTTATTTAAAGTCATGTTTGGAGACGCGTACAAAGAATATAGCGTTTCCACGTCATCTTCAACTTGTAATGCGTAACTTTATGTGCTCTAAATGAAGTAGATGTAACGGTGAAATAGTAAGATTGAGGCCTTGTGCCTCGCGACCGCTTTGTAGACGGACCAGAAAAAGCTCTAAAGTACAATCTCAGTTTAAACACTCTCTTGACTTTCATTTAATTATCTTATACTGTATTTGTTCATGTTTTCCTGCAAACACTCGCTGCACGATTGACCAAACTCTGAGAATAGTCTTCATCTAAAAACAAACAATGAAAAAAGTATAGAGCGGTATCGGCTATTGGGGTAGGCCATCAAAAATCAACATGTTCCTTGCATAAAAACTACGTCTGTAACCTTTTCAAGGGGATGTAGTATAATGGTTCTTAATTGTGATCACATTACAACAAGGTGTGCCATAGTCCATCTACCAAATCTGCCAAATGTGGACAAAACAGAAAAATCTGGGCACTCGGTAGATGCTCGGTAGTGCTCACCGATGTGAAGTACAGGCAGGCCTACATTTTAATGTCAAGCAGAAACGTTGAAAGAAATTAGTACTACAAATAAAATGTGAACATCGTCATCAGCTATATGAATAAGAGGTCTAGATGTAGCGGCTTAAGGAAAAAAGTAATTTAAAACAACGTTTACAAAAATATAACCAAATATCCCAAGCGAAATTTTCTGTATTGGTATGGTAATTTTCTTAGAAACTGTGTCTCTTGAGTTACATAGTGTACGCAAAAAAATTCCTCTTTTTTTGTGTCTGTAGCCTTTTCAAGAGGGCATACAACATCAACTTTACCGAATGTGCGGCTTTCAGAGCAATGGTTAGATATGTTTCGGTTGTAAGTGTAAAACAACAACTTATTTTTCATGTTGACGGTTCATCGTATGGATATGGAGATGGATAATTGTGCTAAAAAGAAATACCGCATAGACAATAAGGATTATTCTATATCTACTCTATGTCTATGCAAGTACACACTAATATTGATAATAATAATAATAATAATAATAATAATAAACGGTTGAAACAAGCTCTGCTGATACATCTCCTTAATTTCATGTTGGATGGTGAAAAAACAAAAAACAAAAAAAAACATCCACATTCTGATGCATTAGAAAAAGTATTAGAAAGACACGAAACCATGGTACTCGTACAAAAATAATAATAAAAATAAAATACATACATATATAAAATCCCTTACTTAAAAACACCGCATCAAACTTAATTGGTAGCCCCGATTCTCGTTTCATCGTGCATTCATCACATATTTATCAGACTTATAAAAGTAGCATTATCCTTTGTAGAAGTAATAAAAGTAAATCGTATAAAGCAAAAGAGAACCGATTAATGACTTTGATAGAACACAACGGGTATGAAACTACATTTGGTAACCTTTTATTCAAGCTTTAAAGGAAGTTTATGCTTTAAAACAATCAGTCTTATTCAAAAGCACAATACTTGATTTTGGGGTGAAAAAAAAAAAAAAAAAAAAGTTTGAAAGCATACATATGCCTACCTGAACTGCTGACCTTCCTGAATGGTGCCTCTGTCTGTGTGTGTGTGTGTGTGTGTGTGTGTGTGTGTGGACCTGTTTGGAGTTGGCATTCCCTATTTTTAAAAACATTTGACAACATGATTTCTTTTGTGAAATCAAGTTTTGGCCTCATATTTACTAGGAATTGAATTGAAATCTTTGTAAAAATAATAAAAGTAATAAATAAATAAATAAAATTAATATAGATCTTTGAGACTTGTGAACCCTTAAAACTTAACTAAAGTATTACCACTATTAATAAGCAGTCTTAACAACAAAAGCATATGTTTAATACATATTGTATATAGGTTTTAACAACGTAGGTATTTTCTACCTCCGGGCATCTTTTTCGTTTAGCTTGTTCTGCGCTTTTTAAGCGCAATTAAATATTCTCAGGAGACCCATTGATGCACATAGATGTTCCTCACATGTTATGTTTTATTCAAGCGTAGTTTACGACTCCAAAGAATGTGACATGGATGTTTTTGGAAAGGTTTTTCACATGTCTGTAGTTGACTTAAACATTTTAAATGACCCGTAACGTTATGGGTAAAAGGGTTGGTGCCTGCAAAAGCCATAAACTCGCTCTTCAAAGACTGATCACGTGACCATCAGGCAAGATGTTACATCGTCATACGGTCTGTCTACATTTCAGTAGACAATCAATAGTATATTTTCAGCTAAGGGTATGTTTCACTCTGCTGATAAAGTTTGGTTCAGAAAAGGCTGATAAAATAAACTAAGTACAAGTTTCCTTTAAAATGATAAACTAAGATTTGAACAGGTACTGCCGAATATAAATCATAATTTAGGTTAAATTTGCAAACAGATAAGTAAAATATTTTATTTAAAACCTTTAAGATTTCGTCTAAACAATCTTTTGAAAGATCTTATTTACACTCTTAAGATTATGCTTATTAATGCATTTATAAGATGAAGACGCACACTCTGGAAAAGGGTAGCAGACTTGCCACATGAGCTATTATGGACCGCAGAGACTCCTCCCTGTCTCTGAATGGGCCTTGAAGCATTCAATCCATTTCACATTGGAGATTACCACAAAGAGGATCTGCGAGTTTTGTTTATATTTAATAATGTTTATAACTTAAACATTTTTATTTTATTATTTATTTATTTATTTTATTGGAAACGTTTAATTCGTGACATCATTGCATAAAGATCCAGCATACCTCTAAGCACTCTGAAAAGTGTAAGGCGTTTTTATATTGTCATCTAAAACTATAGTAGATGTTTATTTTATACAGCGTGTTATATATATATAATCACAGTTTTATTTGCTACCATCTTCTCTAAAAGAAAAGAATGATGTGTTTTATAAGGTCAATAAATAATTGTTGAATACATGTTTAAATGTATGATAAATGTTTTGCTTTAGTAACATGTTTGTTACTATGGCATATTATTTATTACCATATTCTTTAAAATAGAGATAAGTCTCTCTTTAGCTTGAAATGTTTATGTATGTGCGTGCTTGTTTATATGATTTATCAGAACACAAATTTGTATAGTGACATAGGTATTACACTGATATAACAATGTAGATGTGGTTTATGATGAAATTGCTTGAGTCGTCATAATTCAGATTGCTTAAAAACAATATTTAATTTAAAAATGTAAGCGTGTTATGTGTTTTATAAGTTCAGTGAACTTAATTGTTGAAATATATGATTAAAATGTATGATAAATGATTTACTTTGCTTTAGTAACGTGTTTGTTACTATGATGTGTTTTATAAGTTCAATAAACTTAAATGTTGAATACTTGATTAAAATGAATGATGAATGATTTGCTTTAGTAACATGGTAGTAACATGCTGGCATATAATTATATATTTCCATATTCTTTAAAATAGAAATAAGTCTCTTTTTAGCTTGAAATGTTTGTGTGTGATTGTTTATATGATTTATCAGAACACAAATTTGTATAATGGCATGGGTATTACACTGATATAACAATGCAAATGTGGTTTATGATGACATTTCTTGAGTCCTCATAATTAAGATAGCTTGCAATCAATATTTTATCAAAAATGGATGTATAGGCAGAAATTTTTGTGTGGTGGGTAGGTGTGCAGTTTGTACAGTAAATAAATAAATAAATAAATACATACATTTAAAAAATCATTATGTCTATGGAGTGTCCCCACAAACCAAATGCGTAGTAATACTTCAAATAATTGTCCCATGATCATAACAGCTTTTTACATTATATGAAATGATGTCTATGAAAATATAAAATGCAGAAAGTTTACTGTGATGGGTAGGTTTAGGGGGATGATACAGTATAAAATTCATTAAAATAATGTAAATATGAATATAAAAGTTTGTAAATATGATGTAGAAACTTTACTTTTCTGTGAAACTGCTTTGCAACAATTTGTTTTGTGAAAAAGTTATACAAATAAACGTGAATTGAATTTAAATATGTCTATGGCCATAAAACATTGATAAATAATGTTTTACGGCCTTCAAACATGACAATGGCTTGCCCGGACATGTCAGGTCCATAATATCCCTCACAGTTTGCCTGTTAAAATATTTATTTTTCCCCCCTTTACTTATTTCGACGTTGCTGGTTCCTCATTACAAAATTTTTGTTACCTAAAACTAGTGTCAGTGTTTTGCTTTGTTTTATATCATGTGTGATCGCATCATTTATTTATATTAAATTCATTTAAAAGACGAGAATAAGACTCTGACGATTGAATATGTGTCTGTGTGCTTGTTTAACCTACGGTGTGGGGGCAAGCGTCCTCTCAGAGAGAGAGAGGGAACATTTTATTGAGCCCATGAGTAAGTTACTTAGAAAGCGCATGAATTATTATTTATTTTCTAAGATGTAAAGCCTTCTGTGATGGGTTGTAACATGTATCTGTAGATAAAAACATCAGGATTCTGTGTAATATCACCATTTTAGGTGTCTAAGCAAACGTGTGTGTGCACGAGTGTGTGTGTGTGTGTGTGTGTGTGTGTCATCAATTTCCAAATTACTAGCACATGGGTAAACATAAACAGAACCTGAAAGTCTGTGAAATAAACACACCCAGCATTAAATTCAAAGAGTAAAGGCTGAGTATTATTTAAAATAGAGGCAATTTTAGCTATATATTAGAAACATTTTGAAGTCCAGACTGAGGTTCGATACGTGATCAAAACGACCTTCTGCACCGCTTCATGACCGCATTAACCACTGTACCATTGTCCTGCGTTATCGTCGGCAAAATGTGACTCGATTTATTTCTAAAAACATAAAGAAAACCTCTGCATGTTTCGTCACACCGTGTGTGTGGTGGAATACAATTTTGAAGATGATGAATAAAATAAGAAACTTTTAAACAATGGTTTGATGTTAAATAAGTTAAAACAAGAATCACCGGACGGCGGGTGTATAGGGATTCTGTTTATTTAAACATTAAAGTAAGGTTATAGATCTCATTTAAAATGTTTGCAAAGTTTATCAGTCTTCTCTCACACAACGGACCGAAATGTCCGGAGCGGGAGGACTCCGTCCTTTCACACATCACAGCTTGGTGCGAAAAAGTGCTTAGAGAGAGAGAGGGAGAAATAATTTAAACATGACCATTTTGTAAACTTTTCATTTGAAACCAACTGGAATAGCACGAAGACGCGTATTCTCTATTCCCCGCGAAGAATGCAAGTCAGTTTATATTTTTTAACCATTTTATCCGTTATGCTAAACATTTTTTACCCCTTCTCATTGATAGTCGTCATGTTACCTATTTTGTTTAAATTCTTTTTATACAACCCACAGAATATATGTGCGAGCGCAGCTGTGTGTCTTAAAACTGATCTCTTAATTTCCTTTACTTTTTTAATATTGCTTGATCATTATTGTTTTTTCACGGATCCCATAGAGACAGAGAGGGAGAGAGGGAGAGAGAGGGGGAGTGGGAGCGCGCCTTGGAACGCAACCTGACACTCGCACCTCAGATGGGAGGGGGGCGCGCGCCACAGATGCTCCTATGAGGAAAATTCAAAAACGCACCATAAAAATCTTCAAAAACATTGGTTTTCCACCGGATAACAATATATCTCGTCCCCGGATGACATGGGAGTTTCACACTTGCCCGATTTCCGCATCTGAAACTCGTTATGAGATCAAAGGTCACATATGGATATTATTATTATTATTAATAATAATATTATGAGGTCACGAAAGGTCAAAGCCATAAATCACGATGACATTTGCCATAGGATAGGGACTACTAGCCCAAAACCTCAGTTTTTATCAGTGTTTATTTAAAAACGTCCAGTTATGCAGAATATAAGACTGTAAATTGCAGGTCTTCCAGCCAATTCCATCAAACCTCTACAATTAATCCAAAATGCCACTGCAAGATTAATCTTTAAAGAGCCGAAAAGAACGCATGTCACACCTCTCAGTTTGCTTCATCAATTTGCACTGGCTACCAATAGCTGCTCGCATAAAATTCAAGGCATTAATGCCTACAAAACCACCTCTGGCTCTGCACCCCTTTATCTAAATTCAGTACTTCAGACCTATGTGCCCTCTAGAAGCTTGCATTCTGCAAGTGAACAACGCATCATTGTGCCATCCAAAGAGGCACAAAATCACTTTCACTGACTTTTTCATTAACTGTTCCCTCCTGGTGGAATGACTTGCCCAACTCAATCCGAGCAGCTGAATCCTTAGCCATCTTCAAGAAACGGCTAAAAACACATCTCTTCCATTTTTATTTGACCCTGTAACTCTAGCACTCTCTATTCTAATTCTATTTTATCTGTCTTCTTTTTGTTTAAAAACACACACACACACACACACACACACACGTCCCTCTGTCAATTGCATATTTATTCTCTAACTGCTAGCTTTTCTTGAAAACTAACACTAGCTTTCTTTTTTTCTATTCTATCCACTTGTTTCTTTTAAAAAGAAAAACTAGCTTTCTTTTTTTCTATTCTATCTACTTGTTTCTTTAAAAGAAAAAAAAAAAACACAAAACCTTGCTACGTGTACTGCGTTAGGTCAACCAAGACTTGTCATTGCACTTGCATGTTGTTGCTCTTTTGTTGGTTTTGATTGCTTCTGTTGTCCTCATTTGTAAGTCGCTTTGGATAAAAGCGTCTGCTAAATGACTAAATGTAAATGTAATGTAAATATTTAATTGATGAGTTGTCAATACAATATATAACAATACAATATATAGGGTATGATTTTACCAGAAAATTCAACATATTGACATTACAAGATAACTGCAAATCTGTGTTTCGCTGCCTCAAGTCCATTTGTTTTTTTGAATTGCAGCGATTCATTTGCTTCTCTCTTCTGTAGCTTTCGGCAGTCTGTAAAAATATACCTCAGATTTCTTGTCAAATCTATTCGTACAGTTAATTGCAAAGCTCTTTCTCATTTTAGGTGTGTTTTGTGTGTTCTTTCACAGCATTCACGCTGAAAACCAATGCTGCCATTCAGTCTTTTTGCCACTCAGTGGGCGGAACCGCAGTCACTCCAGCTGACTGTGACGTCACGTCCATACCCTCTGAAATAATGAATTTAATCCATTTTGGAATAAGGCTGTAATATAACAAAATGTGAAAAAAGTGAAGCACTGTGAATACTTTCTGGATGCACTGTATGTTCACTGCCAACAGTAAAAATTCATGGTTGAAGAAAGCAAACAAATGAAGGGAAGTTCTTGTTTTCTGTTTGTTTTATTCCGTTTCATGGGCGTCTACATGAATGTATGTTTTGTGCCTGGTGTTTGCAGTCCAAAGCGAGACTGTGGTCAAGCAGTGCTCTCTCTGTAGAAAATAAGCCTCATGTACTGCCTTCCTCTGTAACACCTCTCAGCCCCTTAGTAAGCAATGCCTGCAGAAAGAAATCACTTCATGAAGGTCACAGTTTCTTGCATATTCAGATGTCAGTGAAGCTGTTAAACTGGTTTGACATAAAAGGAATTAATTTTATTCTAACATCCTGCCAGAGGAAATTCTGAATCATCATGATTCGGTTTGGATTCCCTCCCTTCTCAACAAATAGAGAAAAAGATTAGTTAATCAAGACTGTTTTCACACAGGCTTTCACACACAAACTCTTCACACAAACATTTCTGCCACTTCTGTCAATTTTGTCAAAACTATCATTTTCCATTGAGTAAATCCATCAGTGGTGAGCAGTTAGGGCCAGCAAAGCCTTCTCTGCTGGCCTAAACACTATCAGAATCACTAACTTAGTTTTAATATATTTTTTTCCATAAATGTGTATTAAATTATTTCCAGTAGTCTATTCTCTTTATTTCATAGCTTTTCTCTTGATTGCACTGCTTCCAGTAGTGTATGTTTTTATTAGAGCTTTTATCCAATAATATTTCAGCAATCGTGTTGCCAGAGTCAAAGAAATCTGCCTAAGGCCTTCAGAATCAACAATGCAGGCGTCTGTAGCTTAAAATCAATGGCAATGAAAACGTTGCTTTAACCAATCTGATTTAGAGTTGGCAGCACGGGGGCCATCAAACAGGCTTACGATAATGTCGGCATTTTCTCGTCCTTTGATTGGATGGTCAGAGAGCGTACTAGTCAAAGCCAGCAAACAGCATCACTGTAAATCATTTTTGTTTTCACAGTATTATTACTGTTTCTCAGGTTTCTTACCGTATATGCTGTGTACAGTGTGTTATTGTAGATTTTCAGTGCATTCTGAAAAATACTTGCATTCTGTAAATTTAAATACAATGTACTAAATGACCACGAAAAACAACTACACACCTCCTCAGCACCGGCTCTGCGAAAGACTCATTGTGAAGATGAAAAACCACTAGAGTATGGTAGGTTAAATTTCATTTTTGACTTTTTATCACTTTATGTGTTGTATTCTGATGTTATTTGCAAGATATAAAGCCACGTTTAAGTTTCCATAAGAATATCTCAGTTTCCGAGTCGAGCTGTATTAACTGGTCTTTTCCTCCCAGCCGCAGCACCTTATCTGTAAGGTATAAATGCGTTTGAGTTAATAAATATCTGTAAGACCATTGGGTGGACTATATTTGTGTCATTTTGTTAGGTTAATGCTTCAGCCAGAGATGATGTGCATTGGGCAGCTGCAGCAACTTGTTGAATTGTGTTAATTGGGTTTCTTGCTTTAGTAATAGCATTCATTCTCGCTACATGAGATACCTGTCTGTGATGCAGTGCCCTGTTATACTGCATTTCTGTGTAATATTTATGATTTCTATAGCTGTAGCATCATTATGATGGTATTAAGAGGTGGATTAATTCATGTAGGACCCCACTGAAGGCCTAGGTGTGAAATGCACGGCCTGCCACTGAAATCCATACAAACATGACAAAAAGCTTCTGACACTGCATCATCATTCCCATGACAGACTCCTCTAAATTGACATGGATTCATATAGGTTCCCTGTCGATATTCTCACTCGTACTGCGTCGTAAGATGCTTGTATGTGTGGCGAGGGTCGCTACAGGTTAATACACAAGCCCAGTTCATCTACTTGTAGAAGATTCGACTACGCCACCTGGGGAAATTTCACCCAGGAAACCTCAAAGTTTGTTATTAGGTCACACAGGTTCGGTTCTCCTAAAAGAGTAGGCAAGAGACGTAGGTACCGTATAAAATACAATTTATTAACAGGATAATTTCACAAATATAAATAAAGCACTTAAAATAGCCTCAGTAACACTATTCCACCCCTAGCAACGTTAAGGAGGCAGCAACAGGCAATGGATTCAGGAATAAACGGTACATAAAATCTGAATTTACACCACAAAACCAAAATGTAATTAACCTACAGGGCTGAGGTTACCCACAGGAGTGAGCACCAGTGCTAGTTATCCAAAAGCACACTTCCACACCTCACTGCACACTCAGATCACACACCCAAACACTACAGAAGGGTCCACGGCAAACGTTGAAACACTACCACCACCACAAAAGATCCTTCACCCGTGGGACCCCAGCTCCTGAAAGAAATCAAAAACAAATGAATAAATCTTATAAACAGAAATAAATCAAATTCACAAAATCACATGAAGGTTCATATAACAAACAATACTGGATAAAAATCACCAGTAGACATCACAAATCAACAATGCACAAATATTCAGCTAAAAAGAAAAGAACAAAAACAACCAAATAAATTTAATTCAAACTACAAGCAAGACCGAACTCGCACGGAGCAATCACGTAGTCTGTACACTAGCTCCGATCATCAGGTAAACCGTCCTCCACCCCGACGATGATACACTAGAAATCAGACAGCAGCAGCAATTCCCTTTATTAGTTGTAAGACAATATTCCTGCCATACGGCAGCAGAAAAATGACGAAGCTGCAGCAATAATCGCCCCGAGCGAAAGGGAGAATCCTGAGGCAAATACAAACAATAAAAATATAACGGTGTTACTACACATCACCCACTAAAATTTCCCACTCGTACCATACACAAAACACTTACCAAACGAGAGTGTGCTCTGTAATCCGTTCACAGGCCAGGATACACTGCTTTCATATAACCCACTGCTATACTGAAGTACAGGGAACTGCACATTACTCAAACCACCCGCCAATCGTCAAACCGACTAAAGTTAGACCATCGATTTACTACGACAGCTTTAACTCACGTACCTGAAAAGGGGGGGGCAGTCAAATCCACTACTAAAGCAACCGACGGAGACACACACAGATGCAAAGACAAGCTAGGATGCAACAAAATCATTAGTGCCACACGAGCAATAATTAAAAAGGTTAGGAAACTGCTATGTACTAGCAGCACATACCAAAAGCCACCGTTGAAACAAACAGAAAGGGGAGGATCCGGACGTGACGCATCACCAGCTGCAACCAACCAGCTCTAAAATAGGAAGCACTCGTCGCTGATTGGTGATCACAAGTGCCAATCACCAACACTTACCACATTCGTACGGTCACAATCCACCCCCAGATTCTGCACCGTAGCCCCGACGGTGAACTAGAAAAATCCACCCTCTGAACCTTCAGTCCCAAGGACGAAACCAAGCAACAGCTGTACTACCCACTATACTAGACAGTGTACCTGCCCCCAATGGTCGTGGGAGATGGTGTACATTAGAGTGCTGTCCAGCGGTACTCCTTCCAGTCCGCCTCACCACAGCAGAACGTGACGTGGGGTTCATTACTGGCTGCACCTCCATCTCTGCCCCATAAATTCCTTCTGCTCCCTGGGCTTCACCAGACCCCTGAGGGACAGGCGGCACAATGCCCCCAGGTGCTTGCCTACTACTAACCTGTGGGGTTTCTGGCACCAAAACAAACAAGTCCCCCTCCTCTAACTCCTCTTCCCGAGGCTGCACCGGTTCCACTAATGGAATGTCCTGCAAGATGGGGGAGAGGTTCCTACCAATCTGAGGTTTCAGCAAGGATCGGTGCACATGTTTTAGCTTACCAAGATCTGTGGTGGGGGCAATAGTATACACCACACCCCCTTCCTTTGGTGCCTTTAAGATCTGGTACACCACTGAGCTCCACAGGTCGTGGATTTTGTGTCGCCCTCTCACGCTATAGTCGCGGAGATAAACCAACTGACCCTCCTTCAGTGGTGATTCTCGTACCTGTAGATCATGCTTAGCCTTTCGGCGACCCGCCGCGGCCCCCAAACGCTCGCGAGCACCCTCAAAAGCCACCTGCAACCGATCCTGATGCTCTAAGACCCATCGATGAACACTACCTGCCAACGGCTCTTCAACTCTACCAAGCAGGAAGTCAACTGGAAGTCTGGGCTCCTGCCCAAACATCAAAAAAATACGCGCATTCCCCTGTAGCTTGGTGAGGAGTAGTGTTATAGGCAAAAAGTACCTGGGGGAGACAAGACGGCCATTCCCCCTTCTTTGACACAGGCAAGGTGCGCAACAGATTGTGCAAAGTTCGGTTGAAACGTTCGCACTGGCCATTTCCAGCAGGATGATATGGGGTAGTGCGCGACTTTTCAACTCCATATAAGCAACACAACTGCTGAATGAGAGCTGACTCAAAGTTACGGCCTTGGTCCGAATGGATACGACCAGGCACCCCAAATTTACAAAACCATTCCACCACCAGGACCTGGGCTACTGTCTCAGCTCGTTGGTCTCTAGTGGGTACAGCCAGGGTGTATTTAGTGAAAATGTCAGTCATGACCAACACATTCTCCAGACCGGAACTTGAGGGCTCCAACACGGTGAAATCCAAGGCCACAATCTCATTTGGCCGTGCCGCCAACAGATGCCCCATGAAGCTAACAGGGGCGGGCTGAACACCCTTAGCACACTGACACCTCTCACACTCCTGGCACCAGCGGGCAATGTCTGAAGACATTCCCGGCCAGTAACACCGCTGCCACACCAACTGAGTGGTGCGTTCTACCCCCTGGTGTCCATGCTGTTGATGCAATTGCGTCAATACCTCCGACTTAATGACCGCCGGCAATAGCACTTGGAGGACCTCTTCCCCACCATCCGGGCGAAACGCCCGACGATAAAGCACCCCCTCGTTCTCCACCAGACGATCCCACTGCCGAAACAACATCACAGCAGACCTGGAAAGTTTCTTACGTTCCTCAGAGCTGGGTGGCGATTTCCGCCTCCAAAACCCCCATAGCTCTCCAATAACTGAGTCGGTCTGCTGCAGAGCACACATATCGCTAGTGGAATAACAAGGAAACGATACAATTTGGTTTACTTGAGTCACCAATCCACCTTGGCCGACTTGACGCAACGCAACGGGAACAGCCGCACCTAGGCACAACTCTTGGACTTCTACCACAGGGGGATTTTGGCGTGACAAGGCGTCAGCATTACGGTTGCTCTTCCCTGATCTATATTTAAGCTCAAAGTCAAAGGCTGCCAACTGGGCAGCCCAGCGTTGTTCCATAGCACCTAACTTAGCTGAGGTCAGGTAGCTAAGAGGGTTATTATCAGTGTAGACCACACACTTATGCCCCAGCAGGTACTCCCGGAACTTCTCGGTCATGGCCCACTTGAGCGCAAGAAACTCAAGTTTCATAGAACTGTAGTTAGATGTATTGCGTTCAGTGGGCCTAAGACCTCGGCTGCCATAAGCTATGGGACGCACCTTACCTTGTTGCTCTTGTGAGAGGACCGCCCCTAGCCCCCCATGACTGGCATCCACCTCCAAAATAAAAGGACGTGAAAAGTCGGCATAGGCGAGCACAGGAGCTGTGGTTAGTCTACTCTTTAACCCCTCAAAGCTACTCTGACACTCAGTAGACCAAGCTTCCGCAAACTCCTTGGGCCCGCACTTTGACCGCTTCGGGGTTGCCAGCCCCGCAACCAGCCGGTGGAGGGGGGCAGCTAACCTCGCAAACCCCTCCACAAAGCGTCGGTAGTAGCTGGCAAATCCCAAAAATGACCGCAACCCTGCAACACTGGTTGGCCGAGGCCACTGTGAAACTGCCTCAATCTTACCTGGGTCTGTAGAGACCCCTTCCGATGATATCACATGACCCAAGTACTGTACTTCGCGTTTAAAGAAGGCACACTTGGACAACTTGGCCTTCAAACCTTCCCTAAGTAACCGGCTTAAGACGACCTCCATCCGGGCTAAGTGTTGGTCCACTGAAGAGGAAAACACAACAATGTCATCCAGGTACAAGAGGAGAGACTGGCACTGTTGGTCCCCAAACAACCGTTCCATTAACCGTTGGAAGGTGCTGGGAGCGTTACAAAGCCCGAACGGCATCCTATTCCATTCAAAGAGCCCAAACGGAGTACAAAAAGCAGTCTTAGATCTATCGGCCTCGCTAACAGGGACCTGATTGTACCCGCTGGCAAGGTCCATGGTAGAAAACCAACGTGCCCCTGCCAGCGAGTCCAATGTCTCCTCAATACGGGGTAGAGGGAAGGCATCCTTTCTGGTTTTAGAATTTAAGTGACGGTAGTCTACACACATGCGCAGGCTACCGTCCTTCTTCTTGACCAGGACAATAGGTGAAGCATAAGGACTGCAGCTCTCTCTAATTACCTGGGCCTCAAGCAGTTGGTTGATGTGTGCCTTCACTACCTCATACTCAGAAGGAGGAATACGCCTATACCGCTGCCGCACAGGAACTTCATCCATCAAGGGGATGTCATGGGCAATGAGGTTAGTACATCCCAAATCCCCATCGTGTAGGGAAAACACAGACAAATACTTGTCCAGTAGCGCCCTCACCTTACCTTGTTCTTCCGATGACAACACCGACAAATCGATTGCCCTGATCTGTTCTTGTACAGACGGAGAAGCCTGCACCACTTGTGTACTCACCCTAGCCGACACCACCGGGACTTCAGTGACCTCTGGGGGTAAGCTAACCACATACACATGGTTGACAGTGCCTACGACTGTGCTAGCATACATCACTACATCTATTGTGCTCACATTGACTACAGGCACATAAGCCGTACCATGATCCACCTTTACTAGAGCCGGAGATGCCAACAAACCTGCTGGAAGACCAGAATCTGGTGGCTCAAACAGGACTGTACCACTTGAGTACTGTGCAGAGCACGTTACGGCTACCAATTTCATGGTGCCCCCTGGGATGCGACACGCCCGGCGTCCACGTACTTTAACTCGGCTCCCCTGTTCCAAAACTGGCTGGACTTCGATATGATGACAATATTGCAAGGCCTGGAAAACAGAAATAGGGGCTTGTGACACGACAGGTACATCAAAAAGATTTGTGCCATGCTGGCCAAAGAGCTCCCGGTAGCAGCGGCTCAGGATATTCATTCCCAGAACCCCAGGAACCTGAGCATACAAACTACCTGGAGGATCTCTGACTACCAGCACTCCACAACCTAAGACCCCCCGCCCACAAAGCTGCACGTCAAGCTCCAAGTAACCAATATACGGAATTGAGAGACCATTCGCGGCCCGGAGCTGTAACCAGTGGCACGACCTAAGCTGTTCCTGACCCCAAGACCCAAAATTCGTCAAGAAACAACTCTCCGTGATGGTGGACACCATAGAACCAGTGTCCACCAGGCAAGGTACATCAACCCCACCCATACATACGACGAGTTGCGGACACGTTGACATAAAACGAGACATAAAATCGGCATCATTTAGAACACCCGAGCCTGTCCCTTCCCCGACCAAGCTGTGGCCCTGCAGCTCAGCGGGAATTAGTTTTCCGACGGTTGCCTGGACTGTGACTGCACACCCCTCGTTAACGCTGAATCTGCACGTGCTGGTGGGAAACGGGGAGGTCTCCGTTCCCCATCACAGTCTCTGGCAAAATGACCAGACTGCTGGCACCTTCTGCAAATAATCTGACTACGCCCGGATGAGTGCGAACGTGGCTGAGGTTTTTGAATTTGGGCCACACTTTGAGTCAATTGATTCAATTGTTGTTGCTGCTTTTTCAGCATTTCCCGCAATTCACTCAATTCAGAAGGCGCTGAAATACTACTACTCCCTGTGTGCTGATGTCCCTGTACCCCATACTGAATACCATAGGCCGAAGGAACGGATTGACTTCGACCACGGGCCCCCCCAGGCATTCCCTCACGTTCCCAGCGCATAGCTTCACTGCGAACATCCAACAACATAGCAGTGGGTTGCCGACGGACTAACTGTTTCAATTCACGTCGAAGAGCACCATCACTAACATGTTCAACAAATTGATCACGCAATAAAATATCGGAATTTGGCATACCATGGGGTGATTGCCGTTTCACTTTTTCCAGGAGATTCAACAGGACCAAGGAGAACTCCAACAAAGTCTCCCCATCCTGTTGTTTCCTGGAAAAAAAAGATTCTTGAAGAGCTACATACGAACTCGTGCAACCATACAATTCACGTAACGCCTGGATAATTTTGTTTGGATCCTCCCTCTCGTCCCTTGACCGATATCGAATTTCCTCCCTCGCCTCTCCCTCCAAATGATCAAACAAGAAAAATGCCTGATCAATAGTAGAGAGATGGCGGAGCCGCATGCAGGCCTGAGCCTCCTCTACCCACTCATCGATCGTACTGCCAGACCTACCATTAAATTTGGGGCACTTTCGGTCACGAGGAACAAAAACAAATCGATCCGCTGCTGATGCACTAGCACCAGTGAGAGGAGGGTCTACAACTGTAGGAATGGGAGCATTAGATGGACCCGGCTGGGCAACTGGCACTTGCTCCTGTCGCAATCTTTCATTATCTGCCCTCAACTGGGCTACCAATTCTCTCAACTCACGTAATTCATCGTCCATAATGGCAAGCTACACAATCACTTACCACTACTGATGAAAATACCCAACAAAGGGTCTACCCTTCACCCGAACCTGCGAAGTGAAAAAGAGAACTGCTGCCGTCCGATTTCTGCAAAAACCAAAAAAAATACAAAATATACAAAACAAGACCAACATAAACGATACGCACGTCTCTGCACTACACAATAGAGAGATCCTGCCGACTACGCCAGAATGTGGCGAGGGTCGCTACAGGTTAATACACAAGCCCAGTTCATCTACTTGTAGAAGATTCGACTACGCCACCTGGGGAAATTTCACCCAGGAAACCTCAAAGTTTGTTATTAGGTCACACAGGTTCGGTTCTCCTAAAAGAGTAGGCAAGAGACGTAGGTACCGTATAAAATACAATTTATTAACAGGATAATTTCACAAATATAAATAAAGCACTTAAAATAGCCTCAGTAACACTATTCCACCCCTAGCAACGTTAAGGAGGCAGCAACAGGCAATGGATTCAGGAATAAACGGTACATAAAATCTGAATTTACACCACAAAACCAAAATGTAATTAACCTACAGGGCTGAGGTTACCCACAGGAGTGATCACCAGTGCTAGTTATCCAAAAGCACACTTCCACACCTCACTGCACACTCAGATCACACACCCAAACACTACAGAAGGGTCCACGGCAAACGTTGAAACACTACCACCACCACAAAAGATCCTTCACCCGTGGGACCCCAGCTCCTGAAAGAAATCAAAAACAAATGAATAAATCTTATAAACAGAAATAAATCAAATTCACAAAATCACATGAAGGTTCATATAACAAACAATACTGGATAAAAATCACCAGTAGACATCACAAATCAACAATGCACAAATATTCAGCTAAAAAGAAAAGAACAAAAACAACCAAATAAATTTAATTCAAACTACAAGCAAGACCGAACTCGCACGGAGCAATCACGTAGTCTGTACACTAGCTCCGATCATCAGGTAAACCGTCCTCCACCCCGACGATGATACACTAGAAATCAGACAGCAGCAGCAATTCCCTTTATTAGTTGTAAGACAATATTCCTGCCATACGGCAGCAGAAAAATGACGAAGCTGCAGCAATAATCGCCCCGAGCGAAAGGGAGAATCCTGAGGCAAATACAAACAATAAAAATATAACGGTGTTACTACACATCACCCACTAAAATTTCCCACTCGTACCATACACAAAACACTTACCAAACGAGAGTGTGCTCTGTAATCCGTTCACAGGCCAGGATACACTGCTTTCATATAACCCACTGCTATACTGAAGTACAGGGAACTGCACATTACTCAAACCACCCGCCAATCGTCAAACCGACTAAAGTTAGACCATCGATTTACTACGACAGCTTTAACTCACGTACCTGAAAAGGGGGGGGGGCAGTCAAATCCACTACTAAAGCAACCGACGGAGACACACACAGATGCAAAGACAAGCTAGGATGCAACAAAATCATTAGTGCCACACGAGCAATAATTAAAAAGGTTAGGAAACTGCTATGTACTAGGAGCACATACCAAAAGCCACCGTTGAAACAAACAGAAAGGGGAGGATCCGGACGTGACGCATCACCAGCTGCAACCAACCAGCTCTAAAATAGGAAGCACTCGTCGCTGATTGGTGATCACAAGTGCCAATCACCAACACTTACCACATTCGTACGGTCACATATGGGAAAAACTCGTTTTTCCTCTTCAGCTGAAGCCTTTTCAATCACGCAGTGAAACTGCACGTCCATTGGTTCGGGCAGTGCTATAAAAACGAACCAATAGCTCGGCGGCGGCGACGAGCGAGCCTATGGCTGAGCAGCCCGCCATAAATCTGAGATTTCTTCTCTTCAGCGACGAAGCTTCTTCCTCGCTGACTCTTCGCTGACGCCGAGATTCGCCGTTGAAACGCCTCAGCAGCCGGATTGGACCTTTTGCAGCGCTCAGCTCGCAGATTCCGGTCTATCCCCTGCCGCCATCCGGCGACTATCTAAAGATATTTTGAGATACAGTATGTTCAGTTTTAAGACATTCCTGTTAGAGCTTATTTTGTCAATTTCAGTAGTGTCTATAGATATATGGATAGATAGATTGATCAATTGTTTGATGGGCAAACTAATGAACAGGGTCAGAAAGATCTTTTTTTACTGTATATTGTGTTCAGTAACATACCATCTAGTCTTTGCATTGTTTTGTTATCGACAGAGAATATGCGTAAAAAAAAAGTTTGTGAAATTTGCTGTCTCCAGCTTGTTTCCATCCAACTGGCCTTTTACTTATAAAATGGTGTGCGCGATGACATCATCCCTAAAAAAAAAAAACTAATTGTCACATAAGTTTTGGTGTATCGCAAAAAAAAAAAAAAAAAGCCCTTGAGCTGTTTCCATACATAATTTCACCTATTGTGCAAATAGACTTGGTCGGTGTCGCATCATAGCTGTGTGGGCAGAGTCGGCGTGGAGGAAAACGATCCTTTCCCCCTCATTGGAAAAGCATGGTGTTGACCCTGAAACAGGCATTTTTGCATGGAGATGTCACGCTCTAGCATATTTTACTGTTGAGAGATGATTCCGAAAATAAATAAATAAATACAAATTTTTATTTGGAATTGTCATTTATTGGTCGGCAGTCAAAAATATAGAAACACTAACTAATTTAATGGGCTAAAACCATAGAATAAAGAAAGCAAAGACTACACTCTGCTCAAAGGTTAGACAAGCAGATGCTTTCAACACACTAACGTCCCAGACACGAAGAGCTAAATAAAATGAATTCATTGCCAGTAAAAGGGCATTGAGAACTATATTTGTCTGCCGAGGTTTTGTAACTGGAAGAAGAACAGAGAAAACTGTTTAATCCTTCAGTAGAAATTGATAGGTGCAGAATGGAAATAAATCTCTCATTCGAAAAGAGATCCAGTTTCACTAGGGTGGGGGGGAATAAATATCAGTGAATGTCTACCATGGTTTTTGCCCTACTGTATTTGTTTAAGGGGCTGTCAAAAACATTTCCTTGAAACTCCTCTTTCCTGAATCGCTCACAGTGAGATCTCCCAACCCGCAGTAGTGGTGCACTGACGGTCACTCTGTGGCCACATTATGGGCCAGTTCTTCTTTCTTGGAAGTTAGAGCCAACCACATAAAGAGCTTTTGGCAGAGTGAAGGTTCTGCAGCCGTCTGAGAAGGCCTATGACACTGGCAGAGAACCTGGGTATCTCCAGACATAGAAATGAAAACAAATGACCTGGAAACAATCAAAGGACAAGATCAACACTTATATAAAGAACATAGATTATATATATATATATATATATATATATATATATATATATATATATATATATACACACACACACACACACACATTAATATTGCAACTCTTCATATATTGAAAAATATGACAATATATGATTTTTATTTTTATTTTTATTTTTTTGAGCCAACCATTACAACAGCATCAGAGCGCTAGGTGTCTTAATCACGCATCACTTTATTTCTAATTAATCTAATTGGACCCAGGATGATTCTGAAAGAATACTTTGTTGCTGTAACTTTCACGTGCATCTGATTGACAGATAAACCGCACGCTCTTATTTCAGTGTTGTTTTTTATTTTGTGTATATTTCAGCTAACAGTTTGCTTTGTACATTCAGCTGAACAACATTAAGTTAAAGTTAAAGACTGTCCGCGGTGACTCGGGACGCTGTTTCAAATCCTGTTGCACCAAAGAGCGCCACTCACGTGGTTTTCCATAATATCACATTATATTTGTCTCAAATTATTGTTAATGTTAATAATGACTTTATCCTAGGCTGGAAGATTATGTAGCCTATATCTTTCAGCACAACCTTTGTCTTTCTGTCCGTATGCTTTATATAGAGCGCTAATAACCAGTTTTCGCTTTCTCTTTCCGTTTGCTCTGTTTTGTCAAACTTAAAACTCATCGATGAAACTTTGTTAATTCCTGAAGTTAACTTTTATATTAATTGCTGTGGACTACTGTCTTGAACTGGGTGCGATACCTGTGAGTTGTTCTAAACGCGGCTGCGCTTCTCCTCCGGTGTGCGTTATTCCCCCAATGTATTAAATGTGTCCTTGAAAGCGCAGTTTTCAGTGGACCAACAGTAAATGATTAACAATCATAGGTACAAACCAAAAATTAAGGCGCATCTTAAATAATCAATTATTGAACAAGTGCAACCTGTAACTTAATTCATATGTGAAGTGCGTACTGCTAGGCACCTCTCCCAAATTGTCTAACGTTACCAGCCGATGTGCCGCTTGGCTGGCTAGCTGTTTCAATATTTTTTTTCCCCTTTTGCATGCTTAAGAGAAAAACGCATGCTTTTTATCACTTTACCACTTTTTAAAGGCTGCCAAATAAATTTTTAAAAATCGCTACATTTGTTGCCAGTTGCTTGAAAAACAACCCTTACGAAAATTAACCATGTTTTTTTTTTTTTTGTAGTAACCATGGTTTAACTGGTTTTTGTAGTAAAACCATAGTAACTACGTAATAAACCATGGTTTAACCATGGTTTTTATAGTAAAACCATAGTAACTACAAAATAACCATGGTTTTACTACAGTTACCATAGTTAAACTATGGTTTTTGTAGTAAAAGCATTAGCCTACTTCTAATTTGGCCAAAGAAAACTTGTTAAAATCAACATTTTTCTATATTAATTTGTGCATTTTTCAAATGTTTATTAAAGGTGCAAAAAATCATAAACAAAAATCTGAAAAGAATTCAGTATTTTACTTTTTCGGGCAGTATTTTGTGTGTACGGTTCTAATTTCAATTTTGAATTTCAGCATAGCATTTAAAAACTACAACAACCTTTCTTTTTTAATTTTCTTTTTTTTTTCGTCATGGTTAAAAAAGGAAAAACGAATGGAAACAAAGTACAAGGACCTGGAAACAGTATTGCATGTTTTATTTGTGTGCAGAAACGAAAATAGACCTATGAATATCAACTCTTTACTATTTTTCTTTATTTATTTTATTATTTCTTTCTTTATTTCTTTTTATTTATTTATTCATATATATATATATATATATATATATATATATATATATATATATATATATATATATATATATATTGGTTTTGTAAAGACATAATGAAATAGGCCTAAGTGTTTTTTTAATTTTTTTTATTTATTTATTTATTTAATTTTTTTTTTGTTAATTAGCCTAATATGGCAACAATTAAGTGACTGCGACTATTTCATGTGATTTGGTTTGCCGTTTGAGTTCTACCTTATTACTGTGAAAAAAAAAATAATAATAATAATAATAAAAAGACAGTAAGCCTAGCAAAAACAAAAATAGGCTACTACCGGCACAAACCTGCACAAACGAAGCACATACAAGGAAGACTATTTGGGGTAAATTTGGAGCATGTGGCGGGCTGAGTGACCTCAGAAAAATCACTAAATAATATTTTAATATCTAAAAAAAACCGAAGCAGCACAAACGAAAAAATACAGCACAAACCAACACAAACGAAACACAAACAAAGAAGACTATTTTGAGTGAATTTAGAGCATATGGGGGGCTGGTGACGTCGTCGCCTGTACTTCAATGTCTATTATATTAAAAACCGAAGCAGCACAAACGAAACTTTTACTGGCACAAACGAGGCACAAACAAACGAGACTATTTGGGGTAAATTTGGAGCAAGTGGGGGGCTGAGTGACCTCATTAACTGAGTGACCTCATTTAAAATGACCATTAAATATTATTTTAATATCTTAAAAACCGAAGCAGCACAAATGAAAAATAAATAAATAAATAAATAAATAAAAAATACGGCACAAACCGGCACAAACGAAGCACAAATAAACAAGTCCATTTTTTTTTTTCGTGAATTTGGAGGATGTGGGCGGCTGAGTGACGTCATCGTCTATAATTCGGTGTCTAATATTTTAAAAACCGAAGCAGCACAAACGAAATTTTTACCGGCAAAAACGAAGCACAAATAAACAAGACCATTTTTTCGTGAATTTGGAGCATGTGGGGGACTGGTGACGTCATTGCCTATAATTCAATGTCTAATATTTTAAAAACCGAAGCAGCACAAACGAAAATATCACCGGCACAAACCAGCACAAACGAAGCACAAATGATCGAGCCTGTTTTGGCTGAATTTTGAGCATGTGGGGGTGTTGGGGGGGGGGCATCATCGCACAAACAGAACTAGACTATTTGTGGTGAATCTTGAGTATGTGGGGGGCTGAGTGACCTCAGAATGACCTATAAATATATATATTTTTTAATATCTAAAAAAAACAAAGCAGCACAAACGAAAGTTTTTACTGCACAAACGATTGAGACTATTTTGGCGACGTTTCGCATTGGGGTGGGGGCCAACTTCAAGGAGGTGCCGAAAAAGCATAGGCTAATGGTAACGCTTCCGGTCTGCCAGTACGTGGGAAAGGAGACCAGAGGCCGTTTTTTGTTGTTGTTGTTGTTGTTCTTGTTCTTGTTTTTTTTTTGTTTTTGTTTTTTTAATGGATATCAATGGGGGAGAGGCTTCACTACGCTGAATAAACACATTTTTAAACAGCTTATCATTTAATGAATCGACAGCTTATCTGCTAATCTTCAAAATGTTTTACACTAAACAAAACTTTTGGATTGAACTATTTTTGAGTTTACCACGAAAAAAATGCTGTTTTATTAGAGAAGTCACTGACATTTTGCGACAGGTGGGATTCAGCTTACGGCATTTCCCATTCATTCCTATGGTATCCGTAAACGGCGATTGAGTGTTGCACAACTCTGACTGAAATTCAATAACGTCAAGGCTGTAATGTTATTGGTTATTAAGGGACACCTGATCCAAGTTAGCCGTTACGCTTTCTCCAAGAGTATGCTGCGTCCCAATTCGCCTACTTACTATGCCCTAAAAGTATGTACTCTTTTTGTGAAGAAAAAGTACATACTTTTGAGTATGTAGCAGAATAGTAGGCAAGCTTTGGGACATACTACTTCGTCATAGCTGCGTCTTTAATGGACGCTCTGTTGCTTAGTCCTGTAACTGTTTAAACTGCCCTGTCAATCATCTTGTCACAGTTAACATCATCCACATTTCGTTTAATTTTATTTCCTACCATATTGGAGAGAATATTGAAGCACATCGCGGGTCTTTCATGCCTAGAACTCTGCTCATGTGTTTGCATAATGATGCATTTCAAAGTTAATGACCAAACATATCATTATAAAAGTTCACAGTGTTGCTGCAGATGAAATATAGCTTGGATAACATTAAAGAAATATTTTTTCATCAGGTTAAACATTGATTATTTATCAATCAAATCCCTTTATCTACCTGTCCGTAGGTCGCGCATATCCGCCATGTTTGTAGTTTTTAACACTTTTTATGCGTGTTTGTAGTTCTAATCGAATCCTCGTCCACTGCGCAATGTGTTGTGGGCAATATTAGCCGTTAAGAGTGTGCATCGAAGTAGTAGACCATCCGGGAATCTTTGGCATACTTTTTTAAACATACTATGATTTGGGACATACTAATTCTATTTTCGAATACTATTTAGGACGGATAGTATGCGAATTGGGACGCAGCATAAGTAATACAGACTCTCTCATCTCCCTATAGAGTGGAGGAACTATGAGGTCACTTTGTATACGGATCGGCTGTTAGCATGAAACTGGTTCCCTCGACAAAAAGCCAATGGGATTTTTCCATAGGCTTTTGGATTATTGCAAAAAATAAGCTCTGTGTTCAATCATAGTTCATGAAACTTACACGTTTTGTCCATCAAGATAATCTTCACAAAATAATATAACTTTGATGAATTTTGATGCCTAAATACAAGCTCCAGAACTTAAAAACTAAACTTAGGCTATAAACGAACTACACCACCATGGTTGCTCGCCTTCAACGTCACCACCAGCACGCTTCCGACAACTTTTTCAAACATAATTTTAACACATTCAGTGAAAAGGATTTACTCTGTATGTGAATTTTAATCTACGCTACATGAAACTTTTCATATAAACTGGAATAAATACAAAACTAGAGTCAAACTAAAACTGAAATGAGACATTAATAGTGAAAAGAATGGAATAATCATAACTAAAGGACATATGAAAGCACATATTTCTATACATTTCGAAATAAGGTGCATTAAAAGTCAATAAATCCTTGATTAATATGAATATTTTAATTAAAAATGTGTCTCCACGTACTATTCAATAAAATTCTAGTGCATTTAATCTATTAAAGAGTGAGCGAGATTTTGGATATGGTAAGATTAAACTTATTTTAGTGAATAAAGTACCACATTTCAGCTATCGTTTTGTTAGAATTGGTACACAAAATGTTATTTTATCCTTGCTTCTAGGAAATCCTCAATCTATATGCTTTCTAACAGCTTCATGTGGCCGCAAACATAATTTTAACGTGACTTTAAGCACTATGCATCATTAAAGTTTCACTTTAACCACGTAAAGCTGGTAAATGTCGTGTTTACATGGAATAATCATTTGAGTTTACCTTATGGTCCAAACCCAGAGTCTCCGTATCAGTAGGAAAGCGATAAAACAAGCATCTTCAAAGACTTGTGTTGCATTTCAGGGCAAACCAAAAAAAACATTGTCGAACAACAATATAAAATGTGGGAAACTATTCACTGGTTCTTCTACAATTAATTGTATTACAAATTATACTACAATTGGAAAATACTGTAAATTCATAAACTGTTCGGCGTGAAGAAATTGAATGTCTCCGACAGCGCCTGTAGTCCCATTTAGCAACTTGTTAGCAACCGTCTTTTTTAAGAAATGTAACAGTTAAAAGAAATCACGAGTGGGGTGAAACTGGTGTGTTTTATGTCGTAAAAAAAAACGTGACTATATCTTGTGTCTGTGTGAACCACGGATCTTATTTAAGGGAATTAACCAAAATCCCATTCAAAAAACCTATTGACTCTGGGACAATGGAACCGGAAGTGCTAAAATACTAACTCGCTTCCGGGTTTTTGCCTACAAAAGTGACATCCACTCTATAGTAAGAAAATCTCTGGTTTAGGCCAAGATGGCGGCGATGTAGGTGGTTGTGTTTGCGCTCTTCAGGGAAAATAATGGTGAAGTGGTGATATAGCCAACTGCTTTGATTGGTGATAACACGGACATAATAAGTGAAAAAGTCATATAATTTTTGACATCTTTATGCATGGGAAAAAGAGGAAAGAAGAAAGTTAAACAAGCTTGGCTTGATAACATGCCGTCCAACGCGTCTGATACGGTTGATAAGTTTGAGGATTCAGCTTTGGACACTAGTAGCACTGGACTGAAGTTTCAGCGAGATACGGAATCACAATGGTTTGACACATGTCCAGATTTTGATAATGAGATTGTTGTCACTGCTCTTTCTGATTTTCCTTAGAAGCCAGCAGCGAAAAAATCTAAATGCGTGGTATTCTTCGTGAGTGGAAACAATAATGAGGATGTCTTGGCTGCAATACGTGAACTGGCTTTAAAGCATGACAAGACTTTTCAAAAGATTTCAGCGATCAAAACTACCACTGAAGCAACCTCGAAACAAATCAAAAGTCTGACAGCGACGGTCCAACCACGTAAAGTGGATGTTGGCATTTATAAGGAGGCTCTTAATCATCTGGAATCAGAGGTGCGTGCTTTGAAAGAGGAAAACAAATCATTGAAAGCAAGTGTACAGGAATGCAGACAGTACAGTAGGAGATGGAGTCTAAAATTGCACGGCGCTGTGGAAAAAGACGGAGAGGATGTCCGAAGCTTGGTTCTTAACATACTAGAGAAGATCACTCCTGGAATCGGAGACAAGCTCTAGGACAGTGTCGATGTCGCTCACCGTTTGAGATCTGAAACGAGCGGATGGTAAGGCCAGATCGATCATAATCCTCTTCTCACTGTGCCGCATTCGTGACATGGTTTGGGGCTGCAAATTTCTAACTGACAACAGACTGCGCCTTTTGGAGCCTCTATCTCCTGACGATCGAGGAGCGTGGGACAAGCTATGGCCTCTCGTGAAGAAGGCACGCGAGGAGGGCAAGAGAGCAAGCTTCCGCAGCTCTTTTGCTTTGATTGATGGGAAGCAAGTCTTCTACTCGGATGTTACCTAAGCCCAAGTGACTGACTGCACGGACTACACTAAAACCTAAAACACGGACTACTAAAACTGTTAACAATATCAGCATAAAAACTCTCAGTTGTGTGTTGACATTAAAGTTATTATATTTGATCCTCAATTGTAGTTATCCTCGACTCTTTTTCTTTATTTGTTTATCACTTTGAAGATAATAGATTTCATGGGTTATTAAAAGAACCAAAGACTTAAACTACTTCAGTCTGTGTGCATTGAATTTATTTAATACACGAGTTTCACAATTTGAGTTGAATTACTGAAATAAATGAACTTTTCCACAACACTCTAATTTATTGAGATGCACCTGTATATATAAAAATATAAAATAGCAATGTTAATATAAGTCTACATATAACTTCAATAACATATGCAGCCTGCATTACACCGAGCCACATCACACAAATTACATCTAAGAGCTCATAGTATTTGACACTAATATGGAATTAACGTATTTAATAAGAACTGAGTTAAATACTCACTGTGAAATTCATAGTGGTTCCTTTTCTACACTTCTGACTTCTGACTAAATGGTGCCTTGTAAGCTCAGACATAGCAATGGTGGGTTACACTGAGGGGAACCTTGTTTCTCACACATTTAATATAATAATCATAAAGTGAAATAAAAACAGTTTAGTTCAATAAATAGTAACTTCAGGTAACCGAGAGATAGGTTTAGATTTATCCTAAATGTAAAGGGAGAGGTGGTTAATTGTGATGATTTAGGCTCACATTTAACAAAAACCCACCAATTCACTATCTCAACAAATTAGAATACTTCATAAGACCAATAAAAAAAAAAAAACATTTTTAGTGAATTGTTGGCCTTCTGGAAAGTATTTTCATTTACTGTATATGTACTCAATACTTGGTAAGGGCTCCTTTTGCTTTAATTACTGCCTCAATTCAGCGTGGCATGGAGGTGATCAGTTTGTGGCACTGCTAAGGTGGTATGGAAGCCCAGGTTGCTTTGATAGCGGCCTTCAGGTCATCTGCATTGTTGGGTCTGGTGTCTCTCATCTTCCTCTTGACAATAACCCATATATTCTCTATGGGGTTCAGGTCAGGCGAGTTTGCTGGCCAATCAAGCACAGTAACACCATGGTCATTGAACCAGCTTTTGGTACCTTTGGCAGTGTGGGCAGGTGCCAAGTCCTGCTGGAAAATGAAATCAGCATCTCCATAAAGCTTGTCAGCAGAAGGAAGCATTAAGTGCTCTAAAATTGCCTGGTAGATGGCTGTGTTGACTGTGGACTTCAGAAAACACACTGGACCAACACCAGCAGATGACACGGCAGCCCAAATCATCACTGACTGTGGAAACTTCACACTGGACTTCAAGCAACATGGATTCTGTGCCTCTCCACTCTGCCTCCAGACTCTGGGACCTTGATTTCCAAATGAAATGTAACATTTACTTTCATCTGAAAAGATGACTTTGGACCACTGAGCAACAGTCCAGTTCTTTTTCTCCACAGCCCAGGTAAGACGCTTCTGACGTTGTCTCTGGTTCAGAAGTGGCTTGGTAGCCCTTTTCCTGAAGATGTCTGAGCGTGGTGACTCTTAATGCACTTTTGACTCCAGCTTCAGGTAAGACGCTTCTGACGTTGTCTCTGGTTCAGAAGTGGCTTGGTAGCCCTTTTCCTGAAGATGTCTGAGTGTGGTGACTCTTAATGCACTTTTGACTCCAGCTTCAGGTAAGACGCTTCTGACGTTGTCTCTGGTTCAGAAGTGACTTGGTAGCCCTTTTCCTGAAGATGTCTGAGCGTGGTGACTCTTAATGACTCCAGCTTCAGTCCACTCCTTGTGAAGCTCTCACAAGTGTTTGAATCAGCTTTGCTTGACAGTATTCTCAAGCTTGCGGTCATCCCTGTTGCTTGTGCACCTTTTCCTACCCAAATTCTTCCTTCCAGTCAACTTTGCATTTAATATGCTTTGATATAGCACTCTGTAAACAGCCACACCTTTCAGTAATGACCCTCTGTGACTTACCCTCTTTGTGGAGGGCGTCAATGTTCGTCTTCTGGATCATTTCCAAGTCAGCAGTCTTCTCCATTATTGTGGTTTGAAAGAACAAGAGATACAGAATAAATTCCGGGTAGGGATGGTCATTAATTGAAACTCAAATGTAAATATTCTAATATTTTGAGATACAGATTTTTGACTTTTATGAGCTGTAAGCTCTAATCATCAAAATTAAAACAAAAAAACTTTTGAAATGTTTTACTTTACATGCAATGAATCTAAAATATATGAAAGTTTCATTTTTTGAAATAACTTACAAGAAAAAATGAACTTTTTCACGACATTCTAATTTACTGAGATGCACCTGTATATATTTTTTACACAGCCATTGGAGAACCACACAACTGCAATGAAAATTGGAATAGTAAGCATCAGCAGTTGCACTTCAAGAGCCCTGTCAAGTGTGCTAAATGTCACCATTGTCCTGGAAGAGGAGGTGGTGCTTGACAACTTATGAGACTTTGTAAGTTTATTTATTGTACTCTTTGGATTATTGTATGCACTCAACATGGAGTACAACAAGGATTTAAAAGGTTGGTTCACCCAAAAATGAAAATTGTTAATTACTCACCCTCATGTCATACCCAAACCTGTAAGACTTTCACTCATCTTCAGAACACATATTAAGATATTTTTGATAAACCCGAGAGCTCTCTGTCCCTCCATAGGAAGCTATGCAACTTACACATTCAAGTTCCAGAACAGTAGGAAAGACATCATTAAAGTATTCAGTGTGAGTCCAGTGGTTTAACCAAAATTTTATGAAGCAACGCAAGAGTTTTGTTTGCAGAATTTACTACTTTATTTACAAAATAATATCCAAAGTGTGATGATGCTTCCCCTATTGGGTTGCAGATCAATGTTTTAGTAAATAACGTGGTTATTTATTCCTTTATTTTTGCACAAACAAAGCACTCGTGTTGCTTCCTAAAATTGAGGTTTAAACCACTGGAGTCACGTTGATTACTCTAATGATGTCTTTCCTACTCTTCTGGACCTTGATTGTGTAAGCTGCGTAGCCTTCTATGGAGGGACGGAAAGCTCTCAGATCTCATAAAAAATATCTTAATTTGTGTTCTGAAGATGAAGATGAAAGGTCTTACAGATGTGGAATGACATGAGGGTAATTAATGACAGAATTTTCACTTTTAGGTGAGCTAACGCTTCAAGTTCAAAGTACCTCTTATGAAATTATTTTTATTTATTTATTTATTTTTTGGCAAACATTTGAAGTGTAAGATGCTGTTTCATGAACTCAGAGTACCTTTTGAAAATGGAAAATGGTAATATTCAGGTGACATTACACTAAACACTGGTTGAAGTAACCTCAGATAAATTATGACATTTTATGGTGTTTTTGATATTTTTGCATGTTTGTGAATGTATTAATGTTTAAAGTGCAATTCATCAGCTTTTTGTATCTTATGAGAATTAAAATGCATGATTTTGTAAGGTTTACTGTGTAGAAAATTTCAATGTATTTATCATTGTAAGGTATATTTACAATATTGTTGTAGGTTTGATTAAAAATGTATTAAAATGTGTTCAGTGTATCATCATTTAATATATATATATATATATATATATATATATATATATATATATATATATATATATATATATATATATATATATATCATTTTCTTTTGGGACAACGGGGAATAAACAATTCAGTAAGGTTGCTTTAGCAATATAAATTTGCCAATATACATTTTTAGATTAGGTAAAAAAAAAAAATAAAAAAAAAATGTATGCTACTACTTTTTAAAATATTTAATTGGGCCAATAACATGGTTTGGTATATTTAATGTTTTTCCAATTGGCTCAACATATTATTTCTCATTGAGCCAATGTTAATAGACTGTTGCCCCAATTGAAAAAAAATAATAATAAATTTGCACAAAATTCAATTGGGCCAATGGAAAAATTTTGATGTAATCAGTCACTAGAAAATTTTGAGTTGGGGAGGTCTGAATTTTTTTTACAGTGCTCTGTGAACCTGGTCGGGCACAGGTTTTTTTTTTTTTTTTGCTAAACCCAGAGTTTCTTTCGGTCTCCACCCCCGTTTTAAAGTGTAATCAGTTTAAATACCTTATTCATTCATTCACGCTGCAAACATGCTTTTCTTACTATTTTTTTGTCTTATTTCAAGTACAAATATCTAAAAATTCTTTAGTTAAGATGCATTTTCTATAGATGAAAAATGGTCTAAGATATTTACTGGGTTTGAGTGCTTTTTCGAATATTCATTTGAAATAACTATTTTCAGTATACTCAAACTTTATATACTGAGTGTTACATTTTTTTTTTTTAAGTGATTTTGTCATCTCACAAGATATGACACATGACTTACATAAGTTACTTTTAACAAGTTTTTGTGGGTGCTTTTTTTTTTAAGAATGTGTTTTGTGTTCATCAAAAGTGAGTTATATGGGTTTGGAATTACATTTGAGTAAATTATTCCTCTAATGTTCTGTGGCAAATTAGCTCAAAAGGGAATCGTATATAAATAATTACAATTAATTATGATTAATTACAATTATTTATATCGGCTGACAGTAATAACTGTAGCAGAGTTAAATTGCCATCAGCTGATCTGTTCGTCCAGTGAACATTCAGTGTAAATTCATATCAACTCTAAGAAAGGATATTTCCATGGCCACAGAAAATACTTTCATATTAATGTATTAGAGCATGTAGCAAGGGTCAAAATCGTAAAGGGACAATTATTTGCAAGGCAGAATCAGCAACTCATGTAATTTGTGCACAAGAGTTTTATTAACTAAACGCTAACACACATAACTAATCTATACAAACAAACGAATAACATACACTCACGCATACATACAAAGTGGCGCTAAAGTGGATGAATGAAGCCATTAGAGAAAACAGACGATGAAGTTATGGAAAGAGTCAGTTAACCACCTGAGTAAAACCATCAGCGCCGTTTACAACGGGGTCTATAACTTATACTAAACCTCTGTTTCGTTTAGTTAAATGTACTATACTTGCACTGCCTTGATCGTTGACGAGTGTCCAGAATGCAGTCTCGGATGAAAGTCTTGATGGTTTCAAGGTTTTGGACTTGCAATCACATTCTTCCTGGTTTGAAGAGAGATGAATTCCAAAGATTTCTGACTCGATGGTGATTGGGAGTTAAGAAGAAGAGTTAAGAGACATCAGCTAAGATCCAAGAATCTTTGTTCGAATGGAAAGACAAGGCCGCGAGGCCTGGCACAAAAACTTAATGGTCCAGAAGAGTTCTAGCTCACATCCTCCTCATCCTCTCAGAATCTAAATGATCCACAGACTGGCTGGCATCACTGATGTAAGAGCTTTATCTGGTATAGAGGTCACACCTCTGGGGAGTCAAAGAGCCAGTGGTGACTTGAACTTTTGGAGGGAAGGTTTTACTACTCTTTGTCTCTGAGCATGGTAATTTGCATGGGGTTGGATTTAATAGTTGATATACAAACTATTAAAGATTCTTAGAACACTAATATGTTGCATAGGTATCAACATGTAATATACACTGTCATTTAGATCATCCGAAGACAAATTGATAGAGACCAAACATAGAATGAATGGGGTGATATTAACTAGTGATCTATCATAAGCATGTATAAAACAATATACAGTACAAAAGACAATATACAAGAACAGTAACAATATACACAATGACCTGAAGGATATGGGTGTTAATTCAAAGAAAGGTTTTTCTATGAATTAAATAGAGAAGAGTTCACTTTTATGGGCATTATGTCTTTCCTAAAGGGAAATGTTGCTCTGCCCGCGTTCCTTTGACCAATAAAACTAGTGTTATTGTAACCCCGGTTAAATGAAGTGTAATTGAAGGGAATTATTTAATATATTCACAGTTTAGTAACATCATATTTCTCTAATAAAAGTTGAAAAGAAGTGTGGAAGTTATTAAAGAACATTTAAAAATTAGTCAATTTATCATATTGAGAAGAATATTATTGACCAATGAAAGCTTTTTGTCATTGCGCGCCCTGCCTGTCGACGAGCATGCGCAATGACAGAACAGATGAGCCTGACAGAGAAGAAAAGACGTGATCTGATCTTCGTGATCTAATTTAAAGAAATATAGATTAAAATCCTCCGAAAAGTGTACGAAAGTATTAGAATTCATTTATTTCGAGCCATCCAGTATCTGAAGAAGCAGATTGAATATTGTTGAGTCACATTTTACTCATTCACCGACGCCATTGTTGGTCACACGCACCTGTGATAGAGAAGCGCCTGTGTAAGAGCAAAAACGAATATAGAGGTAAAGACTGATATCATTTCTTGTAAAAATGATATTTATATGTTAGTTAATTTTATTATTTCAATCTAACTGGTTAAAAATGTGGTCATAGTGACCCGCGTGGTTATTGTTCATTTCAGTTTGCCGACGCCATTGCTGGTCACGCACGAGTAAGAGACTCGCGCCTGTGTAAGAGTAAAATCGAATATAGAGGTAAATAACTGAAATCATTTCTTGTAAAAATGATATTTGTATGTTATTGCTTAGTTTATTTCAGTCTAAGCGGTCATAGTGAACCGCATGGTTATTACTTGTTCATTGCAGTTCACCGACGCCATTGTTGGTCACGTGCCTGTGTAAGAGAAAAACAATTGATACAGAGGTAAATGAGTGTATATATCATTCTTGGAAAGAAATGGTATTTGTAATTGTATGTTTAATTGTTATTTTGATTGGTTTGATCTTTCATGTGAAATTTATTATTGGATTCACTAAATGAATGTTCTGGTCTGTGATCAGGCCAGGTTTTTTTCTTCTTTGTGTTTTTTTTTCTATTGTTCTTTCTACTTGATTCTACTGATTCGTGACACTCCTGTGATCTTCTGTGACATCCTGTGAAACTTCACATTTGATGGCGAGCCAACCAAATCTGCTACAGAGGAAAACAGATGACACATCATAAAGAAGAGGACAATATCCTTTCTTTCAATTATCAGCCTTGCTTTATGAATGCAAGACGTATTCCGAATCTAAAGAACTATTAATTTCCCTTCCTTGAGGGGATTGATAAAGAACGGAAAAAGAGAAGAAACTGATCAGTACTTTACAGAACATTGAACTATTGATGGTGTATGGTTACCCATAATCCATTTGATTGACACCGAAGTCCTTATTGGGACAGCTGTGATATTTTGAGAGAGAAGTTATCTCTTTTATTCATTTCTTTCCTTTTATTCTTTTCTTTCTGACATTGAAATGACCGGTCCGTGTATATTTTGGGGGTAAAAGAAGAGTGCACTCAAGGGAAGTTTTCAGCATTGATCTTTATTGTATATTGTTTATATGACATTGTAATTTACTTTCTTTTATTTTGGTTATTATTTCCACTTTTCTATTAATAGGAATTACATTCCAAGTTCAAATTTAACTTTGTGTCTGTCTGTTGTTTCTCACCACAACCCGCCACCTCCTTTACGATCTCTAAATCTTCTGATCAATTCAATTCTATCTGCAGTAACAGCAATTAAATTATTGCAAATTCCTTAGACACGTGTTACATTATCAGATAGGTTGCCATGGAACCGGGGGCCTGGAGTCATGGACAGACATACCGGCACTCAGTATGTGTATTGGGTGGGGGGTCTGTGACCATTTGTTAATCTAATAACTAATTGATTTGTTAAATCACATGCAAAATTGTGTGTCTGATTGATCCAAATGCTACAGTTGTTACAGATGGTTCTTGCTGGAATAACTGAAAAATCAAAAAGAAATGTGTTTGAGTATAAAATCATCAGTACATTGTCAAGCTGGATAAAAAGAGCTCTTCTTAAAATTTTTAGGACACATAACAGACATGGGTAAGCCACACATTTCCATATTTAAGATTATTGATTGTCATGCATAACTTTTTGATCATTAATATTTGTTATTACTTAATATTAATTAGAAGTCTGGACTCTTTCTAGTAGGAACGGGGTTTTTTTTTCTTTTTTCTTTTTTTGTACGTTTTATTGACAGCCCTCATTTTTAATAATTTAACTACCGCAATAGGTTGATGCTGGAGAAAATTAACAAAGCATCAGGGAACATCTGTGTGTAATGAAGGAGGAAACAGAGAAGCTTAGACCAAACGTAGAGCTCCTCAAAGAAAGGATGGCACTGATAAAATGCTATCGGACAAATTTTGTGTCCAAATATAGCACAGAGGAGACTCTCTCTGAGTTCAGAGAGTTTCATACTGGCCAAAATGGTAAGTACAGTAGTGTGTTAATTGCCTCCATATTTAATTGTATGAGTTATGACTATATTTTAATACATGTCTTTCCTCCTTTGCCTTCCTCTTAACATAAGCTCCTTTTGGATCTGTGAGACCACGCCAATGTTGATGTGGACCAACAAACTCTCACACAGCTCTCTGTAATGACACCCTGAGTCCTTCAAGTTTCGCGGAGTCCCCTGAAGGAGAAGTTCAGGTGCACGATTGATGACTGTGAAGATGGCAGACTGAAAAAAGATAATTAAATCAGCACTGCTTAGATTTTCATTGTACCACTGACTGACACCCTACCACTCTGCCTGAGATCATACCTGTCTTTCCTGCATTTATCTGTATTACACACTGTAATGGATGTTAAAAAAAAAAAGAAAAAAAAAAGGTAAAAGCATCCACCGTGTTATGTTAAATTAATGAGGTTAATTTGTTTAAAGGCATACAGTTGGAAGCAGCTATTCTGCACTTGCCTGCTCTGTTCAAGGAGGACCCAGGGCTGCAGTTTGAAGTTGAGTTGAGCCATGAACAGTTGACTACAGTGTGTGAAACACAATCTAATCAAAGCACTACACTTATTGCACATTTTGTTATTCAGAGGATTTCAATGCAAACATTAGCTTTTTGTTTGTTGGTCTATGCTATCAAATTGAAGAGAAATTTTTGTTCATTTTCAGTTCATGGCCAAAAGTATTTGAGCCGGTGTATGACAGTAGTTTAAATTAATTATACTCAAAAGGTTTGCCTTGCAAATAAATATGAGAAGATGGTTAATGCTATTATACCCTCTCCCCCAGGGCCATTCTCAGACCAGCCCATCCCAACACCGAAGATGAAGCTTAAAGGCTGTAGGGAGGGTCATCTCATGCAGTATGACCACATTGTGCTCACGTTGGATGGACAGTTAATCGCAGAGGACAGCGAGTACATCTCGATGGCACTGGGACTCCTCCTGTAGCAGCGGTTCTCAATTCCAGTCCTGGCGACCTGCCCCCACATGTTGTACATGTCTCACTTATTTAACACACCTGATTCAGATCATGAGCTCATTAGAAAAGAGAGTGAACTCTGCTCTGACTGACATGGTCCCTACAAAGTGTCCCTACACGGAACATTCATTCACAGATTTACACTACTTCCTGTCACTGTAAGTCAATATTCTCTATTTCTGGGCCTCTTCCAGGTCTAGTTGCAGTTTCTATTGTTTATTAAATGCTGAAGGACTTACAAAAATGTTAGTATGCTGTTGAAAGTGAAAAAGTGAAAGATACTGCAGTACTTCAGCGTGTACAACTTAGTTTGCAAGTGGTTGTGTATTATTCATTTTCAGTAATTTCACTCACTCACTATTAATGTTAAAAAGGCTAGATTTTCCAAATAAAATAAAGAACTAATGTAGGCCTAAGACCGTAGGCGAAAAAAGTTACCCGATTACAGGGCTACAGTATATACAGTATATGTAAACCAGGACCCTCTCTTCTTCAAAAATTTACATATGTCAAGCTTGTTGCATTATTTTGTATGTGTGTAAAACAACAACTCCCCGTATATTGTGATGTTGTATATGTATATTCCCTGGCTTGTCAGCACTAATTTTATTTGCTGCTGAAAGAAATAAATTAAAAGGTTTTGAAAGTGGGATGTATTTTGTTTCTCAGTAAGCATTTAGTACAGGAATTTGAATCTTTAAAGCTGCAATTTGGTAAGAAATGATTAGTTATCATTCTTCTTAAGTAAAAGTGTCATTTAGAAGCATATTGGCTTATCTATGGTAGTCATATATGGCACCTCTAATGGTTCTGTGTAACACATTTTGACAAATGTGCTATTAAGCTTCTCATCTTTAAGAATATGTGCCATATAGTTCCAAAAGAGGTTCCTCTATGATAACAATCCAAAGAACCACTGCAATAAAGTGCTATATGGCACTTCTTATGGTTCTACATAGCACCATTTGTCAAAGGTGCTATATAGCACCTTTAAAGATCATGCTAAATAGCACTAAAAGTGGTTCCCCTATTATTACGAGCCAAAGAACCACTTTTAGTGCTATTTAGCACCATTTTTTTTTTTTTTTTTGTGTTTGTTTGTTTTACTGACCTTTTACTGTAGCTTGTGCGGTAAGCAGTATAAAAACGGAAAATACAGTAGCCTTCAGTGATTCCAAACCATTGTCATTTTTGATGATTGTCATGATGAGTGTGTGGGTAAGGGCTTTGAAATGGTTTGTAAACTGGCCACACAGAAGCACTGATGGTTGACCTCTTAATACCCACATCATGTCTGCGTATATATCAGTGAAGAAATCCACAATGCCTCACCACAGGTCGGGAAGCCAATCCACGAGTCATTTATTGCGTTGAGAGCTACGTCTATCTTTGACTACCTACATGTTGCGGTGTGTCTTATCCTACAACCTTACGAGGTGTGGCCTGTATTGGTCCCACTGTTGAAGTAATGACCCACCCAGTCTGTTAGTAAAATATGCAAAAAGACCAAAAGTTCCTAGGGTCTTATGTGAGCCAAAGTTTATTGCATAAAACTGTCAAAAGATAAAGCCCAAAGATAAGTGTTTTCCAGAAATGATCTTGAGATAATTGTGACAATATACAATACAAATTGACTACAATTCTCTAATCCTGGAGAAGACATTGTGGTTCACAAAACGGTTTAAAATATTTGGATACTGAAATAAAACAGTAAAATATTTTGATATGAAGCATTTTTTAAAAAATAATAATAATTTAAAAAACTTTTAAAATATCTTCATATCTAATTAATACACTTTAATGTCTACAAATATGAAGTCACACATACCTAATCATGGTGAAATTCAAAAGCCAAGCTTCTTAGTCAGATGAAGGCGTAAACTGGGAAGGGGATATTGCAAGTGAAGACATCATGGGTGTGCTATCTTGGGGTAGAATCTCCCAGGACACAGTCTGTACTGATTGCATGACCACACAAAATTGCAAACATATTTTGTGGCTATGTCATAAATTCAGGACTGTTAAAGTATTTTACATGCAGCTGGTGTCCCTGTTGTTCCCTTTGACCTGAAGCACATCACTTGGCAGGAATCTTTAATCTTTAATCTGGCTTGTATCGAGGGTGCAGTTTGGCTGTTCTTAGCCAAAGACCACAGTGAAAGAGGATCCTGGCAATAGTACCCTAAAATAATAGGAAAGCGTATAATTGAGAAGTGCTTGTCAAAGTAAATTTACAACTGGCCTATTTCTTTTACTCAGTCAAGCCACCAAAGCAGTTTACTGTTAAGGTCATGGTTTAAAAGATTTTACAGATTTCTAGGAGTTTCAAGAGGTATTTATGAACAATATGTTTAGGATTTTAAAAAATCACTTTCCTACACTATACAAATCTGCATTTCCTTATAAAACAATGATTGATTCTGGTTATGATAATCCTTCCTGAAAAGTATATGATAAAAGTTATCAAAGAGAGGATTGTGTGTTGTAACACCATCACTGTGTAAAATGATAAAGGACAGTAGAAGAAACAATTATGTGGTAATAAAGTCAAATGTATACTTTATATTGATTTGTAATTGGATTTTTTTTAAAATATATATATTTACTGATATGTTCTCTTGTTTACTCTGATTTAAAAATGCAGTGTTCAAGCCATGTTAAAATCCATGATATTGTAATAGCTATTACAGGAACATAAAATGTGTTCAACATATGAGCTATGGGTAAAATCATGGATGCACCCATAGAAGAATGTTATTTATGTTGCTTAGCAAAGTTCAGAGAGTAAAGTTGTTGCAAGCTTTTCATCTACATGTTTAAAAATAGCTAGTTATAAATACTATAACCTAACCCAAACCCACACTCTCAAGCAGACAACTTTCTTCATTTTTACAATTTGGTCCCCACAATGGCGGATAAACCTGTACACATACACACACTGTGTTATATTGGTAAAACTTTATAGTAATAGTAAATAGTTCCATTTGCTGACATTAGCTAATACATTATGGATTAATAATTAACACTGAACAATATATTTGTACAGAATTTATTAATCTGTTATAATTTAACAATGAAATAATATATAGCATAATATTATAATATTAATTTCTACATGTAATAATGTATTACAAATGAACACAAATAGAATATATAGAGAGAGAGAGAGAGAGAGAGAGAGAGAGAGAGAGAGAGAGAGAGAGAGAGTGAATGAATATAGTATATTTATGAATTAAAACAAACTTAATGCTGTAAAAGAGGTTGTTCATTCTTGGTACCTGTTGCATGAACAAATGTTAACGAATTTAAACATCGTAAAATGTTCCTTTTGTTTTAAATAAAAATGCTGTAATTAAAAATTGGGCCGGGTTGGATTGATGATGAGAGGATAGTGGATGTCATAATATTTAATAAAAATAAATGAGTTTAGTCGGCGCCGACAGCCTTATTGGCAGCACGACGACATGCAGTGCCATTGTGCATCGAATGTTCGAATCCCGACTCGAGGACCTTTCCTAATTTATTTCATAGTTGTTTCATCAGAGTATTTGCCGCAGGTAGTAATGATTTTTAAAGCCGGAGAAACAGCCAGAGGATGGACTGCAGTGCCATAAAGTGGGTGGGCACATTCTGACCTTATCCCTTAGCTATAAGTGTGGAAACGGTCTTGTCCATGCGGACTTTGCGAGACTTATGAGTGTGCTGAATATGCCTCCTCTGACAGCAATTAAATTACAGATGGTGAGTATGATGATGGTCTGCCTGTGACACTTAACGCAAACTTTTGCTCAGTTTGTCTTTCCTTTTTTTCCCCCTTCTTTTTTTGTAATTTTATCGTGCTGTTTTACATAATATGAAAAGATTGGAAATGAGAACGAAACCAATTTAAAGCGCGTTGTATGCTGATGCTTTAATCTTCAGGGACATGTAATGTTCAGTCCAGAAGCTTAAGTGAATGAATCAGCTGATCAATTAGTCTTTTCGTTCGAAGTATATAAAAACTTTAGCATTTGGTGAATCATACTGGCTTGTTCGGAGTCAGAACGCGCGAAAAATGAAACATAATTTTTGAGATGTCCCATATGCTGTCTGGTTACTCACTTGGTTTTGAGACAGAGATATCATTTACCTTGCTTTATTTGCGCAGAATAAGCCTAGGCTTCACAGTGAGGTTATTGTGTGTCGAGTGTCTCTTGAGTATTTGCATGGCTCTGCTTTCAGTGGAACATCTCTTTGATAGGAAATGTTGCAACACTAGGTTTATATTAACACTAATATTAGAGCTATCTATATAGATCTATTGTTTGCATTGCACTTGATATTACAGTTTGTATGTTACACTCAATTAAGTAGTGTAATAATATTTACATAAGTACATTAAGCTTATTATTAAGCACACTAATTAACATCATAAACAACCTTGTAATTTTTTTTCTTTTTATTATGTTAATGTCTTTTTTTTCTAAGGGTGTTATAAATGAGTTGAAAGTATTTAAAATATGCATCTAATTTGCACCCTGGTGTAAAGAGTAACATTTATTGCAAAACAGAGTTTTGCCATTTTTGTTTTATTCATAAAGACGATGTTAGTGAAGATAGGAAACTTTGGAGAGAAGAGTGTGATAAGTACTATGTGAAAGTCTTGTGAGACTCTTTGGAGTCTCGCTATGAGCCTTCCCTTAAACCTAAACCCTACCTTTGCCCATACCCATAATGCAAACCCTAATCATTATAGCTGCAAATACAAATCCCTTGTTAGACTTGCAAAGCATCAAGTGTGATCACGATGAGTACATTGACCATATGCTTTATATTTTAATTGATACTGATATTTGATACAAAGTTTGATATGTATGGTTTTGTCTCTTTCAGGTTGTGTCTGTGTTTTGTTTTTGTACAGCTCTATACAGATTGTGACTTGTAGGATCTGTAGTTTCCTGTGATGTGCTTTGCATGTGTAGCTCTTTGTGGTTCTGCAACATTATTTGCATGAATCCATGTTTTGGAGATAATTATCAAAATTATCAAACATCAATGGACTTTCCATGTGTCTTTTTTTAGGAAGACTATATATGACTATATAATGTGGAATCCCATGGAGGCACTAGAATAATGATGGTTGAGCTGGGGTTTAGTATGGAAACAGTGGTGTTGTTATCCAAGAGAGGTTATCCGTTATTGGGAGAGTGTGAAAGAGTCTGAAATTCCCTAAATGATATCTCTCTATTTGGCTGTTGCTACAGTATCACCTTGAGTATGTATAAAGAGGCAGTTCTTAAAATAAGCACAATTTGTTTTCACCTGTTTGCAGAGGCCATGACTACATGAAATAAGTTATGAACACAATGTCAGAACCAAATAACAGTGAAAGGAAGTAGAAAGTGAAATCTTCCTCTTTCATTTAGAGCTAGTAGTGCCAGTCCAGCTTAAGGCCATTTTTAGAGCTAGCAAGAAGCACTTGAGTACAAATCCTGTGAAACACGAGTCATGACGCCCAGTAAAAAAAAAAAAAAAAAAAAAAAAAGGCTCAAAGCTCTGTACAAACAAGCTAAAATGGCTTAGCAAATATTTTTATCTCATGTTTCCTTTTGTTAACACTGTCAGTTAACAAACTTTATACTCAATTAAACCTTAATATCCCATTGACATACAGTACATTGATAGAATGTTTACCTTTCAAAGTAAAACCAACAACAATAACATGATTATTGTCACAAATCCTGTCCATGCACTTCCGGTCGTTCACCACCAGAGGTCACCCGCTCACTACATGGACTCTTGCACTACACTACTGTTGCACGTCACCTCCAGACTACATTTCCCAGCAGCCATTTCACTAATCACACGCTCACACCTGAGACTGATCACACAGCTGATTCCCATTACACCCCTTATATAAACCATGGACTTCCGTTCACAGATTGCCGAGTATTGTATAGCGAATATCCTAGTGATAGCTACCCTACGAAGCCCTCTTAGTTGTCTTAGTCTTGCCTTGCCTGTTTTGCCGTGTTCTGATTCTAGCCCGTGTTTCCTGGATTAACCCTTGCCTAGCCGTTCGGACTCAGTTTTGCGCCTCTCTTAGATTACTGCTCGTGTACTTGGATTATCTCTCTGCCTTGCCCTGTTGGATATTGTTTGCCGATCGAAGACCCACGCTTGCCCTAGGATTACTCTTTGTCTTGTCCCTCCCATACCTGTTTGCCATTGTTTCGACCCTGCCTGTATTTATGACCATGTCTTTAAATAAAAGCTTGCATATGGATCCGCACGTCTCATGTCTCATCAGCCCCATAACAGAATACTCGGCCACACAAGGATCCAGCGGCTTTTCTAAGGAACCCTGGCCAGGTATGGACCCATTCGACCAGCTGCTCGATCTGCGACAAGGGAGTTCATCTATTGAAGAGTACGTCATTCAATTCTGTGAGCTGGCGCATAGGATTCTCTTTGATGATGCTACACTAAAAGACATTTTCCGTTTCGGATTAAGTGAGCCAATCAAGTCATGTTTACCTGAGGGGAAGTTTAATTGTAGTTTAACTGATTTTTTGGACTATGCTTTGCTATGTGCTGGCTCTTTGTTCACTGTGGGTGTCGCGGATGAGGCACGCGACACCGCATATATGACTGAAATGGTGACCGAACCAGAGCACGTTCAAAAAATGGCGGCCACAACAACACCTCGTCATGTCCTTGCTGCCAGTCAAGTCAATTCACAGACGATCTTAAAGAGCCAAGTCAAGTCACCACTGATCTTTACGAATCAAGCCAGGTCACAGCTGATCTTCACAAATCAAGCCAGGTCACAGCTGATCCTCATGAGTCAAGCCAAGTCGCAGGTGATCGTCATGAGCTAAATCAAGCTACAGTTGATCATCGTGAGTCTAGTCAAGTCACCATTGATCTTCATGAACCCAGTCAAGTCACCGTTTATCTTCACGAGTCAAGCCACGTCACAGTCGATCTTCATGATTCCAGCCAAGTCACAGTTGATCTTCATGAGCTAAGTCAAGTCGCAGTTGGTCGTCATGAATCAAGTCACGTCACAGCTGATCTCCTAGAGTCACTTCACGTCTCAGCTGATCTCCTAGAGTCACTTCACGTCTCAGCTGATCTCCTAGAGTCACTTCACGTCTCAGCTGATCGTCCAGAGTCACTCCGGGTCACAGCTGATCATCCAGAGTCACTCTGGGTCACAACTGATCATCCAGAGTCACAACACATCACAGTTGACCATCCAGAGTCACTTCACGTCACTGCTGATCGTCCAGAGTCACGTCACGTCGTCGCTGATCTTCCAGAATCTCGTCACGTCTCCGTTGATCAGCCCAAGTCTTGTCACGTCCAGGCTGACACACCCACATCATCAAGCTCAGTCTTCCATTATCCCAGTTTGATGTCTAGTGTGAGGGATGTACCGCTGGTGTCTGCACGTGCAGCTGGTATCCCCAAACCCACTCACTCCAACCCTTCTGTCCATGAACTAATTCCTCTGTCCGAAGTGCTTCCCAGGATGGGAATCGCTTTATGTTGCATTTGGGCTGCGTACACCACCGCAGAACTGCCCGAGGTGACGGCACACGCTGCAGAACCTCCAGAAGCAGCGGGGCTCGCCTCAGCCCCTTGTATGATGGTAGCGCCCAGCAATGTACTCTCAGCCTGTTGTGTTGCGTCCAAAGAAACCGTTACTGAACTTTCCCTGTGTCCGGAGTTTACCACTGTAGAACCTCCAGAGGTGGCGGCAACTGCTGCAGAACCTCCAGAGGTGTCAATGGTATCCGTCTGTGATTCCTTGTCCTGCTCTGTCATGGCTATGGAGGCCATCTGTGTACTCTCGTCCTGTTCTGTCACAGCCAGAAGGGCTGTCCCTGAACTCTCGTCCTGCCCTGTCACGGCCAAGGAGGCTGCTTTTGAACATTTGCCCTGCTCTGAACCGGCCGAGGAGGCTATCTCTGAACTCTCGCCCAGTTCTGAACCAGCCATAGTGGCTGCTTGTGAATTGTCTGTATTTAGCCCAGAAACTATAAAAGCACCCCATGTCTGTCCAGTTAACCCTGTCACAGCCAAAGAAATCATTAATGAACTGTTTGTCTGTCCCCTTCCCACCAATGCATTTATTTATGGACTGCCTGCCCGCTCAATTGCCACCAGGGAAAATATTGATAGACCTCCCATGTTCCCTGCCTCAATCCTTGGGTCTGTGCATGTTTTTTCTCTTTCTTGTGTCTCAGTTTTCCCTAGGTCCCAGTCCCTGCTGTGGGTTCCTGATCCGTTGTGGTGCTCTGTCAGAGACTCTGTATTAGTATGTAATTTGGGTTAGAGTACTGTACACATCTTCGTCAAATGGCAACCTTGCTCAGAGTGCCAAAAGGCTAAAAAGTTCACCTGGTTTTCCACAGTTTGACTCTATATATGTGGCATTCACCATGCTAAATAATGAGTAAAAGGACTTAATGATTTCCTCACTGAGTTCCACGACCTGCTGTGGAGAACACAATTTTTGGTTTGGGGACTCAGCAGAGAGATTTATGGGTGGCATCCTCTCTCTCTCTCTCTCTCTCTCTCTCTCTCTCTCTCTCTTTCTCTCTCTCAATTCAATTCAATTCAATTCAATTCAATTCAATTCAATATGTGGTTTATTGGCATGACAGTTGTTACAATATATTGCCAAAGTATAGTGTTTGCATTAAATATAGAACAAATATATATTTAAAATAATAATAAATAAATAAATAAATGCATACATACATGCATGTATATATAATTAAACAAAACAGAACAAATCAGTTCTATGAATTCTAGAATTCTATGAACAATTTAAACAAGTTTGTGGGCACATCACTGATTTGTTGACTCCTCCCTCTTTTTGTGACAGGCGTCAATGTATCTTGCTGCTAGTAAGATACAATCTTGTTTTTCGCCTAATAAATATTGAAGTTGTGTTTTCTTGTTTAGCATTTTGAAATCAGGGCAAAGTGTTTCAAATTTGGGATAACATGTCTTTCTAATTTCTTCATAGTTAGGGCAGCTGGTGAGGAAGTGTTGCTCTGTCTCCACTTCCCCATGGGTACAGTATGGGCAGATGCGGCTCTCTTTGGGCAGCCAGTGCTGTCGATATCTGCCCGTCTCTATAGTCAGAGTATGGTTGCTCAGTCTGTACCTCGTCATTTGTCTTCTTAATTTATGGTCTTATACTGTACTCAGATATTCTGCAGTTGTGTAATCTATTTAGGGCCTAGTAAACTTAAATAACATTCAAGTTTACTTTGTTTTTCGGTTGTTTCTTTCCAATAGGTTACATAATTTTCTTTTTGTGCTTTTATAATTTGGTTGGGCCGAATTTTGTGGATGGATGTTTCAGTGTCCTGATGCTGGATGTTGTTAGTCATGTTAGTTTGTGTTTGCAGTTTCAGGACCATCTGTATCAGGGGACTTTTTTCAGGGTTCACTTCATGGTTTTTAAGGGCTTTAAAATAGTAAGAGTTGGGGTCGCTCATTTTTAAGTGTTTCCAAAATTTGATGGCTCGTTTCTCAATGCGCATTAGTAGAGGGTATTGGCCTAATTCTGCCCTTGCATGCGTTGTTCGGTGTGTTCCTCTCTACTCAGAGGATACTCTTACAGAACTCAGCATGCAGGGCTTCAATCGGATTATTGTCCCATTTCTCTCTCTCTCTCTCTCTCTCTCTCTCTCTCTCTTTCAATGCTCCTCCATTTGACATGAGCCAAGTGCAGTCACACCATGGCCTGTGCGATATCCGGAGCATGTTTTTTGTCATGGCAGCAGTGTGAAGGGGAAATTACTCTCTACTGATGCTTTGTGGAGGATATCTAAGCCATGTCCAGACTTTGCCTCTTACTGACTCTGTCAATGCATTTCTAAGCATAACATGATAAACACACATCACATTCATTCATCATTGCATACGCTTTTCATAAAACACTTTACAATCTAAAAACTGCTGGGTTAAATACATTTAACCCAACTGTTGATTGAAAACAACCCAGCATGTGTTCTGTCCAATATTTACCCAGCACTGGGTTCTATTTAACCCAGCATTTTTTAGAGTGTACATACATGCCAGATTGCAAGCTGCATCTCTAAACTGTATTCCTATTTGTTTTTGTTTTTTTTCTTAGTTGTTTGCCATGTGTTTTGCACGGGCCTACCAAGAGATACCTAAGTACCAGCACAGAGACCCTGTGACCTCTAAGGTGCTGCTTTGTGACCAGTGTCCACCCGGCACAGCTGTGAAACGCCACTGCAGAACTGAGGAACCAACTGTTTGTGCCCCCTGCCCAGAAAAACGCTTTGCAGAGCAGTGGCACTGGGGAGACAGCTGTCAACATTGTACATCTGTCTGCAAGGAAAGGCAGATTGTACAAAGGGAATGTAACAGCACTCATGACAGGCTCTGTGAGTGTATACCTGGATATCACCTAGTGGTGGAGTTTTGTGTCCGTCACACTGCCTGCTCACCTGGCTTTGGTGTCATTGTGCAGGGTAAGTACACTTATTCTTTGTCAACAATGTACTAGCAGATTACACTGAAATACTTCAAAACTGAAATACTTTACACTGAAATACTGAAATACCTTACTTTCTCAGATCACCTCAGTCCATTTTAGATATAATTATTAGGGAGCTAATAATTATATTTAATAATAAAAATAAATAATAAACTTGAGACTAAGCCAGTTAGTTGACCCTGAATTAAACCCATAATGCACCCATGATTTTTTTTCTTGTTTTATCATTTTTAATCCAGTATTCTTCATGTACTATAACCTGTTTCAAGGTAAAGAAAACACATGAAAAGCATACATTAGCAGTCGGTCAGTAACCCCCATAAGCTTTCCAAGGTAGTTAGTTGTGTCAGTGAAAAATATCACAGTAGCTGATTTCCAGCAGAACAAGCTGAATTAAACAGTTCCCTGTTAGTAATGGGGAGCGTGAGTGACATAGGTATTCGTTAAACAGAATACCATCACTGGTTGTTCACGTTGGCCACCCTACCCAGACTCCAGCTTGAGTCTAATGGGGATTATCTGTCTCATTCTCAAAAATTATGTTTAATTCCAGATGGTTTTTTTTCCTCATTATTGCACAAATGTTAGTGTATATTATTATAATAACCAGTGAAGATGGTTTAATTTTGGCTCTTATTAATTTCCAAATACAGTTTTGATTATGTTCCATTATTTCTGAGATTTTCATAAAAATATGAAAAAAGGAATTTTTTCTTAGTCAAGTCAAGTCACCTTGGTTTATATTGTCTGGGATTTTACATATTAGCATACCTTTGACCCCAAGTATTAATCTTTGGTCCTGCATCATTTGTGCTTAAGGATATCAATGCAAATAATGAAGCTTAATAAAGATATGTATATTATTGCTATTCCAAGAAATCAAACATTTTTGGATTTTTACTTGATGAATAATAAGGATAATGAAATCACAATGACTAGATGTCTTTAAGATCGTCTGGTAAATGAATAAATGTAAATGTTAATGTAAAAGATGTTTATGATTTAAAACGTATGTAAAACAGACACCTGAAAGACATCTGTCAGACGTTTGTACACAGCAGATGCTTTCCAGATCAAGAGATCTTTAATAGACATCTTGCAGATGTGCGTGTGCTATCTGGGTACTTACAAACAAAAATCTTGTTCTAATATAAATGTATTCTAAATAAATAAAAACATGCCAGCAGTTATAAATTAGCATAATAGATGCACAAAACATCTCCATAAACATGCTTTCCACAAAATGTCTCTTTTACAGTCAGTTCCTCAAGAGGCTAGGTTTTTTTTTTTGTTTTTTTTTTTTTACATCATTGCTACTATGAATTAAAACTTGGCTTATTGTCACTTATTTATGCAGTTTGTAATAAAAAGTGTGAAATTAATAGATACTGATTAATTAAATATATAGTTTTTGGTCCATTTTGGTCCATTTTTATTATTTTAGCTCTCCCCTGAGAGACAAAGGGCCCTCCCCTAATGGCCCCCTAATGGCCCATCAGTGTGACTGTGACTTTGAGGCAGGTAAGAGAATGTGAGGAGATTGAAAAAAAAAAATTTTTTTAATTATTTGTATTTTATTTACAACACAGTATAATCAAAACATACATAATGAAGGTCAAAGATACATTATTGTGCACACTGATCTAACCACAGAGATGTGAACAGACTTTGAGTCATTTCTGCAACAGATTCTGTTCAACAAGTGAAACAAGTAAATCATACCTGATATTTACTTGTTTTATTTAAGTGTTTCTGCTTCTTTCCATGGATTCAAGAAGAAAAAACATAATCAGTAGTCAAGGAGCTTGTTTTACCATAGAATATCAGTGTAGTTGAAAATCTGATGTTGGTACAGCGCTCTCAGAGGAAAACAGTTTGAAGAGACTGAAAGTCAGCAGGATTCATCTATGGTGCAGGTATCTGATTCAATAAAATACAAACAACCAAAAAATAAATAAAAATAAAAATAAAAAAAACATTTGTGAGCATTTTAATATCACGAGCATCTGTATACATGTAGCCATAGACTCACGCATGCTTTGTACTATCGTAAAAACAAAAACATTTTATATCTGAGAAACTAATTATTATTGTTTAGCACCTTATTAAAAATCTATTTTTGAACAGAGTAGGCTATTAATAATAAACATGTTCTAAACATACTTAGACTCGTAGCATTGATCATGTTACAGTGTACACTCATATTACTTTTGTTTTATATAGAGCATGAAAACATCATCGCGCGGTAAGAAATTTAAATACAATGAATTGCCTATCATATTCAAAATGTTTTACTCAATCTCAAACATTGTAGTCAGGAATTATAGTTTGGGAAAAACCCAACTATGATTTTGTAGTCATATAGCCATCCTGAACATCATGCATGATTTTATAGTTGCCTATGATTCTGCAGCCATAGACTCACGCATGCTTTGTTCTATAAAAGGATGTACTTTGTACTATAAAAAAGGATATTTTATATTTGAGAAGTAATTGTTATCGTTTAGCACGCTATTAAAATATATTTGTGAACAGATTATTAATAATAAACATAGTCTAAACATTCTTAGATGCGTAACATTCATCATGTTGTAGTTTGGGAAAAACCCAACTAGTAATATTTTCAAGTTTATGTCACAATAACACGTTAACTAATGCAAAAAAGAAACATTACTTACTCATCAGATTGATCTTCTCTTCTGGATGAAACATTGTTCTTCTTTTGAGGGAAATCCAGCCTTCTTCTTGCAGAAACGGACAGTAGCCGCGATGAACGAACTCCTCACGCTTTGTTTATGTTGGGCGTTTACATGCGCACGTGTCTCACGTGGATATTTACATATGAACTGCGCGAGCCGCGAGGGGGCGGGATTGCATTAAAGATAATGAGTTAGACGGGAAAGACTGAACATCGTGTTGGTTTCATACGGATTACTTTATCACAGAATGTTTGTTTTCGATATTACTTACTTCATTTAAAAGTAGACACTTCAAGTTTTCTATAGATATAACTCCGATATCTGTGTGTTGAGTATTTGCTGAGTTACAGATCATTTTAGTGACGCGTTTCTAAAAGCAGCTCGCGGAGACGAAGGCAGAGAGCGCACCCTGTTTGTTTTCTTTATTCTTCAAAAGCACAAAGTTTAGTTGTTATAATGAGTGTATACAAATAAAAGTAGACCCCTTACAGATTCGATTGGTGTATTGCTCTTATCTGTACGATCAAAAATGGCAGAGTAATTCAAGCTCATTTCGGCCTTATCAGGAAAATCTGCCACAAAACGCGTATCTGCGTTTGTCGACCCCAGAGGGTTAAAGTGCACAATCTGAGCTTTAATTTGAGGGTATTCTCATCAAAATTGGAGGAATTAAAGGGGTCCTATTATGCTTTTTCACTTTTTGACTTTTGGGTCATTCTACAGAAACGTCTACTTATGGCAAGATGTCTTAAAATGTATTTCTTTTTTTAACATTTAAATCTAGACCATTATTAGATTACCCTTCGACTTTAGGAATACATATAAATGACAGCTTAATTTTATTTATTTTTTTAGCTTTTTTGTGCAGTTATTTCAAGGCCACTTGTATCTTTTTTATCACTGGTGTTACCTTCTTTAGCAATATTAAAAGTTTTTGTGAAATATTATTTCTCGATTTTTTTTTTTTTCAGCACATGTAGTCAGAGTTACAGAAAAATTATGAAAATGCAAGAAATAAGTAGATTGTGTTTTATTTAATGTGACAGAAAAACAGTACAGTAACACAGTAACACCAGTGACACAATGAATCACTAGTGGCATACATAAGACCTGATATACTGATCTTCACTGGTGTTACCCATCAGGAAGGTAACACCAGTGACAGTAACACCAGTGACAATTTTCATGAAAAATGCATTTTACAAAATGTCTGCTGCAAGTTATCAAACCATATGTTGTCAATCATGGTATACTCACTAAATTAATTGGTTTAAACCATTTGTATTATAGTTTTTTTTGTTTTTTTTGTTTTTTTTTGTTTTTTTTTACAATTCTCTAACAATAAATAGGTCACACTAGTGACGTCAACTAAAAGCTTCATATGAATTTATATCATGAGATAAATTAGAAAATTTCTGATAACTGAAAAGAAACCGTGGACTAAATATGGGCCTTTTTTCATAGATCTGTAGAAAATAGGAAGGAGGAAGTCGAGTGATGTCATGAGTGTGATTTTTTTATTCCAAAATAAAAGACTTTTGTTAAGCGGTAACACCAGTGACACAACTCCAGGGGACCACTATTTTCATTATATGTTTTATAATATTTATTTTAGCATTTTGTTTTTTTATGCCAATTACATCATATATTTGATAGTTATGAATAGACTTTTGCATTTTAAATGGTAGAAAATCCTGTTTTTGAATTCAAAATAAAGCACTTTCCCTCTGTACATGGCTGTGGGGACAAGCAGTTTTGTGGTACTTGGAATTCTATATAATTAATATAAAAAAAATAATAATAATGCCACATTGATGGCTCAGGAAGGTGTAATTGTTCAAATAATATATTGTTTCATTTTAAAATATAAAAAAAAAAAATGTAACCCTAATGTGTATTTCAGTTGTAATATTTCTATTTCCACTACAAAGGGAGATATTTCGTTTTTTTTAAATCCCTTAGAATAGAATTGTTTTCCAGTGTTTGTGATATCACAAAGCGGCCCATTAGAATATCATTAAAATAAATGCAGCCTACGGAAATTCTAATGGTTGGGGGGTGGGGAGAATGCTTGGTTGAGCACTGCACGTTTCAAAATCGAAACCCGGTGCTGGTGTTTTTATATCACTGTATTCTGAAGGAAACCGATTGTCTTCAGAAAATTATGGATGTTATTTTCATTTCATCTTGCATGTAATGTCTGATAAAGCAGCGTTTGTGAGAGGATCACTGCTTTGTGTACAGCGTTACTGGGGAAACCTCGATCTCTACCACTCCAACAGCGCTTCCCGCTGGCAGAGAATGAATCTGCATATACAGTATATACCGCCACAAATAGTGTAAGTCTGTGGGACTATGGTATAAATAAATTCAGCTGTATAACAGTTTCACTGCAATTCATGTTATAATGTTAGAATTAAAGAACAATAAACATAATACATATTACCGTTGCACTTATCTGTACATAGTAAATGCAGTTATTTTTAAGCTGTTGTTGACATCCTAACTAAAACGTGATTTAGCCAAAAAAAAAAAAAAACAACAAAAAAAAAAACCAATAATGTTACCACTTTAATATGTCTTGCAATATCTGTGCCTGCAAAGGTTCTGCGCGATCCTCTTGTTCAATATTCTTGGGGTCTGAATTGATATGGCAATATTGACGAACTTGCTGTTTTGGCAAGGGGCGGGGCAGTACTGAAACACGTCTAAGCTGTTCGCCAATCACAACACACTGGGACAGCTAACCAATCACAACACATTTTGTTTTTCGGAAGGCAGGCCTTCATCAAACCCGGAACTAATCGAGCCATTTGTGCCAGGCTGGGAAGAAAGGTATTGTAATAATGTAAATTATGTGAAAAATAATGTGACTATCCCTTTAATGACAGTCGGCAGCATGCTTATACTGACCCTTTAAGAGCTGCATGCATCTGTTTCTCTCTCAACTGTTTACTTTAATTTTAGACATAATAACTAACTGTGTTTATATGTAAATCTTGTGTGCTTTTGACAATATTAGTTGCGAAATCAATCAGACGCGAAAGACAACTTATAAATTGAGTTAGTCTTAAACTGAAGTCTAGTAATCAGGCGCTGTTTGAAAGTGTGCCCACGCTTCATGTGTAGGCGCTCAGAAGCACGTCAGAACAGCACGTGAATTAAATGTTTAACTGGCAAGGCTTTAAAGCAGATGCAAATAATGCACTTTGTGATTGCGCAACAGTGCTGAGTCCCGTAAGTGTAACTCTACTGCTGAGATAACATTTGATGTGAATTAGGGGTGGAACGGTTGACGGTTCGGCACGCACTAGGACCGCGGTTCAACTCAAATCTGACAAGGCATCTGTAATTTGGTTTGTTATAAATAACAACACGTAAAACAAACAGGGTTCAGCTAATGTATGTTTCTGTTGATGGATGCGCATTCTGGCTTTCCAATACATTACAACAACAGCGATTGAAAAAAAAATAAATAAATAAAAAATAAATAAATATATAAAAAACCTAGACAAACCTTTAAAACAGACATTGTTAATGTGGTAAACCTGAAGCACTGATGTGGTCACTCTCCTCAGATGCCTATGGCTTGGGGAGGGGATTTATGTAGCAATGCCACATAAGGGGTGATTTATTTATACTGTGTTTGATTAACACTCATGTATTGTTGATCGTTTAATCTAATTATCACCCCGTTTTCTGTATTGTTGTGTGTGTATTTGCCCTGGATGGTATCAGTCTCGCGAGATTTAGCATCTTACCTTGCATCACGGACTTCCACGTGATCATAACAAGGAAGTTATTTTACTATATAGGTTGTCAGCTTACCGACATTTGGGAGCGTTCTCGCTTGTTTGCTCGTCTTGGACCCGGGTTTCGTTTATTTTGTGGATTACGGACTGAACTGTTGTTGGGACATTCTGCCGCCTTGCATGTGGAGTATTACGTATGAATTTCAGAGATTGGATTACTTGCCTGTGAGGACTTTAACAGTTACGGCCTGTGATCAAGAATCTGCTCGCGGACTTTCATTCTGCCCTGGTGAGACTGATTCAATTCATTGTATATACTCAGTTTCGGAAAATCTGATTTTCTACCTGTTCATTTAATCACTACTCAACTCGCTCTATGGATTCTGTATGATTGTTAACTTGTATAATACACTTGGGTGATTGAGTCGTATACTACGTTTCTATGGCTGTTTGTCTTGTTTTTGGTGCAGTAAAGTTGGTTTTCTGTTGACATTCCCCGAGCAAATTAAGGGACTGTCTCAAAAGTGCACGAAAATGAGAAAAAAAGATATGCATTCCAAGATTTGAAAACATGTAAAGCTTCATGCAAATAAAATGGAAAAACATTAATACATGATTTTAAGTTGTGAACGGGATATTCACTATGAATTGTTACATTGTTATTACATTGTATTCCAACATTTTCTTTTAACTGGTAGAAATAGATATTTTTATGGCATCTGTAATATATTCAGTAACAATTCTAACACATCATACATGACTTAGATTTTGGAAATGTAATTTTGTCTATTTTTCGTGAATCTTTGAAAGATGCAAATTAGGGCTGCACGATATATCGTTTCAGCATCGATATCGCGATGTGCGCATCCGCGATAGTCACATCGCAGGATGTGCGATGTTTAGTAGGCCTGATCGTTATATTTATACTGATCGTTTTCTTTGCTCACACACAGACACCGTGCGTACTCCGGACGCGACAGCTGCACAGAGATACCCATTTTTAAATAAATTTAGTAGCAGAGCTACTGCAAGCGATTTTCAGTGCTGGAAATCCATTTATCCTTTGTTGAAACTTCCGCGTCGTCGAGGAGAGCACATCACGGATGTTTAGCAACGGCAGGCGCCAGGAAAGCGCAAGCTCCCGAGCGCTTTGGAAAGGAGGAGGAAGTGGCGCGGCGGGAGTTTTCCACGCGTTTGCAGATGCACCATGTGAACGGCCCCAAAGTCTTTCTACACTGGATGCGACAAAGCGACCGTTGCCAATCGTGTCAACTTTGTGTCAGTACGTCATAAATAGAGCGAGGCATATCAGTTTACTGGCGGGGATTCGTCGTGTCGTGCCGCATCCAGTGTAGTACGACACATATGCGCGAAACTGTGTCAAAATGCATGTCTCCAAGTATCCTTCTAAAAAAAAACAAAAAAAAAACAAAAAACGGTTGCTTATGTCTTAGGTAAACAATTGAGAAAGAAAGAGGATAACAATAACAGCAGTTTAATGTCTCTGTTGCTTTCTGTGTCATAATCAAACAACAAAACAGAGAAAAATCACTTTTGTAGCTTTAACACAGATTTATTAGATTTAATTTATACAATGAAGACTGTGTTATGCAGTCTTATTTTACATTTTATTATTCAATTTCTGCACCTGAATACTGTTGGACTTGCCTTAAAAATACAAAGCACTGTTTATTTAATTTGTATCTTTGTTCTATTATATTTATCTATGCTTGTAAATTGTTTATTTCCTATGCTGATTTACTCACCTACAATATCAATATTTTTTTTTTTATCTCCAAATAGAGCTATTCAAGTCATTTGGTGATTTTTTTTTTTTTTTTTTTTTTTTTTTTTCATATCGCAATATATATCGCAGAAAAACAAAATATCGCAATGTGAGTTTTTTCCAATATCGTGCAGCCCTAATGCAAATCTATATAACTTCCTGCCTTTGTGACCCAATGATGTCACACCAGTTGTAATATCTTCACACACACCTGCCACACATAGAACAAAACTTGGATTTTGGAAATATGATTTTGTCTATTTTTCATGAATTTTTCAAATACTCAAAACTATATAACTTCCTGTTCATGTGACCCAAAGATGTAACACCAGTTGTAATATCTTCACATGATCCTAACACACATCATACATGACTTGGATTTTGGAAATATGATTTTGTGTATTATTGGTGAATTTTTCAAATATTCAAATCTGTATAACTTCCTGGTCATGTGACTTCATATTGAAACACCCACTTTATTATTATCATAAACATCTGTCAAACACCTCTCATGCAGTTTTTTTTTAAAGTCAGTTTTTTTTTAATTAGAATGTCATGGAAAAGTTCATTTATTTCAGTAATTCAACTCAAATTGTGAAACTCGTGTATTAAATAAATTCAATGCACACAGACTAAAGTAGTTTAAGTCTTTTGTTCTTTTAATTGTGATGATTTTGGCTCACATTTAACAAAAACCCACCAATTCACTATCTCAACAAACTAGAATATGGTGACATGCCAATCAGCTAATCAACTCAAAACACCTGCAAAGGTTTCCTGAGCCTTCAAAATGGTCTCTCAGTTTGGTTCACTAGGCTACACAATCATGGGGAAGACTGCTGATCTGACAGTTGTCCAGAAGACAATCATTGACACCCTTCACAAGGAGGGTAAGCCACAAACATTCATTGCCAAAGAAGCTGGCTGTTCACAGAGTGCTGTATCCAAGCATGTTAACAGAAAATTGAGTGGAAGGAAAAAGTGTGGAAGAAAAAGATGCACAACCAACCGAGAGAACAGCAGAATCCTTATGAGGATTGTCAAGCAAAATCGATTCAAGAATTTGGGTGAACTTCACAAGGAATGGACTGAGGCTGGGGTCAAGGTATCAAGAGCCACCACACGCAGACGTGTCAAGGAATTTGGCTACAGTCGTCGGATTCCTCTTGTTAAGCCACTCCTGAACCACAGACAACGTCAGAGGCGTCTTACCTGCACTAAGTAGAATTCACTCTTGTTCAATGCGAACGCCGCATGCTGGAATATGAGCAGTCATTTATTCCGTCATTTTGTTGATAGCGCGCGTGCACAGGTGAGACCTGAACAGCACACGTTGGTAACACGTTCTGTGTTTAAACTAAACTCATTTAAGCCTTGCCAGTTTAAACATTTAAGAGCCAGAGGACGTGAGCTCACAAGCGCAGTGAAAAGATTTGTGCGTGCGCTCATCCAAAGCGCACAAACCCGCGCCTCAGAACACGCGCAAATATTAAGCTGTCTCTGAAGTATTGTGTTTGAATGGACAAATTCACACACAAATTATGTCAAAATGCTCGTCTTGGTAAGTATCCTATAGCAGACATAGCCGGCTGAAGGTACTGTATCAATGCACTGGATCAGTGTATTCTATTAAAGTGACAGCACTTCCTTAATATTAATCATACAGCAACAACAAGGAAAATACTTACTGTTCTTCATTGAATAGCTTTTGTAACTTTAATAAAGATTAATCTTATACAGTAAAATATGCAATGCTATTTTACATTTGATTACTTTATTCAATTTCTGTACCTTAAAACTAATGTTAGACCTACCTAAAAAAAAAAAAAAATCCTGAAAATCACTGTTTATTTTATTTGTATCTTTACTTTATTGTATTTATTTGTGCTGTTGCTTGCAGTTAGATAGATTAATCTTATTTTCTTCATTTTTATTTGAAAGTATATTTTTTTTCCCTAAACATAGCACATACTGAACCGTACCGAAACCGTGACTCTAAAACCGTGATACAAACCCAACCGGGTGTAAGCTGAACCGTTCCACCCCTAATGTGAATGTATGTCACATTGTACAGTATATTGATACGGCGGCGTCAGAACTGCAGCTGATAATGTGTGCTGTAACACGATACTACGAAAGCAGACTGTGGCGTGGAGACATTTTAATTGTCCACCATCAAAAATCGTCATATCGCACACCCCTGAAGTATAATCAATCTCACACACACAGACAAGCACAACGAAATCACTTTGTACATTTGTATATATGTTCTATATACAGTGATAGCCAAAATTATTAGAACACTGGTATTTTCACCAGCTAAAAAATGGTTTTAAGTCAGTTATTTCTATCTTTTGCTGTAGTGTGTCAGTAGGAAATAGCCCTGTCAGTTTACATTTCCAAACATTCATTTTGCCATTAATTGTAATAATCCAGTGAGATTTTTGTTTGCACTAGGAGTCTGATAACAGCCAGTGCTCCACACAGAGATCTGGGGCCAGTTGCATAAACTTACCCTCTATGTTAAGACAGTATCTTAAGAACTAGTCTGACCAACTAGCAGTTAGGCAAGAGGTAATCTGTCTTATTTTTTGGATTCAACTAATCTACATTTTTACATAACTGAAAAAAAAAAAAAATAAATATAAAAAAAAAAAAATATATATATATATATATATATATATGACCGGTCTTAAAAAAATTAGCTGACTAACATTCAAGACTAGTCTTAACCTTTTATGCAACTGGCCCCTGATCTCATTATCATCCAGTCTGTCTGGAATGACTTGAAGAAACAGAACAAACTGAGACAGACTAAATCCAGACGAACTGTGGCAACGGCTCCGAGCTGCGTCAAGATGCTAAGCAAAATGCCAAGCAAAAAATAGATTTTGTACACATCCATGGATGTGCAGATGAGCTTTCCCTTGTTGTCCATGTTGTCCATGACTTTTAGTATTTTAAAATCTCATGAAATTGTACATAGAGCAAAATTTCACCTGATGTGGGCATGAATTCTTAAATTTATATAAATTTATGTATAAAATATAAATTTAAGCTCCTTAAACTTATATTTCCTCACACAAACAAAAATATGACACCACTGAACATTCTAAGTTACATTTTGAATTATTAACAGACAAATTTGAAAATACCCTTGCAGGCAAGCTGAGTAATTTGTAGGAATGAATGGTACAGTGAACTGTAGTTTAGGAAGTTGAGGCCTGTTAGCTCAGGGGGACCCAGGTTCAAGACTGATTGGAATCATGTCCCAATTTTATTCTTCCACTGTTGTTCCTGCAAACACTCCACTCTTCTAAAAATAAAGAAAAACCCTTACCAAATCATGATTGTTCTTAAATGTTCTACATAAAATTCCTATTTTTTTAATTTCTCAGAAAATGCCATTGAGGCCTGGACTCACCAAATTACACAAGGACTAACAGTACAACAACAACAACAAAAAAAAATTATATTACTACTTAAATGTTAGGCACATAATATAGCAATGTAAATATTTTTGTATGAGAAATGTTTGTGAATATGAACTGGCCTTGTATAACAATACCAGGTCACATGACCAAGCAGTAAAAAAGTTTTCAATAATTCAATTAATTGTCTAAAAACAACAAATATATTTTCAAAAGAAAAAAAATGAATGTACAATGTGTGAAAGATGTTTATGAATATAATAGAGTGGGTGTGGAAAATATCCAGTGAGCGTCAGTTGTGTGGACGAAAATGTCTTGTTGATGTCAGAGGTCAGAGGAGAATGGGCAGACTGGTTAGAGATGATAGAAGCAGAAGCAGATGGGCTACAGCAGCAGAAGACCACACCGGGTGCCGCTCCTGTCAACTAAGAACAGGAAACGGCGGCTACAATTTGCACAGGCTCACCAAAATTGGACAATAGAAGATTGGAAAAACGTTGCCTGGTCTGATGAGTCTCGATTTCTGCTGCGACATTCAGATGGTACGGTCAGAATTTGGTGTAAAGAACATGAAAGCATGGATCCATCCTGCCTTGTCTCAACGGTTCAGGCTGGTGGTGGTGGTGTAATGGTGTGGGGGATATTTTCTTGGCACACTTTGGGCTCCTTAGTACCAACTGAGCATTGTTTAAATGCCACAGCCTACCTGAGTATTGTTGCTGACCATGTCCATCACTTTATGACTACAGTGTACCCATCTTCTGATGGCTACTTCCAGCAGGATAATGCACCATGTCACAAAGCTCAAATCATCTCAGACTGGTTTCTTGAACATGACAATGAGTTCACTTTACTCAAATGGTCTCCACAGTCACCAGATCTCAATGTTGATATTGTGAAACGGGAGATTCGCATCATGGATGTGCAGCCGACACATCTGCAGCAACTGCATGATGCTATCATGTCCATATGGTCCAAAATCTCTGAGGAATGTTTCCAACACCTTGTTGAATCTATGCCACAAAGAATTAAGGCAGTTCTGAAGGCAAAATATATATATATATATATATTTACTGTGTTGAGACATGCTGAAGTTGCGTTTGGTCTTGTACTCTATCACATACCTTGTCAGTGTTGTGCGCTTGCTTAGCCCTTTGTAGTGATAAACAGTATAGTGTGAATTCAATTCAGCTGAATTCAATTTCAGTTTTGTCAAACGGGTATAAAAAAGGTTAGTATATCGCGGTCGCGGCAGCCCTCGTGTGAAGACCGAAGAGTGTCGTTAACTCTACCTTGTGACTCCACTGGGCAGGGACACCGGCAAGGGACATAAGTTTCGCTTTTGATTCGTCCTCTTTTCTACACTTTGCTTCAGTTCTGTTTCAGTTTTTATGACCAACTCTTACTATGTGTTTCCATATCCCTATTATTACTACCACTCGCAAACCACACATCACACATTATAGGCAGCGCAATCCTAACAACCTGCTCACCTTGCCTATGTCTGCTAATACACTACTTTCTTTTTCTATTGGTCTATGGAATTGTCAGTCTGCAGTAAACAAAGCAGATTTCATTACATCTATTTCTAGTCATTCAAGACTAAACCTCATGGCCCTGACAGAGATGTGGATCAAACCAGAGGACACTGCTACTCCTGCAGCACTCTCCAATAATTTCTCATTTTCCCACACTCCCCGTCTGACCGGAAGAAGTGGAGGTACTGGTCTGCTTATCTCTAATGATTGGAAATTTATTCCTTTATCTTCTCTGGGTATTAACAGCTCCTTTGACTCACATTCAGTCATTATTACCCACCCTTTTAAAATCCATTTTGTAGTTGTTTATCGACCCCCAGGACCACAAGGTAACTTCTTGGATGAATTAGATGTCCTGCTCTCAACCTTTCCTGAGGATGGTACTCCCCTAGTTATGCTTGGAGACTTCAACATCCACCTAGATAAACCTCAGGCTGCAGACTTCCACAATCTGCTTGCCTCTTTTGATCTCAAGAGAGTGTTAACTATGGCTACTCACAAATCAGGCAACCAAATGGACCTTATTTACACATGACACTGCTCCACTGATCATGTACTGGTTACTCCACTGCACACCTCAGATCACTTCCTCCTCACTCTTAACCTCAACATGGTTCCTGACACAACACATACCCCTCCACATGTCATCTTTCGACGTAACCTACGCTCACTCTAACCCTCCTGGCTATCTGCTATGGTTTCATCTTTGCTTCTTCCCCCTAAACAGTTGGCATCTCTTGATGCTAACAGTGCTACTGATACTTTCTGCTCCAGGCCAGCCCGTACCACCCCGTCTGCCCCTTGGCTGTCTGATGTTTTCCACGAACATCGTTCTAAGCTCTGGGTTGCTCATAGGGTGTGGCGCAAATCAAAAAATCCTACTGACCTTAATGTGTATCAGTCACTCCTCTCTTCCTTCTCTGCTAATGTCTCCACTGCTAAAAGGACAGACCTCCTCCCCCTCCTTCATCAACTCTAACAGCTGACGACTTTGCCATGTTCTTCATTAATAAAATTAAAACCATCAGTGCACAATTTTCCACACCACAATTTGTCCAGCACATCTTACCTGCAAGCATACACTCATTCATATCCTTCTCTTCACTCTCTGAGGCAGAAGTCTCCAAACTCATCCTTTCTAATCATCCTACTACTTGTCTGCTTGATCCTTTTCCATCTCATCTCCTTCAAGCCATTTCTCCTGCAGTTGTACCTCCACTCAGTCACATCATTAACACATCCCTTCACACTGGTGTTTTTCCCTCAGCATTTAGACAGGCTTGTATAACCCCACTACTTAAGAAACCCACCCTTAACCCATCTCTTTTAGAGAACTACATTCCGGTTTCCCTTCTTCCTTTCATTGCAAAAACACTTGAATGAGCTGTGTTCAACCAAGTCTCTGCCTTTCTCACACAGAACAACCTCCTCGACAGCAACCAGTTTGGTTTCAGAAGTGGACATTCAACGAGACTGCCTTGCTCTCAGTTGTTGAAGCCCTAAGACTGGCAAGAGCGGATTCCAAATCTTCAATACTTACACTATATTGCCAAAAGTATTGTCACCCCCTTCTAATGAACAGGTTTGACTACTTTAATGATTTCCATGAGTACAAATCTTAATGTTTAAGCATATAATGATATTCTAGGGAATTGTGTGCTTCTAATTTTAAAGCAACAGTTTGGACAGGACCCTTTTCTATTCTAACATGACAATGCCTCTGTGTATAAGGCAAGGTTCAAAAAGAAATGATTGATTCAGTAAGTGTGGAAGAACTTGACTGGTCTGCAGAAAGCCAAGTCCTAATCCAAGCTGAACACCTCTGGTGTGACTTTAAATGCAGACCTTGAGCAAAAAAACTCATCACTAAACAGCATTATACTTCCATTTGTAAGTCACTTTGGATAAAAGCGTCCACTATATGACTAAATGTAAATGTAATAGGCCCATAGGCAGAATTATACCCTTTGGTGCATGATGTCCACTGTAGTGGACAGATACATTTTCTGTCTCAGAAAAAAATAAAAAAATCTGGATGAAAATATTTCTAACATCCTATTTAACTGTCTGGTTTTCTGAGAATAAACTGATTTAACACTTATTCCCAAGGTTCTTGGCGCATCTCCTCTTCCCTCTGCCTTTTTTAATAAATTATGCAATATCTCAAAAAACAAAAAAAAGATACAGACAATAATTAAATGGAATCACAGACAACACATTGGGGGTTCACCAGTTGGTGGTTGGGACATGGTGCTACAACTTAAATGGTTTAAAATGGCTTCCAAATTATCTGTCCACTGTAGTGGACACCACGCATGAAAGGGTTAAATGTAACTTTTCTCATTTTTGTTAGTTATCAGGTATTTGCGAGGTAATGACCGAACGTTCTTCCAGGGAATATCACGTACAAAACCATTCCAGCTGGAGATTACATAAGGCACAGAAACAGGCTCCTCCTGAAACAAAAACGACTGTAACCCTTGTTCCCTGAGAAAGGGAATGACACAGTGCGTCGGTAACGACACTTTGGGGAATCCCCTCAGCGTAGTGCGTCTGAAGCATGAATGAAACTATTCCAATCCTGATTGGTGTTGCGTCATGAAGTAACATGTGACAGTATACTCGGAAGCTACAAAGGGATGCCGGCACACAACAGAGTCAGCTTCTGCGATGAAGCAAGTCACTCCCAGGCATGGAGAGGTGTGGCAAAGAGACGCAGTGTCTCGTTCCCTTTCTCGGGGAACAAGGGTTACAGTCGTAACCCGAGACGTTCTCTCTCGATGGAACTCACACTGCATCGATAACGACACTTTGGGGACACCCACTATGCCACACCGAAACATGCCTGTCCTAGTGTGAAGCTGAACCAGGGACAACTTAGGATGAGAGCACTCGTGCATCTGGTGTGGAGCAAAGGTTCAGGCTATAAAACCTGATGAAAGTATGTGGGGTGGACCACCCAGCCACATCGCAGATCTCCTGCAATGGGAATACTGACAGAAGGGCCCTAGAGGACACCATACCTCTAGTAGAGTGGGCCCTCAAGGCCACAGGTGAAGGCAAACCGCGAACCTGATAGGCCAAGGCAATACCCTGAATAATCCAATTACTAATGGTCTGCTTGGAAGCAGGAAGTCCCTTCTTGGGTGATCCAAAGCACACCAACAACTGTTCCGACCTCCTCCAATGAAAAGACTTCTGAATAAAGATGTTCAATGCTCTGACAGGGCAGAGCAGATGAAGCCTCTCTTCTTCCGCCTACACGAGGCGAAGGATGGAAGGCCTGAAGAACCACCGGCCGTGCTACATTAGATGGCACTTTGGCACATAGCCAGGCCTAGGGTGTAATATGGCCTTAACTCCTCCAGGGGCAAACTCCAGGCAAGTCGGCGAGATAGCCAAAGCCTGGAGATCCCCCACTCTCTTGAGCAAAGTAATTGCTAGGAGAAAGACCATTTTAAAGTTCAGGTTCTTTGCCATAGCCGATTCAAGAGGTTTGAAGGGGGTAAGTGACAGCCCTTCAAGGACCACAGCCAGATCCCAAGTTGGGACTCTGGAACGAGTCGCAGGCCTCATCCTCCAAGCACCACAGAGGAAACGCACGAACAGCTGGTGCATCCCCAGAGGCCCAACATCTAAAGGCGTGTGGAAAGCCACAATAGCAGCCATGTACACCTTTAGTATGGATGGGGTAAGACCAGCAGAGAAGCGATCTTGGAGGAACTCCAGCACTGAAGCCACCGGGCAGCTAACGGAGTCCAACCCATGTTCTCTACACCACGTGGAAAACACATTCCACTTTAGGCCGTACAATCTCCTCATGGAGGGAGCCCTAGAACTGAGTATGGTCTCAATCACTCGCTCATTCATTCATTCATTCATTCATTCACAGCTCTGGCCGAAGGTGAAAAATCATGCCCTCTGCCTGAGACAGCAGGTCCCTCCTCAGAGGGATCTGCCACGGCTGGTCTGCCAAGAGTGACATGATGTCTGAGAACCATACCCGGGCCGGCCAGAATGGGGCTACCAGCAACAGATGTGACCCCCTCTTTCTGGGAGCAGAGCGATCGGGGGAAAAGCGTACAGGCGTAGCCTCGGCCACATCTGTACCATGGCGTCCAACTCCTGCAGGGCTGGATGCATGATAGAGAACCACAATGGACAGTGGGTCGTCTCTCGAGATACAAACAAATCCACTTCCACTGGGCCGAACCACTCGCATATCGACTTCACCACCTCTGGGTGAAGTCTCCATTCCCCGGGCCTCGACAGGACGTTCTGCTCCCTGATTCTGGTGCCCGGGGACATACATCACTCTGAGAGACGACAGTTTACCCTTGGACCACAGAAGGATCTGATGCGCCAGTCTGCACCGAGGGCGTGACCTCAGACCCCCCTGATGGTTCAAATATGAGACCACCGACATAGTCTGCTCGTATTAGAACATGGTGAACGCTGAGATCTGGGAGAAAGCTCCTCAGAGCCTTGTAGATCGCTAGCATTTCCAGACGATTTATGTGCCATGAGGAATGTTGGGCCTGCCACAGACCTCTCGCAAAGCAGCCGTCCATGACAGCGCCCCAACCCGTAAGGAATGAGTTTGTCGAAATGACTTTTTGGTGACATGACGCTCCCAAACTGGGCCTTGGGACAGAAACCAAGGTTTCTTTCACACGGACAGGGCACGAAGGCATCGGCGTGTGACCCTGTTCATATGGAACGGATTCCCTCTCGAGGAAAATCCTTTGGTTTTCAACCACCACTGTAGGGGTCTCATGTACAGAAGGCCAAAAGGTATTACGTTGGACGCAGCTGCCATGAGCCCCAGCAGTCTTTGGAACTGCTTTACAGTGATAGCGTGGCCTAGCCTTAGCCTGGAAACCATTGCCAGGATGGACTCGATACGAGCAGGAGACAATTGTGCCCGCATTGTTGTCGAGTCCCATACCACCCCCAGGAACGTGGTTCTCTGGGCGGGTGACAACATGCTCTTTTTCATGTTGAGTATCAACCCCAAGCTCTGAATGTGGCCAAGGATGACATCTCTCGAGACTGGGCCAGTATAAGCCAGCCAAACAGAAGAACCTGATATTGGAACGCTTCGCCCCCGAAAACAAACCTCAGGAACTTCCTGTGAGAAGGAATGATGGAAACATGGAAGTATGTGTCCCTTAGACAAACCAGTCCTCGGATTTGATCTGACTCACGATGGTGGGGATAGTGAGCATCTTGAACCTGAATCTCCTGAGAGAACGATTCAAGTGCCGCAGATCCAGAATTGGACGCAGCCCCCCATCCTTCTTGGGAACTATGAAGTACCGGCTGTAGAACCCGGACTCCCTGTCTGGTGGAGGAACATGTTCTATGGCCTCCTTTACCAACAGGGAGTGAACTTCCTGTTCCATCACCCGACCCTGCTCTGTGTGCACCACAGTCCAGACCACCCCATTGAACTTCGGGGGGCGGTAACCAAACTGCAGTCTGTACCCCCTTTCTACTGTACACAGGACCCATGGAGAGATATTCGGAAGGCATTGCCATGCGTCGATATAATCTACTAAGGGATTCAGCCTCTCGAGGCTGACCTCGGGTGTTCTTCAAGTATCGTTTACGATCCCCTGAAGTGAAATACCAGCAGGAAAAGATCTAAATGATTTTCTGTGTGCGGATGCTGTTGCTGCTAGGCTGCAAGCCCTTGGGGCAGACACTGCAGAAGAGTCCTGCATTCCCAAGGGACCCGAACAGATTTCTTGCGACGTGGGATTAAATTTCCGAATAAAAGGTGGTAGTAGTCGGTAACTCTGGTGTAATTTGAATGGGAGCGGACGGTCTAACAATATCCCTTTCCCGAGTTCCTTTCAGAACAGCATAGATTCTGCGCTTTAGCCTACTCATTCTTATCGAGCACCGGTACAGCCTCCACTCAGGACTGTTATGCTGCACGCATGGACCACTGCTTTTTGCGTCATGCATTTTATTTGCGGGGTCTGTGCACAGCATGTGCATAACGGTCCTCAGAGCAGGCTGTACCGGTGGTGAAAATACGGCCCTCAGACAGAACAAGCAGGTTGTCGATCAGTGACAAGAGCAGAATAAGGATGGAGCAAAGTGTGGATGCACTGTCCTTCAACTCGGTTTTGTTCATATTTTGCTTAGCCTATAATTTTAAATGACAGATGTTGTATTTATTTTATTTTTCTCTGCGACAATTTTCCTACTGTGTTAACTGCAAAATGTTAAACAAATTTTGTATTTTGACAAGACGAATAAAAATAACAAATAGGCTACAATTTTTGTACAACCTACATTTTTATTTTCTCTGTGACATTTTTTTTCCTACTGTTGACAGCAAAATGATAAACGAATTTTGTGTCTTGACAAGATGAATAAAAGTACAAATACAGTTTTGTGCAGACTACACTTTTATTTGTTAGCCTATCTCTCTCTTAGTAGCGGAAATGTAAATGTGAGATTCTGGAAACGAGGTATAAATTTAGCGGGAACAGTCGGGTCAGGAAGAAAATTATTCTAAGCAGACTGAGGAGGGGCTCTAGAAGCAACACTCTCCTTTTGTACCTTCCAGTACGAGGAGCTTGATGATGGCAGGGGCCGCCCACTCGGAGCAGCCTTCTTAAATTTAGAGCGGCGAAGGAGGTACTGCTTAAAAGACTGCATTTTTGCCTCCTGAAACCTGTCGACGACCATATTGACTGCGTCGCCGAACAGGCCAGAAGGCGATATCGGGGCATCTAGGAGAAAGGCCCTGTCCTTTTCCTTCATCCCCGATAAATTTAGCCACAAATGTCTCTCCGTGGCTACCATAGCTGCCATGGAGCGGCCAATGGCACGGGCCGTCTCCTTGGTAACACGAAGAGACAAATCTACGGCTCTACGTAGCTCCGCTAAATCATCCGGAGTTGGTCCCTCGCCCTCATCTAAATCCTTTAAAATATCAGCCTGGTATGCCTGAATAATCGCAATTGTATGCAGGCATGCACCAGCGCGACCAGCCGCCATATAAGCCCTGCCCACCAATAATGATGTATCACGACAAGGTTTGTTGGGCAGTACCGGGGCTTTAAGGTACGACGCAACGTCAGGGGAGAGGTAGCTGGCTAAAGCCTCTTCCACCTGAGGCATCGTCCCATAACCGTAATCACGCACTACTAAAATGTTACTATAATCTAACACAGGAGGGTTAGACAGTGGTGGTTTTTTCCATGGCTTACACAACTCATTTTGTAAGTCAGGGAAAAATGGTAAACCCCGGCGTTGAGGCTGAGACCTGTGCTGCAGGAACCGCTCATCCAATTTACTCTTAACTTGCACAGCCCCACGATCTAAGCCGCTGCGCTGCCTCGGTGGACGTGGGACCCAAACCACGGGGTGCGCGAGCCCGACCAGCCTCATCAGACACAGCCAGGCGGGAGCGCAGCACTCTGATCGGCAGTGCTTCACAGTGCACACAGACAGCTCCCTCGAGAGCTGCCCGGGCGTGTTGCGCTCCCAAACAATGAACACACAGCTCATGTGTGTCCCCACCCGTTAAAAACCTTGGGCAGGGATGCACGCACTGCTTAAACTGTCCACTCGCCATGGTAATATATAATGCTTGTGACAAACAACACCAAATAAGACTCACAATGACACAGAGCCCTTGCTGAAGAGCAAAAATCTGACTCTTGTGTGCTGTGTTCTGTCAATTTGTGCTACCCTGTCAGATTTTGCTACCTGCCATTAAAACAGTAGGTAGTACAATTCGACAAGGAAAAATGCTACCTGTCAAATTATGATTTATTAATGTCTACACCTACCACAACTCTAAACCTACCCTTACAGTAATGCAAATACAGTAATTATGTGTTATGTTCGCGGTTGTGGCTAGAAGGGATACAGCTACCGGAAACCAACAATAAATAATTTTTTCTACCTATTAGATTGTGTTTTATTAATGTCTACACCTACCCCAACCCTAAACCTACCCATACAGTAATGCAAATACATTAAATATTGTTGTTCAGCATGAGAAAAAAGACGCAATATTCATGTGCAGTAAGCCCTGGTAGGAAAATCTGACGGGTAGGATAAAATGTCAGGACACCGGCATCCCTTTGTAGCTTCCGAGTATGCCGTCACATGTTACGTCATGACACAACACCAATCAAGATTGGAATAGTTTCATTCATGCTTCAGACGCGCTACGCTGAGGGGATTCCCCAAAGTGTCCTTACCGACGCAGTGAGCTAGTATTCTTATTGTTTTTTTTTTTTGTTTTTTTTTTTTTAATTTAGATGATGAAAGTCAATGTTTACCTATATAAATGTTCTACACAGATCCACTGAGAGACAGAGATTGGACAATAAAAAAAAAGAAAGAAAGAAAAAAAGCTCTAAAAACCATGAGAACTCCATGTGGCACTGCATCAGCAACAATTGCAAACTCTTTTGGACTAACAGGAATTTCATGCTTATATAAGAACTCAGAATAATTACAGATTTAACCATTTTGACTGAAATGTTGAGACCTACATAATATTTTTAAACCAATTACCAAAGAAAAGAGATTTGTGTTTATACAGTAGATTTTTATTATTCCAGATTAGATATGAGCGAGGTGTAAAATGTGTTTAAAAATTAGGTACCAAGCTAATAACGTGCATATGAAAAAGGGACAATTTGATAGGGAATTTCATAATGCTTTAATTACACATTAATATGAAACTTAAACCACATAGTTTGGAAAAAAAATAACATTAGGGATCAGATTCCATATAGATGACAGCTTATTGATACAGTTCTTTATCCAATTTATTTTAAAGGTATGATGTGTGATAGGATTGTGTGAATATATTACAGCTGGTGTGGCATCTTTGGGTCACACGACCAGGAAGTTATGTAGATTTGAATATTTGAAAAATTCATGGAAAATAGACAAAATCATATTTCCAAAATCCAAGTGATGTATGATGTGTGTCAGGATTGTGTGAAGATATTTCAACTGGTGTGACATTATCAGGTCACAGACCAGGAAGTATTTATTTACATTTAGTCATTTAGCAGACTCTTTTATCCAAAGCAACTTACAAATGAGGACAATGGAAGCAATCAAAATCAACAAAAGAGCAATGATGTGCAAGTGCTATAACAAGTCTCAGTTAGATTAACGCAGTACACGTAGCAATTTATTATTATTATTAATATTATATAAAAAAAAAGAAAACAAATGCGGTATCTTTATCATACAAAGCTACAAAATTCATAAAAAATCCCCCTAAATGGTGTTTTCAGATAGGATGGCTTTGTGACCCAGAGTTTGTAGAATATGTGGGCAAACAAATTGATTTGTATTTTGAAATTAATAAATCTGAAACATCTGCTTGTATTAGATGGGAAGCATTCAAAGCTTTTATTCGAGGACATATAATTGGGTTTTGCCGTTTAAAAGCTAGGAAGTCTAGACAAGAAATGAAACAATTAGAAGATCAAATCAAAAAATTAGAAGATAATATTTTCCAGAAAACTACAGATACAGTAGAAGCAAAAGAGAAATTATTATTACTCATATAATGAATTGTCAGCAAGTAGAGCAGCTTCAAAAGTTTTAAGGTTGAAAAAAATATTTTTTTATGAATATGGAGATAAAACAGGACGGTTACTTGCTTGGGAAATTCGACAACAAACGGAGCGTACTATCACAATAATTGAGAGTTCAACTGGAAATATAGTTGACCCAGTAGAGATCAATGAAGCATTTAGAACTTATTATGAAAAACTCTATAACTCAGAGTGCTCACTAAATGTATATATTCAGATGCAATTTTTAGATAGTCTAACTATACCTCAGATTTCAATTGAAGAAAAGAACAAATTAGATGAAGATGAACATTACAAGAAATTGGAGAAGCCATTGACTATGAAATCAGGAAAAGCTGCGGGCTCAGATGGGCTTCCTATAAGAAATCTATAAAACATTTAAAAAAAAAAAAGTTCCTTACTCCTTTTATGGAAATGATAGTAGAGGCGTATCAAGATCTTTTGCCTGCATCAATGAGAGAAGCTTTAATTACATTGTTAACAAAACCAAGAAAAACAAAGACAAAGTGTGAAAATATACAGCCAATTAGCTTGTTAAATTCAGACACAAAAATATTAAGTTAAGGCTAAGAGGTTGGAAGGTATACTATCAAATTTAATAGGAGAGGATCAAAATGGTTTTATACAATGTAGGCAAGGATTTCACAATGTTCGAAGAGTCCTAAATGTTCTTTAAGAACAGAGGGGTGAACGAGATACGGTTCTACTATCATTGGACGCTGAAAGGCCTTCGATCAGGTTCAATGGTCTTATTTGGTCTTAAAATGAATATTTTGCCAAAAGTTTTATATTTATTCCAGAGCATTCCTCCGCCTCCCCATAAACATATATTTCAACGACAAAAAAATGTTCTCTAAATTCATTTGGAATAACAGGTGTTCCAGACTCCGTCTGACACTTCTATATTTGCCATATGATAGAGGAGGTCTACAGTGTCCTAATTTTCATTGGTATTATTGGGCTGTGCAACTTAGAACAATTATGTTTTATTTTTTATCTCAGGACTGCCTCTCTTTGGTGGATATGGAATCAGCTGCCATTAATTCTGGCCTGCCTTTAAATTTGTGTTTACAGGTGCATCTCAATAAATTAGAATATCATGGAAAAGTTCATTTATTTCAGTAATTCAACTCAAATTGTGAAACTCGTGAAATAAATGAACTTTTCCACGACATTCTAATTTATTGAGATGCGCCTGTATATTCATCAGAATTGAAAGATCTTTAAAAAAAAAAAAAAAAGTTTCCAATCCTATAGTTACAAATATGATTGCTGTATTGGTTTGATGTGAAAAAAATATTTAGGTGCCTTCTACCCTTTATCTTGTTTTAGTCCCATTTGGGGCAATGAAAAATGTAAACCAGGCAGATTAGACGCGGGTTTCAAGATTTGGGCTGACAAGGGCAATCAAAAGACAGCAGATCTATATCTTAATAATATTCATGTCATTTGAGGAAATAGTTAATACATACAATATTCCTACAAAACATTTCTTTAAGTATTTACAAATAAGAAATGTTATCCTCAAATCACAAAATAATTCCCTCGATATGCCATCATTGTCTATTTTGTAAATAGAAGTGACAAGAAATTGTTTTAGTAAAGGTTTAATTTCTTCATTATATAATATGCTGGTGTCAGGATCAAAGGACTCTTCAAACTATAAATTGGAAGCTTGTAGATCGGATCTTAAAGACGATATTCAGATGGAGGACTGGATGGAAGCATGCAAGGAAGCTCAATCACTAACAATGAACACATGACTGAAACTGCTACAATATAAGTGGTTGATGAGGATTTACATAACTCCAGTTGTATTGGATAAATATAATGAAAATATCCCAGACACTTGCTTAAGGTGCAGCAACTTTAAAGGAACGCTATATCACTGTATATGTGAGCGCGAAGGAGTTAGGAATTTTTGGAAAGATGTGAAAGGAATGAAAGAAAAGATCCTTGATGTTAACATACCACTGTCACCTTTAATTTTTTTATTTCATTTATATCCTAAGAAAATCAATTTTAATAAGACAGAGTATATATTTATAAATATATGTATTATTCAAGCGAAACGGCTTATTTCTTTAAATTGGAAAAGTATATATGCACCAAATATAGGACGTTGGCTGAAAGAAATGATAACAAATATGTTAATGGAAAAGATAACTTACTGTATGTATTAAGAGACAAATACATAATTTTTGATGGAGTTTGGGGACCTTTCAAATTGGTTTTAAAATGTGGTGGAACTGGAAATCTGTTGATAGAAGACTAAAAAAAGGAGGTGATATTGTATATTAATGTAAAATACTGAGAAGCCTTTGTGTGTGTGTGCGTGTGTGTGTGTGTGTGTGTGTTTTCTCTGTTACATGGAAATTTATATGTGCATGTGTATAATTAAAATGCAATAAAAAGAAATTTTAAAAAAGAAAACAAATAGATAGAATACAAAAAGATTAGAGAAGCTAGTGTTAGTTTTTTAAGAAAACAAGCAGTTGGCAGTATTTTTAAAGAATAGAATTAGAATAGAGAGTGCTAGAGTTAGAGGGTCAAATAAAGATGGAAGAGATGTGTTTTTAGCCAATTCTTGAAGATGGCTAAGGACTCAGCAGCTCAGATTGAGTTGGGCAGGTCATTCCACCAGAAGGGAACATTTAATTTAAAAGTCCGTGAAAGTGATTTTGTGCCTTTTTAGGATGGCACAATAAAGCGACATTCACTTGCAGAATGCAAGCTTCTAGAGGGCACATAAGTCTGAAGTAATGAATTTAGGGAAAGGGGTGCAGAGCCAGTGGTGGTTTTGTAGGCAAACATTAATGCCTTGAATTTTATGCGAGCAGCTATAGGTAGCCAGTGCAAATTAATAAACAGAGGTGTGACATGCATTCTTTTTGGCTCATTAAAAAATTAATCTTGCTGCCACGTTCTGGATTAATTGTAAAGGTTTGATAGAACTGGCTGGAAGACCTGCCAAGAGAGCATTGCAATAGTCCAGCCTGGACAGAACAAGAGCTTGAACAAGGAGTTGTGAAGCATGTTCCGAAAGAAAGGGCCTGATCTTCTTGATGTTGAATAAAGCAGATTTGCAGGACCAGGCAGTTTTAGCAATGTAGTCTGAGAAAGTCAGCTGATCATCAATCATAACTCCAAGGTTTCTGGATGTTTTTGAAGGAGTTATGGTTGATGTGCCTAACTGAATGGTGAAATTATGATGAAATGATGGGTTTGATGGAACCACAAGCAGTTTTGTCTTGGCAAGGTTGAGTTGAAGGTAATGGTCCTTCATCCAGCAAGAAATGTCAGTTAGACAAGCTGAGATGCGAGCAGTTATCTTCGGATCATCAGGATGGAATGAGAGGTAGAGTTTGAGTGTCATCAACATAGCAGTGATATGAAAAGCCATGTTTCTGAATGACAGAACCTAGTGATGCCATGTAGACAGAAAAGAGAAGTGGTCCAAGATTTGAGCCCTGAGGCATCCCAGTAGTTAGATGTTGCAACTTGGACACCTCACCTCTCCAAGATACCTTGAAGGACTTATCTGAGAGGTAAGACCCAAACCATTGGAGTGCGGTTCCTGAGATGCCCTTTGCCAATATGGTTGACCAGAGGATCTGGTGGTTAACAGTGTCAAAAAGCAGCGGACAGATCCAGCAAGATAAGTATTAAAGATTTGGAATCCACTCTTGCCAGTCTTAGGGCTTCAAGAACTGAGAACAAGGCAGTTTCAGTTGAATGTCCATTTCTGAATCCAAACTGGCTACTGTCCAGGAGGTTGTTCTGTGTGAGAAAGGCAGAGACTTGGTTGAACACAGCTCTTTCAAGTGTTTTTGCAATGAAAGAAAGAAAGAAGGGAAACCGGTCTGTAGTTCTCTAAAAGAGATGGGTTAAGGGTGGGTTTCTTAAGTAGTGGGGTTATACGAGCCTGTCTAAATGCTGAGGGAAAAACACCTGTGAAGGGATGTGTTAATGATGTGAGTGCAGGTACAACTGCAGGAGAAATTACTTGAAGGAGATGAGATGGAATAGGATCAAGCGGACAGCACTGATGATTTTAATTTTATTAATGAAGAACCCCCTGATGAAGGAGGGGGAGGAGGAGGACAAAGGACGGAAGAAAATGTTTTAAAGAGCGTGCGAGAGTTAGAAGAATTGTTAATTTTATGATAGTATGTTATTTTAGCAATGGAGACATTAGCAGAGAAGGAAGAGAGGAATGACTGAAAGACATTAAGGTCAGTAGGATTTTTTGATTTGTGCTATACCCTTTCAGCAGCCCTGAGCTTAGAACGATGTTCATGGAGAAAATCAGACAGCCAAGGGGCAGAAGGGGTGGTACGGGCTGACCTGGAAGGCAAGAGACAAACAGTGTGTAAACAAGATGTAAGAGATGAGCAGAAAGTATCAGTAGCACTGTTAGCATCAAGAGATGATAACTGTTTAGGGGGAGGAAGCGAAGATGAAACCATAGCAGATAGCCGGGAAGGTGAGAGTGAGCGTAGTGTTACATCCCTAGGATGTATGTATTTAATAACTCATGGTTGAAGTATGCGTGTTCCCGCCCCTTTGGGTGTGGTTATGTTTCCCTGTGTGCTCTCTCACTCTCTGCTTGCTTGGCAGTTGTAATTGCCCACAGGTGGTGATCATCAGAGTGTGCTGCTACAAGAGCAGAGTGAACGCTGCTGGAGAAGGTTCATTCCTCCCCTGCTCCAGAATTGTGCTGGGTGTTGTTTCAACCTTTGTCCGTTGAGTCAGGTGCAAACTTTGAACATTTCTCCGCTGAATAGCTCTTGTTTGTTACAAGTGTATTCCTGTTGTTTAGCAGTGTTGGGCTGATACAAGACAGGTAGTGTGTTTACTTTTACTTAGGTTCTGTGTTAAGGTATTAGAAGGTATTGTAATTTTCTTTGTTTATTTGTTTATGATTAAGTGGGAAGCTGTAGGGAGAGGGTGCCATTTTGTTTTGTGTTCCTGTTTATCCCTGTTTGTGGTTAGTGAGGGAGTTGAGGAAAGCTTTTGTTGTTGATTTCTTTTCTTTTACCCATAGGTTATTTAGTACTCCTCCTGTTAGCCATCTGTTGTTTTGTTTGTTATTTTGGCCAGGCCCTCTCCTGAAGACATTTTATTGCTCCCATGTTCCTTGCTTTCTTAATAAATTAAGTTTGTCAAAGCTAAGTGGTTGTCGCATTTCTGGGGCAGAGGACTGGGGTGACTCCTCCTCGTTTTATTAATCTCTTTCTTATAACTTTTCGTTAAACCTGTTACTCCCACTCCCCAACCCTAGACCAAGGGGGAAAGGGAATGTAACAGTAGGTTACGTCGAAAGATGACATGTGGAGGGGTAAGTGTTGTGTCAGGAACCAAGTTGAGGTTAAGAGTGAGGAGGAAGTGATCCAAGGTGTGCAGTGGAGTAACCAGCACATGATCAGTGAGTGGAGCAGTGTCGTGTAAAGAAGGTCCAGTTGGTTGCCTGATTTGTGAGTAGCCATAGTTAACACTCTCTTGAGATCAAAAGAGGCAAGCAGAGTGTGGAAGTCTGCAGCCTGAGGTTTATCTAGGTGGAAGTTGAAGTCTCCAAGCATAACTAGGGGAGTACCATCCTCAGGAAAGGTTGAGATCAGCACATCTAATTCATCCAAGAAGTTACCTTGTGGTCCTGGGGGTCAATAAGCAACTACAAAATGGATTTTGAAAGGGTTGGTAATAGTGACTGAATGTGAGTCAAAGGAGCTTTTAATACCCAGAGAAGGTAAAGGAATAAATTTCCAGTGATTAGAGATCCATTAGAGATCTTTTGATCCACATCTATTTTAGGGCCATGAGGTAAACCTTGAATGAGTAGCAACAGATGTAATAAAATCTGCTTTGTTTACTGAAGACTGACAATTCCAAAGACCAATAGAAAAAGAAAGTAGTGTATTAGCAGACATAGGCAAAGTGTGCAGGTTGTTAGGATTGCGCTGCCTATAGTTTGTGATGTGTGGTTTGCGAGTGGTAGTAATAGTAGGGATATGGAAACACATAATAAGAGTTGGTCATAAAAACTGAAACAGAAGTGAAGCAAGGTGTAGAAAAGATGATGAATCAAAAGCAATTCTTATGTCCCTTGCCGGTGTCCCTGCACGGTGGAGTCGCACAGTAGAGTTGATGGTCTTTACACTCTTCGGTCGTCACACGAGGAGGGCTTCACGCGACAGCTGCCGTGACCGCTGCCGCGGTATACTAACCTTTTTTTTTTTTTTTTTTTTTTTTTTTTTTTTTTATACCCATTTGACTAAACGAAAATTTAATTCAGCTGGACACACTTTACTGGTTATCACAACAAAAGGCCAAGCAAGTGCACGACACTGACAAGGTATGCAATACAGTACAAGACCAAATGCGACTTCAGCATGTCTCAACACAGTAAACAAAACAAGTGTTTCCTAGCAATTACAACTGCAATAAACACTGAGACAAGAAATAAATACACTTACAAGCTGCTTTTAACTTCCGCTAACTGACTGCTTCTCTCAAAGAGTATTTCTTTACACTGTCTTTTGCTAATGCTTGAACACACTTTACTGTTTATGACAACAAAGGCTAAGCAAGCCCACGACGCTGACAAGGTATGCGATACAGTACGAGACCAAACACTTAAAGTCTATATAATATATATTTATATAAAGTCTATATAAATCTTATATAGATTTGAATATTTGAAAAATATACCAAAAATACACAAAAACACATTTCCAAAATCCAAGTGATGTATGATGTGTGACAGATTTGTGTGAAGATATTACAACTGGTGTGACATCTTTGGGAAGTTATATAGATATTAAAATTTCAAAAATTTATAATAAATGCACAAAATGTATATATATATTTTTTTATCTAAGTTGTGTACTATATGCTGCATGTGTGTATAAATACATTGTAGGTGATTTTGAGCTCTTTCAATAAAACAACCACAAAGTTAAATATTTCATTAAGACATTCAGTTTACTTGTATACATATTTATAACAGATATATTAATCATTTAAAAGATAAAATAATCATATTAATCTATACTTAATCTATTTTGCTAACATAAACTTCACATGTAAAAGGATCACGGTTTTAGTGTTTTTATGGAATAATGCACATATTTAACCAAGTTTATTGTGGATTTTGCACTTTTGAGACACTCCCTATCTTGACGTGCGCAAGTGGGGATCGTTGTGAGAACTTTTTCACTTAAGATGCTTAAAACAATTACATCATTGAATAATATTATTATTAAGTAGGGCCCAAGCCACTAAGGCGTGGCACAGGTGACTTTTGAGGGGCTCTGTAGCGCACACCGTTTGACCGACAGTTACCAAAATTCATACACATATAAACCTCATCAGACTGAACAAATTTCGTGCTGATAGTCCGTATTCCACCCGAAAGGAAGTCTGCTATTCAAGGTTTTTGTGAAAAATGCATGCTCTAATTTGCGATACTCCTCTTAGGATTTTCCACCGATTGCCACCAAACTTGGTAAACATTATCTCAAGACACTGGGGATGCAAAATTGCCAAGGGATTTTTGATATCTCGAACGGTTTGACCGTGGCGAAAGTGACGAATTTATGGTGAGAAATGAGAAACAGGAAGTATCTAATAACTGTTGCACACTTTGTCTGATTTTGATGCAACTTAAGCAGATTGTTCCTTGTATGATGCCGATCACAAAGATGTGACTATTAGGAGTCAAAGTTCCTGCAGCCAGTTGGTGGCGCTATAAGTGTCATTTTCAAAATGCTTTGAAATCAGCCTCTTTTGAAATCAGCCTCATACTCGATTTGCTTAAAACTTAATCAAAATAATTTCAAAACACAACCGATGCAATACTGCAAAGGGATTCTTGATATCTAAAATGCTGTTGCCATGGCAACATATCAAACTTGAACATTCTTTTCCGGTGATTTTGAGGCACTTAACATGCTTAGAATTTCATGAAACTCAACACACATCAGTATTAATGATAGTTAGACACTGGCAAAAGCTCATAAAAGGGTGTGGAGGAGGCACTCTATAGCGCAACCTTTTGACAAAAGTTGGGTTGTTAGTTTTAGCTACCAAACTTGGTACATATATTGTTCTCATCAAGCCAGACAACTTTCTAATTTACAGTCATTAGCTACGACCAAAAGGAAATTGGTTATTTTGGTTTGAATGTGCATTTCTGGAAAAATTAGGCTGTGGAATTTTGAATGCTCCTTCCAGAGCAATCAAGGAATTCACACCAAACATTGTCTACATGATGCCAAAACATTGAGGAACTTAAATTTCAAAGGGATTTTAGAAATCTTGAACGGTGTTGCCATGGTGATTTATTAAAGTAACAGTAAAAAAGGAAACAGTAATTTTCTTATCTTTATCTTTAAAGTGCATTATCCAAACGCTTCAAAATTTTTAATATATGAAGGATACATCATTCTGAGGAAAATGCTTAGTTTCATGAATTTATGTTCTAAAGGCTAACAGAAACTTAAAAACTATCAGACCTTTAGCTGGCATTTCAGGCTGTATTTATTTTCAGGTTATATTTAATAGTGTTAATAAAATTAAATAAAAAAAAAATGAAAATTAGCCCACGTTTTACTCACCCTCAAGGCATCCTAGGCAGGGGCGCCGCTATGGTTTGTGGGCCCCCTGAACAGCATATTTACTCGGGCCCCCCTTGGTAGAAAACGCGTTTTTGGGGGAGGGGGGAGATTGGGGGATTCCCCTCGGTAAAAATTGTGTTCCGTGTTTGACGCCCCCTCTAACGCCGGGCCTTTGGAATTGCAAAAACGCATCGATTCTCTACAGGAGGCCTTTTTATTCACCCCAGGAGCCGTGTGATACGCGTTTTAATATGGATGTATGCGCTTTATTTGACTACTTTTGGACTATTGAACAAAAACACCCGCCCATGCCATTATAAAGCTTGAAAGAGCCAGGACAATTTTTAATATAACTCCGATTGGATTCGTCTGAAAGAAGAAATTCATATACACCTAGGATGCCTTGAGGGTGAGGGTGAGAAAAATGGACTAATTTTCATTTTTGGGTGAACTAACCCTTTAACAGATACAACTTTACATTTTAATTAATAATGTAATAGTATATTTTGAACTTAATATTAACTAAGATTCATAAATGCTATTTAAATATTGTTCATGTTAAGTAATTAATATTAGTTAATGTTAGTTATATATTGTTCTGTGTGTGTGTGTGTGTGTGTGTGTGTGTGTGTTTCACACTCTTCATGTTAAAGTGTAACCCTTTCATTACTGTAACCCTTAAAACCAGACTGCCAGAGAGTTATTGTAAATGCATGTGCCCGCTGTGCACCGTTTTCCTGACGCCGTGGTGGCATTTGCACTGATGGTTTGGGCCCATCATCACTGCTTGCAGCTATATTTTCGATATTATATATTAAATGTGATCTGAACGAGACACAGCATGATCCATCACTATTATGCGATTACATATAAATTAATGCTGAAGTAAAGATCGAATGTCTAAACCAACTTTACCGCACCCTGGTTTTTTGGTTTCCCATTCTTACTTGGAACGGTTGATTCCCTCTTTTATTTGTGTGGCCTCCACGGCATACTACGTGGAGTGTTACATTTGTATGAAATTAACAAAACTTATTAGTATTCAGATCACTGTGTTCACTGTTTTGAGAACAGTGACCTGAGTTTGGAGAAATGTGTCAGATCGATCAAGAAAAACTGTAATAGGTCAAAGTCTGTTTAGTCATTTATAGATCTGACTCATTTTTGACCTAAACATGTGAGTGGCTGGTTTCTGTTGGTCATGTGTGAATAGCATTTGTCTAAGTGAGTAATCCTTAAATAGACATCTCCAATTCTTGTTATAAAACTCTCACTTCCTATGTTTCATACACCAGACTACATGGGTGTTCAGGTTGAATTAAATTATTATTATTTTATTTTTATTTATTTATTTATTTATTTATTTTCAGATATTACAGTATTTTCGCAGAGGGTACATTCATAAGATTTTATGTTCTCAAACTTAGATGCAGGAGTTTAAGGGAAGAAAAAAAAAAGATTTTTCAATAAAAAGATTTGTTTTCTTAAAAACTAAAGATGCTCTAACTGTTTATTGTTCATGCTCATACTTTAAATTTTGCGTTAGACATTTCATTGTCAGTATGGACCAGTAGTTATGCTTCACTGAATATATCCGGAGTCATGTTCTAAAATACTAACATTCATTAATTCCACTACAGGATATAATAAATATACCCTTTCAATTTAATCTAAAAACAAAGTAGCACAAAATAGAACTTGAACAATCTAATATAAGAGGTCAGGATTATTTCTACAGTTTGTTATTTATTCAGATGAATACCATGAATATGCTTGATTTGCATAGAAGTATACCTAGACTTTGCTATTCAAAGTATTCTGTATTCTAAAATTACACATTGCAATTGTGTATTGATAGTGTATGGATATGTCCTGCAGGCACACCAGAGAGGAACACTGAGTGTGAGAAGTGTTCCCCGAGTCATTTCTCCAGCACATCTTCATCCACTGAGCCATGTATACCACACAGGAACTGCACTCAACTAGGCCTGAAGACTGTAAGACCAGGTACAGCCACCCAGGATACTCTGTGTGACACTGAGAGTAAAGAGTTCAACTTTGACTGCTCCTATCAGCACACAGAGTGTCACACCGGTGAGCAATATTCCAGCCTTTGTTTTATTTATTATATATATATATATATATATATATATATATATATATATATATATATATATATATATATATTAGTTTGCTTAGAAGATAATTGCTGCCAATTTTGGTAAATAATGGACTTAATTTGTCACAGGAATAGCTGTGATAGATTTAGGTACACTGCTAGGAATTGGCCCTGTTGGGCCCTGTGACTGTGTATTGCTCTGGGCCCCTTGCACCTCTTACGGTTCTCCATTAGACCAGACAGAGGGTCATACAATCTCTGTCAAACCAAGGGGTTGGGCTTACTGAAATGTTCTCCAACACCCTGCAGGACCCTCTATCTGTTCTGGACTCATATTCTAACAACCCCACTCCTTGGCCTACTGCTTTTTAGATAGAGACCACAGAGAAAAAGATCATGAGCTATGTAGTTAACAGGATTTTGCCATGAACACACAAAACTGAAAAATACAAAAAGGTATCCCAAAAGGAGAAGAATTACAAGTTCTTTGAAATCTTAGGTGATACCTTTGTTTTGGTATTGGAGATGATGTTCAGGGGTTTTTTGTTTGTTTGTTTGGTTTGGTTTGTTTTTTGTTTGTTTGTTTGTTTGTAAAGTTTTAGAGGGTACACAATCAAGTCAGAAACTAAAACCAAGACTGCCTATGCTTTTACCATACCCTCAAATGCCCTTACCCTTTTTGTATTATTCATTTTTGTTTATTATTAAAAATTTAACAGGAAAAAAGGCAATGTCCTGTGGCAGTGGTCACTGTTTCCAAGATCACCAAGAGACTTAAGTGGATGTTGGTCAATAAAAAATACATCAGGAATTATAATACAACCTGTTAAAACCTGTTCTACTACAGTGTAACAGATAGTGTAACAAATAGCATTTTTCCAGTTTTTAATGTCCTTTGTAATATATTCACAAATCTCTTTGTACTAATCAACATACTGTATATATACCATTTAAAATGGTGTTTTCAAATGTTTATGTTAATGCATTTTTAATTGACAATACAAATGTCAGTTGTATTGATTTCCTTCTGTTTTCATATCAGTGCATCGATAATGATTTAACCAAGCTGCTATAATGATTATGCAAGGAATTATACATTTAGTATAACCATAATTTTTGGTTTGATTATGTTTGTAAAGTACATTATAGTTACATGTTTGAAAGACGATAACCAAACATAATGAATTATTATTACAGTGTTGCCAATTAAGTTAACCACATTTGGTTACCATATACAGACATGGCCAAAAGGATGTGGACACTCAAACTTTTGCCTCAAACATATTGACATCACACTACAGTAGTAATTAAATTTAGAATTAAGACAGAAACTAAAAGCACATAAAGCCAATATTTCATTCATAACGCATGAAGTATAATTTTAACAGTGATATGTGATAAATGCAACATTAAATAATGAAGCTCTATAATGTAAATAGTGATATTTACAATTGTAAAAAATAGTCAATAAACAACACATCCTCAGGTTGCTTTAATTACATTAGACCAAAGGTTTCCTCCGAGGAGGCAAGGGAGGCAGTGCCTCCTCAAAAAAATTAAATGAGAAAATAATCCATAGTAGCCAGTGCTCCACACAGAGATCTAATCTCACCATCATCCAGTCTGTCTGGAATGTAAGGGGTTAATAGGTAAATAAATCAATTTAGTTCAAAGGGAATCATTTATGATTTTATAGGGAATTTGAACAGAATCACTGTTTCACGGCGGATCACTGAGTCGGCAGCGATTCAGTGAACGAGCCGTATAACAACAACTCTGCACTGGATATTACAATCCAAAATATAGTGAAAACACTATTAAATAGCACAATAACAAGATCGGCAGATTAAGACGTTAACTTGTAAGCACAAAAACATATAAATAAGATTTTATTTATATAAACCTAAGACATGTAAACTAATCTAACACATGAACAGACGCATTCACACATTCATACAAGTTGCAGAAAGAGAGAAAGTAAGGAAAGGATGAGTTAAGAGAATGAAAATGTGATATCCCAAGTTTGCAGCAATATCTACAATTGCATAGACCTGAACAACCATCAATCACTTATTTAACCCTTGCATTGAGTTTCTCAATGAGGCTAAAATTTATATTAAATGTACCAGCTCAGCAAAAATCTGGAGTTGTATTACTTGCGTTGCCTTGGTGTTAAGGGATTCCCTTTTGTTGTCGTCTTGCAGAAAGGGGTTTTCCCGAGGTTGCGGATTGGCTAAGTTCAGTGGTCTTTCGTAGTAAAGTCATGCGCGTTGGCTCTTGATGCTGAGTTGGTCTGTTTGAAGTTTGAGGAGGGTGCAGTCGGAGCTGGACTTTGCGGCAAACTTAACTTAACGAAACTCTCACGGAAAGACAAGAAATTAAAGTAAAAGAATAAAAGGATGTAACAAGACTAGGTGGGTTTTCTTCTCACTGTGTTGGCAGCTGGCATGTAGGCCAGAGCACCCGGGAATGCCGCTCAAAGAATTCACGGACAAACAGCAGTGGCAAAAAGCATGGCTAAATGTACAAAGCAAGAGCAATGACGAAAAAGCATGGCTAAAAGTTAGAAGAGCAAAGATTTGAAGAAGAGCGTTTGATGGTGTCCTGAGTTTTTAAACTTGGCTTTCAGACCATCCTATCTGGACGTCTTGACCAATTAGAAATGATCTTAGCCTAGGGGTGTTGCTCTGTTTCTTCCCCATCATAAATCCTGTATCAGTCACATGGTCCGAATTTTCCCGCTCTTGTAAAGTATCATTTTGGACATGATTTCTCTAACAAGACTATGATACATTTGACAAAGAATTGATTCGAAGAAACTTTTAAAGCATGATTTTTCAAACTCATACATACCAAACATGAATATTAACTCTTAAGCTATTCCCTAATTATTAAAAAGACATACATAATATGTGATTAAAACATGAGAGTTAATTGTGTGGGTTACATAATATGGAGTTCATTAGTTGCTCATAAGTCCTTTTAAGATGATTTTGGTGCATATGAAAAAGAAAGTCTCTGGGTGTAGTTCTGCGTAGAACAAAAAGGTCAAAAGGGGTTTGGAAGGAATTTCAGTCTGGTTCTTTGTCTTTTATGTGGAGGAAAAGTCAGTTTCAGGAAGCTCATGATTTCCATTGTGGAACACATGTGAGGGTCACGCGGTGCATCTTTTTCACCATTAATCTTGATTACTTGCCCTAAATTTGACGATTTCCTTCCTGTGTTGGACTTATCAATAAGTATTCTTTTGTCTTAATGTTGCAAGCTGTTCTGTGAAAGAGGCTTGTGGGTTAGGCTTGCTCCAGACTCATGGCGCCAGGGTACCGTGGACAGATTTATGACGTTGTCTTGTTATCTGGGGCCTCTCTGTGGAATTTGGCTCTTTGGGTTGTTCAGCACCAATCTGATCAAATCTTAATTTGTCTGATTCGCTCTGATGTCCTACATACCCCCCTTGATTGGCGATGTGTCGAGTTGGAGACATCGGCAAGCACTGGATAAACAGAGGCAGAAGAAGCAGACACAAACACAGCAAACAACAAGACAACACCTCCATGACAGTTACTGTATTGGTGCAGGGCATCAGGTTATTCGGGTACAGGCGGTTATATTCAATTAGTCAGTCTAGTTTGGTAAACTGAATAGTTTTAGTTCAATTTTGGAAATTGTTGTTCTAATTTAGTTTAGTACGTTGATTCTTCGATCAAATTTTGTGATTAGATTTGTTTGTTTCTTCTAAGTTGTCAACTTAAGAATGTTCACCTTTAAGTTTCTGGTGACATCATATGTGGTAAAATGAATTGGCCTATCGTGCGTGGAGCTCTCTGGCTTCCATTCAGTTTAGAGTGGCTTGCGGATATTAAGTGTGGTGAGTCAATCCTAATATCAGACCTTTGACCCTTGCAGGGTGTCTAGGTGTTTCACCTACTAAAGAAAGAGGGGAAGGAAAAGGATAGGTAAAAGAAGAACAAAACAAACAGGTTGTTGAACAGGTGCTTGTCATCTCTGGTATGGTGGTATACCAGGTGATCACCGGCCTTCCATTCTGTCGCTGGTCACAGCGAGCATGACTCAATTTCGTGGTCATCCGTGTTCAGCTTATCTTGAAGGAACTCTTTCAGTTGTCTCATGACTTGTTCCATGTCTTCTGACGGTAAGCTGTATTGTTCTTGTGCATACTCAGCTCTGTGCATGTCTGAGTGGTGCTGAGGTGGGTTAAGTTGTCGCTTACCCACACGAGTTGCTCTTGGATGAGTCAGGTGATTACCTTTGGATGTCTGGTTAGGTTTCCAGTTGTTCTTATCTTTTAGGTTTCTTGAGAAGCGTGGCTGATGCAAGGCTTGAGTCTTTGGTGACAGAGTTCAAGAGTGTGGAGGTTTTGTTACCTTTCTTTGAGGCCATCTTCTGCTTGTTGCAGGCCTTCTGTGTTAGGTCACGCAACTGTTGGATGGTCATGGAGCGTGGACAGGCCATGATGCCTAGATGGTGGCTGACTCCAGGGTGCAGATTTCTTAGAAAGAGGCTTTTGAAGTCCACATCCTCTTCAAGGTCAGGTTCGTTGTGTGCACCAAAGTAGGCTTTTCGGAGTCGGTTGTAGTAAGCTTGTGGAGTCTCTTGTCGACCTTGTTTGGTTTCCAAATCAGTTAACAGTCCATGTTCAGACTGAGAGTCTGTAAACTCTTTAATCAAGACCTCACGAAGTAACTGGTAGTCTGACTTCGTTTGACTGGGCTGTCGATCTAGGAAGTTTCGTACCTCAGAACTGGTCGTAGCTCTAAGGAGGTATAACCTGTCTCTGTCAGTCACATGAGGTCTCATTTTAAGATAAAAGTCGATATCTTGCAGATGGGCCTGGATGGTGTGGCCCTCTGTGGAGTTCGGGTTGAACTTGCTGATGTTTTTAGACAGCTTGTCGAGGTCTTTTATGGTCATCCCATGTGCAGCTCCAAGGTCTGCTTGGATGGGATGTTTTCTTTTGTTGACAGGAAAGAGTTCTGTGGCGAGGGCAGGTGAGGTTTTGGGTTGTGGCCCTTCGCTTCTTTCGTTGCATACCAGTTCGTGGACGCAGGACTCTGCTCTGCTCAGAGGTGAGGCTGAGAGGTGTTTCTCTCGCCTTGGCTCTTGTTTCTGCTCATAAGCATGTTTAAGTTCTTTTCTGACCATGTAGAGCTCATCGTTGGTGTCGTCTAGTTGTTGGGTCAGATTGTCCATTTCAGTTCTATACCTTTCAAGGTGGTCTTTTAAGGCACTGATTTCAGCATTCTTGTCGCTGATGTCATTCTTGGCTTTCTCTAGAAGCTGTTTGGCATACTGGAGTCTGTTTGCCAGGTCTTTCTGGGAAGCCTTTGCATGTTGTTGATCGAGCTGAGCTGCTGTCAGGGCTGCTTGGAGCTCCTTAACTTGTTCCGTTGTTTCCTGCTCCCTCTTGTTGGGTGCTTTGAGTTGATCTTGAACTTTCACTTCCAGCTTGTCTATGCGGCGTTGAGCACATTTCAGCTCCTCTTGAAGGTGGGTGATGTGCTTGTCGCTCAGTTTCAGCTAGGTGGTGAAGGCATAGCTTAGGGAGCTGGTGATTTTTGACTAGCTCCTCGTGGTTGTTGTTTTGGCTTGAATCTTGTGTCAGGAATCTTCTCAGAATTAGGATTATTATTAAAAATAATAACAGTTCAAACATCTTGGGGGTGAGGCTGTCTGTCGTGCCTCTCAGCCAAGTGTTCATATCTTCCCCTTGTGCAAAGGGGTCTGCAGTCTGCGGCATTTTGGCACGCTAGGGAGAAGAGAGACTGACACAGATCTGTGTGGAGTAGAAGCCTATGTGTGGTGCGACAACTAAGTGTTGTGTCAGTGATTTTGAACCACTAGTGTAGTGTGGTGATGATTGTGTTGGTCTCAGGGTATCTAGGTAGACTAGAGATGTGAAGACATCGTCACTCTGAGGAAGAGGGAAAAGAGAGAAAAAGGTGAAAAACAAATTCAATTAAAAGAAACAATTCCTTTTTTTTTCAAATGAGGAAAATTCTTTTTTTTTTTAATTAAATGTTGTTATCAAAGAGGCAAACAATATTATTAAATCTCTGTCGTAGACAAAGGAATAATAATAATAATTCTGATATCTCTTTTCTTAGTCTGACAAGATTGACATCATACACCTTACAGTTGGACCGCTCACCAGGGAGGCTGCGAAGGCGACAGTTGCTCAAAACTTATCTCTATTAAATTGATCTCAGCGTTGGATTAGATGTTAAAATTCAGATTGTGTTTTCAAATGTGGGGAGGCTAGGAAGAACGAAAGAGGGTTTGATTACAATCAAATTCGTAAAGATGAGTAGTCTTTTTTTTTTTTTACAAGACTATGTATCTCATTCACTTAGAATTAATTGATTGGTTCTTACATAGGTCCCTACAAATGTGAAAAGTGAAGAGGAAATAAAACAGGAGAGAACAGGAGAGAAAGGAAAGAGACAGTAAGTTGAGTGGATCGGGTCCACTAGCAAGCGGTTATGCCCGACTACGAGTAGAGTGTTGTTTTCAGTTGCTACACAACTATCAACAAAAATAAATTTTGAGTGAAAGAGATTTGTCTCTCTAATTTATTTGAAATTGTAGTGAGGCATAACAATGTCTCCTATTAAGGCTCAGGTGTGTTGTTCCCAAGCTAGGATACACAGAGGAAAGGAAATGGTAAGACAAGGTAAAATTGAAAAGTAATAAATGGGCAAAATAAGCAAAAATGAAATTAAATAAGGGAGGAAATCAGTAAATAAAAATAGTAGTGGCTAAGTGTATAACCAAAACAGGAAGAAAGAGGGGTAAACCGCAATAAAATGAGTGAGTATGAGTCTGAATAGAATCTATTTATATGGGTAATAAATAAATTAGATAGAATAAGTTTACTTAAGCTTTCAAAGTTCAAGGCTTATTCATACCTAAAATAATTAGGCCCAGAAGAGAATACTAGAAGTAATGATTATATGAAATGATCTGAGGGGGAAATTTGAATGATTCCAAATAAATTTAAGGTTTTAATTAAATTTGAATTTGGCACAATTAATAATTGTGAACTAATATTTCCCTTTCTAGTAAAATGCAAATAAGTGGTAAGAAATGTGAGGAATAAGAAAGAAAAGGAAACCAACAGGTGTTTTAGTTAATGTGTTTAAAGGGTTAAATCACTTTAATCACTGGATGTTAATGCTACCTGCTAACCTTTGCGGCTAATGGCTTTAGCATAGACTTCAATGTAAACACAACCGTTTCGTTAGCTTAGCAACGTGGAGTTTGTTTACAATAGCATCGATGTGCCGCGCAGGGCCCAGTTCAGAGTTGCTCCGGAAGTAGATTAAGACTTCCGTGTCACGAACGTAACTGTGGCAACCAAAACGAACTAGTGGATTAACATATGCATTGTTGCATTACAAGTACAGTTAAGCATATTACATGAAATGTCGGCGCATTTCAACACTGTACAAATAACAACACCGCTTTTAGTTGGTTCTGCGATGTGGCGCTTAAACTCTCAGTTTGTTCCGAGTTTGATTAAACTTTATTCAAATAACAGCTTCGTGCTACAGTTGGGAAAAACAGTGATCGGATCATAAAAGTGTGCCAGTTTCTTCTGGACACAAACAACAGGTTTACTTCGCTGTTGGTTCAAAGTTAATCTTTACTTGATCAAGCTTTAAAAAAAAAAAAAAACTCCCATTCAAATCCCTCTCGGAGATTTAATTCACTTTGTGAACAGTGTACACAAACAGGCAAGCATTATTCTATAATGTTTAACCCAGGGGAGTCGAATAGCATTTGATTTGGCAGTGGAACACGCACTGGAAATCAGACTAGGCTTTGATGAATAGACTGAGGAACACGCTCAAAACTATTCTTTATCCACCGATTTATTTCCCTTTTAACTATTGCAGTTTAGCTCCGTTCGGCTAACAGCGACTGAGATTCAGGAGTATAGCTATTAAATGACCTGGGACCCGCAAGACATCAATTCAGCTATAAAACAAGGCATTACAGAAAAGAGGAACACGCTCAGTTTTTTAACTTAATGTACGATCTCAGATGTTAACTTTAAGTTCACTTACTGCAGCTGAACAAAGAGGCGGACTCGAGTTACAGGCTTCTCTGCGTTCATTCCTTCAAACAGGGTGCACGCAGCTGACGACACACACACACACACACACACACACACACACACACACACACACACACACACACACACACACACACACACACACACACACACACACACACACACTAGTCTCAGCTCAGAAGCGTCTCATCTTTCATCCGCAACAATAGAAAAGATTAAATAATTTGGTTTATGCTCACAATTTAGATTAATCTGCCCCGGCATTCTCCATCAATTAATATGTAAGGGATTAATAGGTAAATAAATCAATTTAGCTCAAAGGGAATCATTTATGATTTTATAGGGAATTTGAACAGAATCACTGTTTCACGGCGGATCACTGAGTCGGCAGCGATTCAGTGAATGAGCCGTATAACATCAACTGCACTGGATATTACAATCCAAAATATAGTGAAAACACTATTAAATAGTACAGTAACACGATCGGCAGATTAAGACATTAACTTGTAAGCACAAAAACACAAGATACTTCTCTTTTCAATACAGTGGGGCAAAAAAGTATTTAGTCAGCCACCAATTGTGCAAGTTCTCCCACTTAAAAAGATGAGAGAGGCCTGTAATTTTCATCATAGGTATACCTCAACTATGAGAGACAAAATGAGAAAAAAAAAATCCAGAAAATCACATTGTAGGATTTTTAAAGAATTTATTTGCAAATTATGGTGGAAAATAAGTATTTGGTCAATAACAAAATTTCATCTCAATACTTTGTTATATACCCTTTGTTGGCAATGACAGAGGTCAAACGTTTTCTGTAAGTCTTCACAAGGTTTTCACACACTGTTGCTGGTATTTTGGCCTCTAGAGCAGTAATGTTTTGGGGCTGTCGCTGGGCAACACAGACTTTCAACTCCCTCCAAAGATTTTCGATGGGGTAGAGATCTGAAGACTGGCTAGGCCACTCCAGAACCTTGAAATGCTTCTTACGAAGCCACTCCTTCGTTGCCCGGGCGGTGTGTTTGGGATCATTGTCATGCTGAAAGACCCAGCCACGTTTCATCTTCAGTGCCCTTGCTGATGGAAGGAGGTTTTCACTCAAAATCTCACGATACATGGCCCCATTCATTCTTTCGTTTACACGGATCAGTCGTCCTGGTCCCTTTGCAGAAAAACAGCCCCAAAGCATGATGTTTCCACCCCCATGCTTCACAGTAGGTATGGTGTTCTTTGGATGCAACTCAGCATTCTTTCTCCTCCAAACACGACAAGTTGAGTTTTTACCAAAAAGTTCTATTTTGGTTTCATCATTCTCCCAATCCTGTTCTGGATCATCCAAATGCTCTCTAGCAAACTTCAGTCGGGCCCGGACATGTACTGGCTTAAGCAGGGGAACACGTCTGGCACTGCAGGATTTAAGTCCCTGGCGGCGCAGTGTGTTACTGATGGTAGCCTTTGTTACTTTGGTCCCAGCTCTCTGCAGGTCATTCACTAGGTCCCCCCGTGTGGTTCTGGGATTTTTGCTCACAGTTCTTGTGATCATTTTGACCCCACGGGGTGAGATCTTGCGTGGAGCCCCAGATCGAGGGAGATTATCAGTGGTCTTGTATGTCTTCCATTTTCTAATAATTGCTCCCACAGTTGATTTCTTCACACCAAGCTGCTTACCTATTGCAGATTCAGTCTTCCCAGCCTGGTGCAGGTCTACAATTTTGTTTCTGGTGTCCTTTGACAGCTCTTTGGTCTTGGCCATGGTGGAGTTTGGAGTTGGACTGTTTGAGGTTGTGGACAAGTGTCTTTTATACTGATATCGAGTTCAAACAGATGCCATTAATACAGGTAACGAGTGGAGGACAGAGGAGCCTCTTAAAGAAGTTGTTACAGGTCTGTGAGATCCAGAAATCTTGCTTGTTTGTAGGTGACCAAATACTTATTTTACCGAGGAATTTACCAATCAATTCTTTAAAAATCCTACAATGTGATTTTCTGGATTTTTTTTTCTCATTTTGTCTCTCATAGTTGAGGTATACCTATGATGAAAATTACAGGCCTCTCTCATCTTTTTAAGTGGGAGAACTTGCACAATTGGTGGCTGACTAACTTTTTTGCCCCACTGTATAAATAAGATTTTATTTATTTAAACCTAAAACATGTAAACTAATCTAACACATGAACACACGCATTCACACATTCATACAAGTTGTAGAAAGAGAGAAAGTAAGGAAAGGATGAGTTAAGAGAATGAAAATGTGATATCCCAAGTTTACAGCAATATGTGCAATTGCATAGACCTGAACAACCATCAATCACTTATTTAACCCTTGCATTGAGTTTCTCAATGAGGCTAAAATTTATATTAAATGTACCAGCTCAGCAAAAATCTGGAGTTGTATTACTTGCGTTGCCTTGGTGTTAAGGGATTCCCTTTTGTTGTCATCTTGCAGAAAGGGGTTTTCCCGAGGTTGCGGATTGGCTGAGTTCAGTGGTCTTTCGTAGTAAAGTCATGGGAGTTGGCTCTTGATGCTGAGTTGGTCTGGTTGAAGTTTGGGGCGGGTGCAGTCGGAGCTGGACTTTGCGGCAAACTTAACTTAACGAAACTCTCACGGAAAGACAAGAAATTAAAGTAAAAGAATAAAAGGATGCAACGAGACTAGGTGGGTTTTCTTCTCATTGTGTTGGCAGCTGGCATGTAGGCCAGAGCACACGCTGGAATGCCGCTCAAAGAATTCATGGACAAACAGCAGTGGCAAAAAGCATGGCTAAATGTACAAAGCAAGAGCAATGACAAAAAAGCATGGCTAAAAGTTAGAAGAGCAAAGATTTGAAGAAGAGCGTTTGATGGTGTCCTGAGTTTTTAAACTCGGCTTTCAGACCATCCTATCTGGACGTCTTGACCAATTAGAAATGATCTTAGCCTAGGGGTGTTGCTCTGTTTCTTCCCCATCATGAATCCTGTATCAGTCACATGGTCCGAATTTTCCCGCTCTTGTAAAGTATCATTTTGGACATGATTTCTCTAACAAGACTATGATACATTTGACAAAGAACTGATTGGAAGAAAGATTTAAAGCATGATTTTTCAAACTCATACATACCAAACATGAATATTAACTCTTAAGCTATTCCCTAGTTATTAAAAAGACATACATAATATGTGATTAAAACATGATAGTTAATTGTGTGGGTTACATACATAATATGGAGTTCATTAGTTGCTCATAAGTCCTTTTTAAGATGATTTTGGTGCATATAAAAAAGAAAGTCTCTGGGTGTAGTTCTGCGTAGAACAAAAAGGTCAAAAGGGGTTTGGAAGGAATATCAGTCTGGTTCTTTGTCTTTAATGTGAAGGAAAAGTCAGTCTCAGGAAGCTCATGATTTCCATCGTGAAACATGTGAGGGTCACGCGGTGCATCTTTTTCACCATTAATCTTGATTACTTGCTCCAAATTTGACGATTTCCTTCCTGTTTTGGACTTATCAATAAGTATTCTTTTGTCTTAATGTTGCAAGCTGTTCTGTGATAGAGGCTTGTGGGTTAGGCTTGCTCCAGACTCATGGCGCCAGGGTACCATGGACAGATTTATTTACGTTGTCTTGTTATCTGGGGCCTCTCTGTGGAATTTGGCTCTTTGGGTTGTTCAACACCAATCCGATCAAATCTTAATTTGTCTGATTCGCTCTGATATCCTACAGGAATGACATGAAGAAACAGAACAAACTGAGACAGACTAAATCCAGAAGAACTGTGGCAGTGTCTCCAAAATGCTTCAAGAAACCTACATGCAAAACTACAGTACTGTTAAAAGTTTTAGGCCATTGGTCTCAAACTCAATTCCTGGGGGGCCACAGCTCTCCACAGTTTAGCTTTAACCCTAATCAAACACACCTGATCCAGCTAATAAAGGTCTTCAGGATTACTATAAACTTCCAGGTGTGATTTGGAGCTGGTTGGAGCTAAACTCTGCAGAGCTGTGGCCCTCCAGGAATTGAGTTTGAGACCACTGTTTTAGGCACTTGTGTAAAAATGCTGTAAAATGAGGATGCTGTCAAAAATAATGTCATGAATAGATTTTCTTTATCAGTTAACTTCTATTAACTAAATTAAATCAACATTTGGTGTGACCATGCCCTAAGTGCACTTGTGCATATAGGTCTCTTTAAGCATCTTAGAGACGTTGACACAGTTCTTCTGAATTTAATCTGTCTCAGTTTGTTCTGTTTCTTCATGTCATTACAGACAGACTGGATGATGAAGAGATTAGATCTCTGTGTGGAGCACTGGCTGTTGTCAGACTCCTTGTGCAATTATTACAATTAATGGCAAAATGAATGTTTGCAAATGTAAACTGATATTTCCTACTGACAGCAAAGGATAGAAATAACTGACTTAGAACCATTTTTAGCTGGTGAATATACTAGTGTTCTAATAATTTTAGCCACCACTGTATAGTGCTTTATACTATACAGATTGTTTCAGTGACATGAGTGACGTGTAGCCAAGTATGGTGTCCCATACTCTGAATTTGTGCTCTGCATTTATCCCATCCAAATGCACACACACAGCAGTGCTTTGCTCAAGGGTCTCACCTCAGTCGTGGTATTGAGGGTGGAAGAGGGCTCTGTACATTCACTACCTCCACCTACAATCCCTGCTGGTACTGGAATCCATGACCTTTGGATTACAGGTCAGACTCTCTAACCATTAAGCCATGGCCACTTCAAAGCAGCATTACCATAATAAACAGGAAAATAATGATTGATGCAAAAAGCATTCAGTTCTGCTGTAAAGCAGCTCTAAAAGACCACAGTAAACAGTCATTATTAAGTTGAAATAATTAATTAATTGCTTTAATAACTGTAAAGATAATAAATTATATAATGAGCTTAATTGATCTATTAAGCAGCTCTGGAGAAAACTGTGATGACATCATCCAGCTCAGTTCAGTTCTCATCCAACTGACCCTTTGCAAAGAGCTTGATAAACAGGTGATCTGACCAATCATAACGCAGAATCCGCCATTTTGTCCGACAAACAAATCAGTTAGCTCTTCCCAATGTTCACAGCATGCAAAAATCAAATTAGAACCAGCTGAAATGTTTTGAAATCACTTGTACTCTACCTGGGGCCTGTACCATGAAGCTGGTTTAGCTGGCTAGCCAGGTAAGATTCAGTTTAGTTTGCACCAGTCCTGGGTTTTAGGTACCATGAAAGTAGCTTGGCTTTTAGCTGCGTTCATTGCCATAGTAACTTACATTGCACAGCTAACTTGTAATGCAGGTTATGTTCTGGGTTAGAGATCTCAAACTGAAATTGGACCAATCATATATATATATATATATATATATATATATATATATATATATATATATATATATATATATATATATATATATATATATATATATATATATAACAAAATTGTCTGGCTTTAATGATAATTACAATTTACGTATGATTTATATAATTATGATTGATTTTATATTTTTATTACTCCATTACACACAAGCACTTTTAGTTTAACAGTTATTATAAAGCATTTATTTTAAATGAATATTAATATATACAGATCATATGTAATATAAATAAGTGGTAGAATCATTAGATAACACTTTAAAAATGGCTACATGTGACCTTACATTTTTGAGTCTCTATCGCTATATATTATCAACTATATAAACTAACTTCACAAGTTTCACTTGTGACTGCACTGATAGAGCAAGATAATTTCCTTTATTTGTCCTCTTTCATGGACAAGTACTTCAGTGAAAATGCGTTTAAATTCCTCATATTTTTTAATCTCTTAACCTTTAACAAATGAATTTTGAATCTCGCTGGCTCTCTCGCGAGAAGTGAATCACACTTGCTCTGTGTTGTGATTGGCTGTTCGCTGCTAATGTCACACATTCATGTGCACGCGCTTCATTAACTCAGGATCAAGCCTGAGTTGACACAGAAAGTTGATGATCAGCTTCATGGTACCAACAAAGCCAGATTGAAGTGGTTTGGTTTTGTCAACTCAAAACTTATCCTATAACTCTGAATTTGTTCATCTACCATCATGGTACAGACCCCTGATCGAAAAAAGTTTTAAATAGATTTAAATCCCTGCCACCATGATGCTCCTGTCGGCCACGGATTATGGAAAGTGAAACTTAAATCTGTCATAGAGGTGATTTGATTTATTCACGCACGTTAAAAATATTATTAAAAGCTTCTTTCTTTTCAAATTCTTATTTTCAGCATTATCATAATAGGCTGTATATTAACTTATTGGGAGAAAACTGGTAGTTCTATGTGAAATCAGACATTGAGCACCCCCATATAGCCAAAATAGCATGATCATAACACTTCAGCGAATTATCGACTGTGAGATTGGTAGTCAAATCAGGCTCCTCCTACCGAAGCATCGAATCTTCGATTATTCAGGGTCACCCCTATTGCATGATTATATTTTTTTCTCCCTGATAGTATATTAGAAATGCAAAGTTGGCAGCACCAAAGCTCCAAAAGTATCAAACAATTTATTTAAACTTTCACATAGAATGTTACGTATGATTCTCCCTAATAGTATCAATCTTGTAAGTAAAGAAATTCATTAAGTCATTACTATTGTGCTGAAATGTCTGCAGCTGTTGATGCTTTATTTTTCATTTATTTTGCCACTGTATAAAAACCTAGGGTTGTGTTTTTCTTTTGAATAAGCGAAAAAGAGAGACTTCATCATTTCTGTTGCATCATCAAGTTTTTCTGAGCTACTGGGTATGCTGAGGAGTTGGTTTTAATATTTTTATTGATTTTTTTTTCCAATATACATCACATTTAACAATCCCCCAACCCTTACCAACAAATCCCTGGAGTAGCACTTATGCTATCCAATAATTCAGAAAGGAATTACGGCTTTAAAAATAAATAAATAAAATAAATAATAATAATAATAATAATAATAATAATAATAATAATAATAATAATAATAGTAATTGTATAAAAAAAGGAAAAACAAATCAGTGCATACATATATACATGTATATGTCAGAGAAAAGAAGGAAATAAATAGATAAAAAAAAAATAAAAATAAATTCAAATCAATAAAAGGGTATTATTTAAAATTGTCAACATAATCAATGAAAGGTTGTCATATCTTAAATAATTGTTTTCCCGATCCTCTTAATGAGTACCTAATCTTTTCAAGGTAGAGACAAGACATAATTTCTCTGATCTATTGAATATGTGTGGGTGGGAGAGGATTCTTCCATTTTAATAGAATGGCTCTACATGCTAACAAAGAGGAGAAGGCAAGAATTTTACACATTGATGTTGACATCTGTAACTCCTCTGGAGCGACTCCAAACAATGCCACAAGTGGTTCTGGTTCTGGTTCTGATTCTAATCTGTGCTGAAGAACCACAGAAAGGGTGTTTAATATTGACTGCCAGAAATGCTCTAATTTGGGACATGTCCAGAACATGTGAATTAAAGTACCTTCAGCACACTGACATCTATTGCACAAAGAGCCAGGAAACATTTGGGCTAATTTAACTTTGGATATATGAGCTCTGTGTACTACTATAAACTGAATGAGAGAGTGCCAAGCACACATGGATGATGAATGAACCTGTTTAAGAACACAGTTCCATGTGTCATCCGAGAGTGGTCCTCCATGGTCTTCCTCCCAAGCTCTCTTGATGTTGTCTAAAGAGGAAGATGCCTGATTTATCATTAAATTATAAATTATGGAAATTGAGCCCTTAGCTAGTATGTTACATGAAAGATAACTATCCAAAGGATTTTCAGGAGGCATCACTGGAAAATCAGATAAAAATGACCTAATATAATCTCTTACTTGCAAGACTCTAAAGAAATCAGATTTAGTAAGACCAAAGTGTGACACTAACTGTTCAAAAGAAGCAAATAAATTGTTGATAAATAAATCTTTAAAGCATGTTATCCCCTTGTCAGACCAACTCCTAAATGACCTATCCTACACTGAAGGCAAGAAAAAGTGATTACGGGCAACAGGGCTAAGAAGAGAAGGATCTTTAAAATCAAATGATTTCCTAAATTGAGTCCAAATCCTCAGCGAGTGTTTCACCACTGGGCAATCGACAAAAGTATAAGAAATTAACTGTAATTTGGTTGCAAGAAGTGCTGGAAGGGAAATTTGCTTATGGACATGTAATTCCATGTCCACCCAAGATGGTTTATTAGGTAGAAGTTGATAATGCCACCAATACGGTGTATTTCGTATGTTAGCTGCCCAGTAGTAAAACCTAAAATTAGACAGGGACATACCACCATCTAGTCTAGACCTCTGAAGGCATACTTTACGCAAACGACGATGTTTACCATTCCAGATAAAAGTAGAGATAACAAAGTCCAGGGATTTAAAAAAATGACAAAGGAATAAAAAGAGGTAAACACTGAAAAAGAAATTTAGGAAGCACCACCATCTTAATGGAATTAATGCATCCAATGAGAGAAATCTTTCTTAATTTGTACAAGACGCATACCAAAATTATGTTTAAAAAGATGTTTAAGCTGGCGGGTGATACAGACACCAAGATAAGTGAATTTATTTTTAAATATCTTCAGTGGTATGTTGGAGTACTGTAATTGCATATCTACTTTATTAATCTGAAAAAAAAAAACACTCTTATGCAGATTAAGCCTGTAGCCGGAGAGCTGACCAAAATTCTCAAGTAAGGTTAGAGCTGCAGGCAAAGTCGTCGGCGGGTTAGAAATAAAAAGCAATAGATCATCTGCATATAGAGTTTATGAGTTCACTTTATGCACGGCCTCACCACGTGTAAAGCCGGGCTCACACTGTGCAATTTTTTTTTTTTTTTTAAGTCATTTAGGATTGTACTTGTCAGACTGTACGAACATGATCATGTCACACTATGGGATCTCAGTTGTCATTAATGTCAGACTGTACGACAGTCGAGACGATTTAAAAACGGGTGCGTAAGAAAACTTGTCCGGAGTTTTACATTATCAACCCCTACACGTCCAGTGAATGCGAACTGCATTGCACGCGGGACCGAAATGTTGCCTAGCATGAAAAGTATATGAACGGCGGCAATACCGGCGTATTTAAGAAGAATAGTGTATGCAGCTCTACACACCCACATGAAAACAGCGGCGCAACCAGTGTTTATATAGAAAAGGCAACATATCAGATGAATTCCGTGAGCGGAGGACGGGAGCGCTGGAGTTTATGGCTGATAGAATAATTCTCTAGCATTATTTCTGCTCATAGCTTGTCTTGAAAAACGGAGACAGTCTGACATTCATTGTAGGGGTAGTCACACTGCAGGACTGTGTGCCAAATCTTCTGACACTGCCAGAATTTCATCAGAGGTGAAATTTGATCGCAACAGCCATTAATCGGCTGTCGGTGAATGTGTCTAACCAGCGATCAAAGACTACAGATTTTAGCCTAGGATTATAGGAATCTTTTAGGATTTTCAAAATTTGTCCCAGACGACCAAATCGCACAGTGTGACCCGAGCTTAATTCCAGTAATCTGTTGACACTCGCGTAGAGCAATTGCTAAAGGCTCAATAGCAAGGGCAAATAATAATGGGCTCAACAGGCAGCCCTGCCGGGTTCCGCGATGCAAGTTGAAAGGTTGAGAAGACAGACCATTGGTCAGGACTACATGGAGGGAGCACTATAAAGTAATTTAGTACAAGAAAGAAAGTCCGAACCAAATCCAAATTTTTCCAAAACTAAAAAAAGATACTCCCACTCCACCCTGTCGAACGCCTTCTCAGCGTCCAAAGAGACGACACATTCTGGAACGGACTGATGCTGAAAATAAACTACATTAAGTAAACGGTGAATATTAAAAAAAGACTGACGATTCTTTATAAACCCTGTTTGATCAGGAGAGATGATGGTGGGGAGAACATCTTCAAGCCTTGTGGCAAGCACCTTCGCTAAAATTTTTACGTCACAGTTAAGCAAAGAAATGGGCCTATATGAAGAACAATCCAAAGGGTCCTTATCCTTTAATCCGCAATAAAGAGATACATGCATGATTTAAAGTTGGGGGAAGAGTTCCAGTCTTAAAAGACTCCGTAAAAACAGTCGTCAGAAAAGGAGCAAGCTGTACAGAGAATTGAAAACCGTCAGGTGCTGGGGATTTCCCAGATTGAACGGAAGTAATGGCAGCTATCACCTCCTCCTGTGAGACTGGTTCTTCTAAAAGGTTACGGGCATCAGATAATAAGGTGGGGACATTTAATCGACCAAGAAAATCTTCAACATCCCCCCACAGAAAAGAGTCAGCGGCATACAAAGTAGAGTAAAAATCTCTAAACTTTTCATTAATAGTACTTTGATCAGTTGTTATCTCTCCATTATCTAAACAAAGACCACTTATAATTTGTTTTGCCTGGAACCCGCGCAAGTGATTAGCCAATACTTTCCCAGATTTCTCCCCACTTTCATAAAAACAGTCCAGGTTCTCCTCAAAAGGCCGACTTCAATTTAAGACGCCTCTTATACAGATCTGGTGTGGGAGACCTAGCATATCGTTCATCCAACCTAGAAATCTCATTAGCAAGAGATATTTGCTTTTCTTTGGAATTTTTTCTTTTAGTAGTGGCATACGAAATAATTTGGCCTCTTATATATGCCTTAAGAGCCTCCCACATTATGGAGTCTGAAACATCCGGTGATTTATTAACACTTAGAAAAAATGAAATCTGGTCAGCAGCAAAGTAAATAAAATTCTCATTTGCCAAGAGTGAAGTATTGAAACGCCAGGTTCTCCTAGGCGAAGACAAATTCAAAAAAGTCAGGTCAAGAATAAGAGGAGCATGGTCTGATATGATAATACTTTGGTATGCACAGAACTCTAGAAATTAGGGAGTTATCCAAGATGAAATAATCAGTCTGAGAATATTCCTTTTTTTCAAATGTCCATCATTCTTATTCTCTTTTTTGGGGATTCAGAAATCGCCATGCATCTGATAGGCCATATTCAGAAAAAGAAACTTTTTAGGTAAATAGAGGATTTACAATAAAGCTGACTTTGACTTTGACTTTGACTTTGACTTACATGGGACACATAGTTTAGAAGACGAACGGTCCAACACCGGGTCAAGACAGCAATTAAAGTCTCCCCCAAGTATAAGAGAATGAGAATTTAGATCAGGAAGAAGAGAGAGAGCATGTTTGAAAAAACTGACATCATCAAAATTTGGGGCATAAAAATTTGCTAAAAATAAATTCTTATTGCATAAAGTGCCCGAGACAATTATATAACGTCCATTCTTATCTGATATAATATCATTTGGAACAAAGGGTACATTCTTATCAATCAAAATAGCTACACCTCTTGCCTTTGCCTGAAATGAAGAGTGAAAAATCTGAATGTTCCACCTACAATTGAGGCGAGATTGGTCAGTACTATGTAAATGGGTTTCTTGCAAGAAGGCAACCTCTGCTTTGAGCTGTCGAAGATGAGCAAGAATTCTGTTTCTCTTCACCAAATGATTTAAGCCCTTTACATTCCCACTCATAAATCTCAACTCTCTACCCATTGAAATAGACATTAGAGGATTGTGAATGAAAATTGGGAAAACAGAAAATTACAAAAAAGAAACCAAAAAACAACAAGGAAACACCAATCACAGAAGATGTAAAGCCAGCATAACGCCACCCCATAGAAATCTCCAACCCTCCCACCAAATCAACCCAACCCCCAGAAAACACTGATAACAACAAAACTACCTTAAAAAAGAACAACTGAGTCTTTTACACACTTCCTTATTTCTCCTTACCTTATATAATCTCAGTCCCTTAAAACAAAATATCCTCAATATGAGACATATAATTAACACATCAAGTAGTAGGCTTAACATATGAGTAGACCCATGGCATGGCGATCCATTAAAATAAAATAATCTGAGTAAACCAAAATTAGTGAAAATGTAGAGAAAAACAAGAATCTTCCCTAGAACAGCCAGAAACTGTAATAAAAAATTTTTTTAAAAAAGACATGCAATTTAATCATTTAACATATCTTACTCAACAGGAGCAATCAGATCAGATGCAACAGCACAAAGTCAATAGAAAAATGTCAGTTTGACTCAAATATAAATGTTCAAAGTCAGTAGAACTTAGAAAAAGAAATATTGAAGACAATAGAAATGTCCACTTGACTCAAAACTTTACAAGTGAACAGCAAACCATCCTTTAACGTTCAGAAGGCCCAAAAACACCCGGTGTTGTAAAGTCAATGATGTACAGCCGGCCATCTCACGACATAAACAATATGGAAAAGAAAATATACGGCTTATATAAATCCACCGGTCAAGTCAACCAAAAGACCAACATTACCTTCTATGGTAATGTTGGTCGTTTTGGTGTTATGGTGAGCTATTAAAAAGTTCTTGGTCTCATCCACCGATGCAAGCAGCATTTGTTCGCCTTCTTTGGTCATAATCCTCAATCTTGCGAGGAAGAGAAGGGATGGTTTAAATCCCACAGAGTAGAGCTCTGCCATTACCCCACAATTTTGAGCGTGCTGCTCCAGGACTTCTGGACTGTAGTCATTGTAAATAGCGATCGGCTTGCCATGATACTGCAACGATCCTCTTCTCTTACGAGCCTCTCGCATCACCGCCTCCTTAATCTGGTACCGATGAAAATCAACTATCGCCGCTCTTGGCTTCCCTCCCTGCTTTGGCTTAGCCACAAGAGCTCGATGCGCCCTGTCGAGTTCCGGAGGAGACGACAGATCCTGTTCGCCCATAACTTCCGACAGCATCTCCGAAAAGAACACAGTGGGTCGAGGGCCCTCGACAGACTCCGGTAGGCCAATAATCCTGATATTGTTATGCCGGCTGCGGCCCTCCAAATCAGCCGTTTTGGCCTTGAGCTTAGTATAGTTCTCCGTTAGCTCGGCACATACCTCTTCCAACAAGTGAATTCGCTCGCTGACGAGGTCTGCATTAGATTGTAGTGATGTTATTCCTGAACCATGGTCCAATACCGCAGCTTGGACGAGGTCAAGTTTTGCCTCCAAAGACGTTAAAGCAGTTTTAAAATCAGTATAGAGAGCGGCTCTGTGCTCCTCCAATAAACTTGTCATGGCCGACATGCTAACCTCACCGTGAGCCGCAGGCGCATCGTCTTTGGCACTAGTATCTTTCTTCGCTTGTTTGGCTGATTTAGATGCCATTTTCTGCTATCGTAAATGTTAAATATGTTTTCCAACTACATTCAAAAATATTAAACTGGTAGAAGATTGTTAACTGAAAATAAAAGAAATTGTCTCAGGTTATGCATGTAACCATGGTTCCCTATCAAAAGCTACTCTCGATGCTGCGTTTCAATAATGCTGATGAGAACATTCTTTGTTCGACCGGTTGTGAAACACGTGTGTCAAACACCAAGAATTGGCTTAAATAACCTCAGTAGGTGTCGTAACTGATTACACGCACCTGGAGGTTATAAATAGACGTGACACGGAAACATCCTCAGGTTTCTTTGTCTTCAAGGACCGCATTGTGTGTCTGTGTGTGTGTGTGAAAGCACAGCTCTCTTAAAAAAAAAAAAAAAAAAAAGAGAATAAAAGTAACTTAAACACTTACTTATATCATGGCAGAGTCTGAGAAGAGATGCGTGCCTCCGTGTCAGAGGCTCATTTCGGAGGATGATCCTCACAGATTCTGTTTTGAGTGTTTGGGGGATGAGCATGCTGCCCTCGGGCTCGAGGGAGAATGTGAGCACTGCGATCTTTTGCCTATCAAAGTGCTTCGCGCGCGGCTTGCTTTTTTCAAAGACGAGCGAGCCGCCGCTCCCTCGTTAAGATCCTGGGGGTCGCGTGTTGATCTGGCTGAGGCGCGTGAGACAGGTCCTCTCGCGCTCTCGCCGGATCACGAGGTCCTCGCGTCCGCTTCTGAAGCGTGCTTCGGCGCTTCTTCTGAACGGGCCGAAGATACTTCATCTCATGCTTCTGCGGAGATGGAGAGTGCCACCTCAGAGCGCTCCGCTCACGATGATAGAGCGTATGAGGAGTTACTCGAGGTGGTAACTGTCGATCGTTTAAAACTAGACTGGCCGCAGGAGCAGGAGACCCCCAAACGCTCAAAATTAGATGACAGGTTTCTGTCAGGTGCCCGAGGGGAGGGGCCTCAGCGACGCTCTCTCCCCTTCTTTGGCGATCTCCATGACGAGCTGGTTCGTTCATGGAGTAAGCCCTATTCGTCCCGTGTCTTCGTGCCATCGACACCGATTTATTCGACTATCGTGGATGGAAAGGCACAGGGCTACATCATGATGCCCCAGGTGGAAGAGACGCTTACGGGCTATCTATCTCTCCTGGGACTTCATCCTACCTGAAAAAGCCTATGCTCCCCACCAAGCCTTGTAGAATGACATCCTCGCTGGTGCGGAAAGCTTTTCAGGCAGCGGGTCAGGCTGGTGCTGCCCTTCACACCATGGCGGTTCTGCAGGCCTACCAGGCTGACCTGCTCAAAGATTTGAGCACAGGCAGGACCATCGATGAGGAGGCGTTTTCCGAGGAGAGTGTGGCGAGTCGTGTGCCCCCTCGAAGAGACTGGGGAGCGGCTCGCCGCACTTCTCAATCCGCATCAAAGAGACCGGACCTGCGGAGCGTCATCTCTGCTAAGAAAAATCCTGAGGCTGGTGCGCCTAGGACCATGGGGGTGTGCCGCCCTCCCCCGGGGAGGGGTGCGTAAAATTCCATCAGAGAGTAGAGGCTCCTTCCTGGCACCCTCAGGGGGCCGCTGTACAATCTCCACCGCCACTGGTGTTTCAGGGACCAGCAGTCTCCAGCGATATGTTAGGTGTTCGGTTGCCTCCTGCCACGTTTCAGGACACCAGACATCTAACATCCCCCCATCAAAGCGAAGTGTCAAAACTAGTGCCCCTTTCAGAGAAGCTGGCAGCGTGGAAGCTACTGCCAAATATCTCTCTGTGGGTAGAAAGGAATGTAGAGAAAGGCTACAGGATTCAGTTTGCATATCAGCCTCCAGCGTTTCAACACCGTGGTCTCCACTTCAGTGAAACCGCAACGAGTGCATTTGTTGACACAGGAATTATAGGCTCTGTTGGACAAAGGGGCCATAGAACATGTTCCCCTGCCAGACAGAGACGCAGGCTATTACAGCTGGTATTTTCTGGTTCCCAAGAAAGATGGGGACTTGCGTCCGATTTTTAGATCTTCGCGGGTTGAACCGCTACCTCAGAACATACAAGTTCAAAATGTTGACAATCAAGATGATTGTGTCTCAGATTCAATCGGAGGATTGGTTCGTGACAATCGATCTCAAGGACGCATATTTTCACGTAGAAATCTTGCCACAACACAGAAAGTTCCTGAGGTTCGCTTTCGGGGGCGAAGCTTACCAGTATCGGGTTCTTCCATTCGGCCTAGCTTTGTCACCCCGCACGTACACGAAATGCATGGATGCAGCACTGGCTGCTTTGTGACTCCAGGGCATCTGCATTTTAAATTACATAGACGACTGGCTGACTCTGGCTCAGTCTCAAGAGCTTGCGCTTCGACGTCGGGATGTCGTCCTAGCTCATCTCGAATCTCTGGGGTTGAGACTCAACGCCAAGAAAAGCGTTCTCTCTCCTGCTCAGAGGACAGTGTATTTGGGGGTTGTATGAGATTCGATCACGATGCAGGCACAGCTGTCTCCTGCACGCGTCGAATCCATTCTAAACGCCCTAAAAAACATCAAGCTAGGCCAGAGAATTACTGTTCATTACCTTCAGAGGGTTCTAGGTCTCATGGCAGCTGCATCCACGGTGATACCCTTGGGTCTCCTGCACATGAGATCGTTTCAGTTGTGGCTCAGAGCCAGGGGATTTCATCCAAGGGCCAATCCCCAGAGGCAAATAATGGTTACGTGCCAGGGGCTTCGTACCCTTTCTATGTGGTTCAGACCCCGGTTTCTGACTTTGGGTCCCACTCTAGGTCCGTGCTGTCGTCGCAAGATGCTAACAACAGACGCTTCCCTCACGGGCTGGGTGCAGTCTTGGATGGCCGTCCAGCCCAAGGGATCTGGAGAGGCCATCTTCTCGATTGGCACATCAATTGCCTCGAAATGATGGCTCTATTTCGGGCCCTGAAATACTTCCTCCAGCAGTTGAGAGGCTACCATGTCCTAGTGCGGGTGGACAACACGGCAGTAGTCTCTTACATAAATCACCAAGGCGGACTGCGTTCGCGCCGCCTGAACAGGCTAGCGCAGCAGGTTCTGCTTTGGGCACAGGACAAATTCCTGTCCCTCAGGGCGATTTACATCCCCGGGCATATGAACGTGGTAGCAGACTTGCTGTCCAGACAAGCTGTGACACATGGGAAATGGAAACTACACCCCGAAGTAGTCAGTCAAATCTGGGAAAGATTTTACAAAGCAGAGGTAATAATATCCCTCCTCGACGGCTCGCCGTGGGCGATTCCGGTCAGGAGAGATCTCCTATCTCAGGCGCAGGGGACAGTATTTCATCCCCGGCCCGAGCTCTGGAACCTTCATGTCTGGCCCCTGAGGGGGACCAACTGAGACATGCTGGGCTTCCAGCCGACGTAGTAGAGACTATTCTAAGCGCTAGGGCTCCCTCCACTAGAAGAAGTTATGCCTTCAAATGGCACATTTTCGAAAATTGGTGTATAGCACACCATGTAGACCCAGTTCACTGCCAAGTTGTTTCAGTGCTGGAGTTCCTGCAAGAGAAATTGTCCTCAGGCACATGTCCTGGTACTCTCAGAGTCTATGTGGTCATCATTTTGGCTTGCCATGTTCTGATTGATGGGGTTTCTGTGGGAAAGCACCCTCTAGTTGCCCGCTTCATTCGGGGAGCTAGGCGGTTAAGGCCGCCCACTAGGGCGACAGTCCCTTCATGGGACTTAGCTATTGTGCTCGAGGGTCTGGTCACGACCACTTTTGAACCACTGGAGTCAGCGCCTATCAAGTTTCTGTCTCTAAAGATGTTTTTTTTAATGGCCATTACTTCTCTTAAGAGAATTGGGGATTTGCAGGCTCTGTCAATCTCGCCATCCTGCCTAGACTTTGCCCCTGGGCTGGTCAAAGTTATTTTGCATCCTCACCTGAATTATCTTCCGAAAGTTCCATTCTCGACCATGGATCCGGTCGTTCTTGAAGCCTTCTGCCCTCCGCCGTTCACGACACTTGAGCAGGAAAGACTTAATTTACTGTGACCAGTACGTGCTCTTCAGATCTACGTCGTCCACACTAGCCAGTGGCGTAAGCTTTTCATATGCTCTGGGGGCCGTAACCGTGGGGCGGCTGCCACAAAGCATACTATATCACATTGGGTGAGGGATGCTATTGCCCTAGCCTATGAGGCACGTGGTCAAGCTTCGCCTCTAGGAGTTAGGGCCCATTCAACCAGGGGGGTTGCATCTTCTACGGCTTTGGCAAGAGGTGTCCCCTTGCAGCAAGTGTGTGATGCGGCAGGTTGGTCCTCTCCGCACACATTTGTTAGATTCTATAGTTTGGATGTCCATGCTACTCTGGGCTCGCATGTTCTTGAGTCGACATCCCAGAGTCATGTCTGAGACCTCTTCTATGTTTGTACGCACACACTACACAACGTTGGGGGTCCAGACACTTCCAGTGCAGCGGCGTTGGTATTCTCATGCCCATCAGCATTATTGAAAAGCAGCATCGAGAGTAGCTTTTGATAGGGAACGTCTCGGGTTACTTGACTGTAACCCTGTTCCCTGAAAAAGCGGGAATGAGATGCTGTGCCTCAATGCCGCACTGTAGGCGTGCCTGGATGTCCTTTCAGACAAAGGTGTAACCTGAGGATGTTTCCGTGTCACGTCTATTTATAACCTCCAGGTGCGTGTAATCAGTTACGTCACCTACCGAGGTTATTTAAGCCAATTCTTGGCGTGTTTGACACACGTGCTTCACAACCGGTCGAACAAAGAATGTTCTCATCAGCGTTATTGAAACGCAGCATCTCGTTCCCGCTTTTTCAGGGAACAGGGTTACAGTCAAGTAACCCGAGACGTTCCCCTTCTAGGGAACTCAACACTGCGTCTTAGTGGACACTTTGGGGAATGCTGCCAGCATGACCGGTGTCTGAAGCATGTGTAAAACAACTCCAATCCTATTGGTCCACGTGGCCCGTGACGTCATAGGCGGGTACTCGAAAGTATAAAAGGGCACCTGCTGAATACGTCACCAACTTTTGTTGTCTTTGGAGCCGTCTGTTTGTTCATGTGTGAAGCATCATCCTGGTGAGTCGAGCAGAGCTTTAAGGAATGTGTGCCTTCGTGTTTGAATTCTAACACTTATATTCTGACTTTTTCGTGTTTGTCTCGGCGTCTACGCGCTCATTGTGATGAATCACAATGATAAACCCTCCGCTCGCGCTTGTTCCTATTCCTGAGGGATGCGGGGCAAAGCGTTTGTGTCTCGGGTTGTTTCTGCAGCACGGATTTATCTCAAGGTCGCCGCGATTGCTTTGATCTGTGGTGTCCGCATACTCTTTTCGTGGGGTTGCCTGATGCCGCGGATAATCGTGAGATCATGGGTGGAGCTACAGTATATTCAGCTCAGCTGTGCCTCTCTAATATGCATGTTATTGTGTGTAGAGAGCCTCGCTGGGCTTGGATATATTGAAAGCTCTGTGGAGAGAGCTTGCGAGCTTCTCTACCAGGGTGTTTCAGTGACCTAGAGTGGTTATGGAGAATGTTCCTTCCTGTGGATGGGTTTAGGAGTGGCTGCCTTATCCTGACATCAGTTTAAGTGCAGGCGATGCAGTGTTGCCAGATATTGCTATAAAAAACAAATAAAAAACAAAAAATAACTGAAAATAAACCATCATTATTTCAAATCTTTTGCAAGTAATATGATAAAGATATCGCTGACCCTAAACTGCAACTTCCCACTTTATTAACTTTCTAAAGTATAGTGTCAAATTAAGTGGAAAAGACAAGTCCAAAAATGCTTATAATGCTGAATCGGGCAACACGGAGGCTGCGCCCGCACCCTCACTCACAACTCTCTCAAGAATGGTTCACTTCACTGCGCCAGCATCTCGCAACGATCATTTTCATACCACGGATGCTAAACATTCTTGCAAACTGTCTAAACTGAATTATACATGCAGACATTCATATGAGGAGTTTTAAACAGCAAATCAGTCATACAGAGAACAAATTTTATTTTGAACATGAAAAATTTACTGAGGTGACCTCATAGCTGGCTACAGGCCTGGGTCTCTATGCTGAGATTTATCTGACTTCTGTGACATGAAGGGCTAGCAGATGGTCAGTTAAGCCAGTCTGTCTGCTTCCTGACCTGGACCCTAGTAAGTCAAGTACTAACACTAAGACTATATGCTATATTTCTAGAGTGAAGTGGTAGCAGAACCCCAGGAGGGATGAAAATCTTTTTAACAAGTCAGGTTTTCCCAAAAACTTGTCAGATTGTCTATGAAATCTATATAACTCTGCTGACACCAGCCAGCGATTCTGTGACCATAGTCTACTATGTATCTTGTCACCGCAGTAAGTGAGCAGGGAACCAGAATATATAATGGTGTCTGACATCTTACTTGTGAGTTTACACACCTCTTTAATGTTATTCTTAGTAACCGAGACTGACAAAGGCAGATATCATAGTGCCAATGTAGATAATGATCTTGCTGAATTTGTATTTAGCTGTAGCCAGCACATTTAAATCTGCTTTTATGTCCAGCACTCTGGCTTCTAGTAAACATTGCACTATGGTGGTTGGTGTCTCTTTTTTTCAGATTCTGTACAATTAGAATCTCCGATAACTTAGGGCCATGTCAAAAGGTTTTCTCGGTGAGTGCATCACTGAGTGGGGAGAACATGTTTAAAGTTCTGGTAGGAACAGGAGGATGGTGTTTTGATGACTATTGCCCTATTCGGACGGTAATTGTTTCTCATGGGGACGTAAGTGATTTTCACCATTTACAGGGGGTAGTTGGTGATTTAATTGCCGTCCGAATCCAGAATGTCAGTGTTTATGTCTCACCACCTGCGTAAAAATCCCCGGCCGAATTACTTAATGTTTTTTTTGACAAACACCAAGGTTGTGTGGTAATTTAATTGCCGTCCGAATCCACATCTCTTAGTTTAGAACAAATCGATTCAAAATTTAGTTTAAACCCTTTTTGAGTACTCCCAAACACCGTACGGTAACAGATGTAGGCTACTTTGGTGTAAGCCGCATACATATTTATTTCTGAAATTCTGGCAAATTTTTAAAAGAACAATACTTCATCACCACTCCACCACAGCAACTGGGAGCAGAAAGAGAAGAAAAGCACGTAAACATTCAAAATAGGTCTTTATTATGGCAGCAGCAGGTATGCAATACAATTTTAAAATGTGTATTATAAACAGATATATACATTACTATATCGTGTATAATTATATACAACTATAGCGCGTCTATTTTCCTATTTTTAAACAGGAGATTTAAATAATCAAATAATAAATAGGATTACTTATTTTAAAATATGCTTGGAATAATAAGAATACCTTTTACACAATAAGTATTTTTAAATGCATTTTACACAATAATAAGAATAAATTTGTAAATTAAATTTTATTCACAGCAGACAATCATGAGACTGGCTACGTGAGCAGCGCGTTCCCGGGTTCGTAGGATCACAGAACTCGCTTCTCCACTGTGAATAAATTGCCATCTGAATCCATGAGTTTTATCACTGAGGTGATATGTAAATTTATTTTTACAGACGTCCATATGAGAAACAATTACTGTCCGAATCGGGCTTATGCCATGCCACCTCACAGTCACCCAACTGACCTGCTGTAGGACTCGCTAAGCTAGTTGCAGCTGAAGCCATATCTAAAGCCCTTGCATTCTTACTATTCTCAATTAAAGTTTGAATGCGTGTCTGTAGTCCTGAAATCTGCTTTTATCACTTGTAAATCCCTCACCGCTGACAGAGAAGGCTACACTAAACTTGTGGCAAGCAGTGCAAGTGACAACAACCAGAAAAGAAGCCATGAATCACAGTGATTCACTGCTGTTTGATGGACTCGTAAAAGATGGAGCAAGAGAGAGAAAAGAGAAGGCAAAGCACAAATGGCAAGTTAACAGGCTAATGAAATGCAAATGTGCTGCACTAGTGGTTTAGATTAAAAAGCTATCGATGTCGAATTAATTTGATAGACAGTACAGGGTTATATCAGATATATGGTGATAAAGTTATTTAACCATTTAAACAACAATGAGCTAGCAATGAGCTAACAATGAGTAAGAGAGATTCTAAAAACAAAGCTACATAAAACTACAATCACAGACTTGATGAGATTTCTACTTGGTTGTTAATGTAATATTCAAATAGAAAATAGAACTTTTTTCTTGCTTTGGAATTTTTTATTTTTTTTTTACCTGGAAAGTGTGACAACATTAAGTATAACTACGACATGAAATTGCTAGGGCTGTCAAGCGATTCAAATTTTTAATACAATAACATGATGTGGTGATTAATTAATCCTAAACTAATCATGCATCAAATTTGACTAAGAAATTATCCCCCCAAAAAAATCAGTTATTATTGTGTTAAGTTGTGTTAAATGAGAAAAGCAAATAGACATTACAAAATAAATATATTATTTGATTCAACATAGAATTTATTACACGCAAACTGTTAAGCTACAATGGCCATGTTTTTTTCCCCCTTAGAAGATGCATCTGAATTGATATTTACATATATTTACAGGCATTTATACTGTATTTATTGCAGCTCAGATATGGTATGTATGCATTTACACTGCAATTACAATTACACAAATAATGACATGAGATTAATGTTTTTTAAATGGGTATTTAATAGTTCACCTTAACTATCCCAATAATGGGATATTTCACCCGAAATGAAAATTCTGTCATCATTTACTCACCCTCATGTCAGTTTAAACTATATTCAAACTGTATTACTGACTTTCTTCTGTGGAACATAAAAAAAGATAATTTGAGATTTGTCTCAGTATTTCTTTTTTAATTTATTTATTTTTGTTCATACAGTGGAAGTCAATGGTGACCAAAACAGTTTGGTATTCTTCAAAATATCTTCTTTTATGTTCCACAAAAGAGAGAAAGTCATACAGGCTAGAAACGACATGAGGGTGAGTAAATTCTCTCTCAAGTTAAGTCACCTTTATTTATATAGTGCTTTTAACAATACAGATTGTGTCAAAGCACTTAACAGTATCAAATTGGAGGATAGAGTGTCAGTAATGTATAATAATAAGATTAAACACTCAATTTTCAGTTAAAGGCATTTCATTATTGAATTCAGAGATGTCATTGTCTAGCTCAGTTTAGTTTAAATAGTATCTATGAAATCAAATTGACGATAATCGCTAGAAATTAAGTGTCCCCAACTGAGCAAGCCAGAGGCGACAGCGGCAAGGAACCAAAACTCCCTCTGTGACAGAATGGAGGAAAAAAAACCTTGGGAGAAACCAGGCTCAGTCGGGGGGCCAGTTCTCCTCTGGCCAGGATATTATTGTTTATTTATTTTTTTACTTATTAATTAAATTTTAAATGTATAAATGTATTATATTTCTATTTTTATATTGTTGCAATTTCTAACAATAATAGTATTATGTAGTTAGGTATTTTATTATATTATAGTTATTTTGTTTCATTTTTAGTTTTATTGTATTTAAGTCAAGGTCTTCACTGTCCCCGGGGCTCATCCAGGTGTCCGACCTCCGCCGACGATCAGGGTCGCAGACATCATCTCCCGGCGCCGATCCACCATCTGATCCGGACACAGACTGAGAAACAGAATAAGAAAGAAACAGACAAATATTAGCATAGATGCCATTCTTCTTTCGATGTAACGAGTACATCGTGTGTTATGAGGAGTGTTCCCGGTTCCGGTTGATCTAATTAATGCAGCCTAACAATCCTTTAACGGATTTGAATAATAGAAGTGTATTAGTGTGTTATGTGTAAGCCAGGTTAAAGAAATGTGTCTTTAATCTAGATTTAAACTGACAGAGTGTGTCTGCCTCCCGAACAGTGTTAGGTAGATTGTTCCAGAGTTTGGGTGCTAAATAGGAAAAGGATCTGCCGCCCGCAGTCGATTTTGATATTCTAGGTATTATCAAACGGCCAGAGTTTTGGGATCGCAGCGGACGTGGAGGACTATAATGTGATAAGAGCTCGCTCAAGTACTGAGGAGCTAAGCCATTCAGGGCTTTATAAGTAATTAACAAGTTTTTAAAATCTATACGATGTTTGATAGGGAGCCAGTGCAGTGTTGACAGAACCGGGCTAATATGGTCATACTTCCTGGTTCTAGTAAGGACTCTAGCTGCTGTATTTTGGACCAACTGTAGTTTATTGATCAAGCGTGCAGAACAACCACCCAGTAAAGCATTACAATAGTCTAACCTTGAGGTCATAAACGCATGAATTAGCATTTCTGCATTTGACGTTGAGAGCATAGGTCGCAATTTAGATATGTTTTTGAGATGGAAAAACGCAGTTTTACAGATACTAGAAACATGGCTTTCAAATGAAAGATTGCTATCAAACAGCACACCTAGGTTCCTAACTGATGAAGAAGAACTGACAGAGCAGCCGTCAAGTGTTAGATAGTGTTCTAGGTTATTACATGTGGGGTTTTTAGGTCCGATAATTAACACCTCTGTTTTTTCAGAATTTAGCAGTAAGAAGTTACTCGTCATCCAGTTTTTTATATCGACTATACATTCCGTTAGTTTCTCAATTTGGTGTGTTTCACCGGGCCGTGAAGAAATATAGAGCTGAGTATCATCAGCATAACAGTGAAAGCTAACACCATGTCTCCTGATAATATCTCCCAAGGGTAACATGTAAAGCGTGAAAAGTAACGGCCCTAGTACTGAGCCTTGAGGTACTCCATACTGCAGTTGTGATCGATATGATACCTCTTCATTTACTGCTACAAAGTGATAGCGATCAGATAAGTACAATTTGAACCATGCTAGGGCACTTCCACTAATGCCAACAAAGTTTTCTAGTCTATTCAAAAGAATGTTGTGGTCGATAGTGTCGAACGCAGCGCTAAGATCCAGTAGAACTAATAAAGAGATACAACCATGATCAGATGATAGAAGCAGGTCATTTGTAACTCTAATGAGAGCAGTCTCAGTACTATGATACGGTCTAAATCCTGACTGGAATTCCTCACAGATACCATTTTTCTATAATTGTGAGGATACTACCTTTTCTAGTATCTTTGACAGAAAAGGGAGATTTGAGATCAGTCTGTAATTAACCAGATCTTTGGGGTCAAGTTGTGGTTTTTTAATGAGAGGCTTAATAACAGCCAATTTGAAGGTTTTGGGGACATATCCTAATGACAATGATGAATTAATAATAGCCAAAAGAGGATTTATGACTTCTGGAAGCAGCTCTTTTAGTAGTTTAGATGGAATAGGGTCTAACATACATGTTGTTGGTTTAGATGATTTAACAAGTTTATACAATTCTTCCTCTCCTATAATAGAGAATGAGTGGAATTGTTCCTCAGGGGATCTATAGTGCACTATCTGATGCGATACTGTAGCTGACGGCTGCATGGTTACAATTTTATCTCTGATAGTATTGTAGGATCAGAACGAGTCAGACAAAGTTAAGATTCGATCAGAACATTGAAACAACCCAAAGAGCCAAATTCCAGAGAGGCCCCAAGGCTGCAACAGGATGTTCGTCATAAATCAGATTCCTAGCTCCAGCCCTCTGAAGAAAGCAAACCAACAAGCCTCTTTCACAGAATAGCTTGCAACATTCAAACAAAAGAACACGTATTGATAATTCCAATTCAGGAAGGAGACTATCAAATTTGGGGCAAGTAATCAGGACTGATGGTCAAAGATATGGCTGTCATTTGTAAATCTGTGATCGAAATCACGAGCTAGAGACTTCATTGGGTGGGTCGCCCCAGCTCTCCACATAGAAGACAAAGACGGAGACTGAAATTCCTTAAGAGACCTTTTAACCTCTCTAGTCTTCACAGAACATGTCCTTATGTTCACAGAATGGTACAGAAACTGCCTTTTCACATATAGATGCACCAAAATCATCTTAAAAGGACTTATGAGACTTATCATGTTTATGCATAATCCCATATCATGTATGTAACCCACACGATTAACCATCATGTTTTAATCACATATGATGTATGTATTTTAATAACTAGGGAATAGTTTAAGAGTTAATACTCATGTTTGGTATGTATGAGTTTGAAAAATCATGCTTTAAATGTTTCTTCCAATCAATTCTTTGTCAAATGTACCATAGTCTTGTTAGAGAAATCACGTCCAAAATTGTACTCCGTAAGAGCGGGAAAATTTGGACCCTATGATTGATAAGATAACATGTTAGATTTATGATTGGGGAGGAGAAACATACAACACCACAAGCCAAGATCATTTCTAATTGGTCAAGACGTCCAGATAGGACGGTCTAGAAGCCGAGTTTAAAAGCGAACGATCAAATTAGTTAGATTAGTTTGATAGATAATACCACAAATATGGTGGGAATTAAGTTATATATTATCACTTTAAACAACAGAGAGTGAAGGTAAGGTAAAGATTCAATATAAAAGCGGAGCTACAATCGCAAACCTCTCAGCAGCACAACAGACAGAACAGACTGAAGCAATCGATCAGTCGAATAAGAAACTAAAACTGCCAGTAGGTGGCGGTAAATGTCTTGATTAATGTGCCATTGAGTCATTTATTTGTTCAATGACTGATTTATTCAGGAAATAAATAAATGGCTCTCCCTGCAGGCATCTGCTTGCATTCAACACCTCTTAATATGGGCTGAGAGCCCATCCAGTTGGCACATGACATACATTAGTTTATGTATTATTGAATATGAATTTACTATGGACAATAGTACATTTACAAAACTAATATTAATAAATTAATATTAATAAATGCTGTAAATACAATTTTTCATTGTTAGTTCATTATATCAAATGCATAACTATAACAGGCTCTCAAAGTGAGACAGGAGTACACCTAAAAATCAGGGTTTAATGCAAGACAAAATCTTCTCAAAAATAACACCAAAACACAATGAACAACAAGGAACAAAAAAAGAGAAATCACAAACAAAATCCAAAGCATTGAAGATCTGAGTCCAAGTAAGACCACATACAACAAAAAATGGCAAAGACGGCTGGGCTTCTTTACACTTAGACATTATGTTAAGACATACCTAAGAACTAATATGACCAACTAGCAGTTAGCCAAGGAACATTGAGTCTTATTTTTCGGATTCAAATAAGACCAATCTATTTTTTAACCTTAATGTTATGTAACTGACCGACTGAGGTGGAGCCAGGAGAGGTAGAGACCCAGACAGAGCCAAAGACCCAGGGTGACACTGCTGGTCTGGAGGGCTGAGGCGGAGCCAAAAGCTTGCAGGACAGTGGTGTAGCCAGACCGAGCAAGGACAAAGGAGGAGCTGGAGGGAATGGAGAGCCCAGTGGAGCTGAAGGGGTGGAGGGCTAAGGCGCCTGTGGTGAGAACAGGGTGACACCTAACCAAGGCAGAGCTGGAGGGACAAGGGCAAGTTGAGGTGGAGTCCTTGGCTCAGAGCCCTGAGGTGGAGCAGGGGGATCTGAGCACCTTGGTTGGGCTGTGAACCAGGTAGTCTGAGGCAGATGGGAGTCGGAGGGAGAGCTTGACCAAGCCAGCTGGGAAAGAGGAGCCAAGGTGCTGGACAGGACCACAAAAAATGACTGGGGACTAGCAGATTCTCTGGGTGAAGATGAGAGAGTGTGGGAACTGGATGGAGCCAGTGGAGACGAGGGAGCTTGGAGTCTGGATGGAAACCAGCAGAGTTGAAGGAGCTTGGTGGCTGGACAGGAACAGTGGAGACAAAGAAGCTTGGAGGCTAGATGGGGCAAGTGTGAGAGAAAGGACTCCAGACAGGACCGAGAGGCTTCATGGCATGGAAAAGGCTGGGAACTTGGTATCATCCAGGTTGATCAGCCACTCTGCCATAACTGGTTTCAAAGGATCTAGGTCAATGAGCTAATCCATGGTAACCAGCTCTACGGCCAATCTGTAGGAGACAGTCTTTGGTGGTGAGTGTGAAAAACCCTGCTGAGTAAATTGCTTGGTCTGCCATTTTGCAAAACAAAAACATGAGGAACAACAACGGGGAACAAGAAAGAGAAAGCAGGCAAAGGCCAAAGTAGTGAAGGTTTACATTCAAGCAAGTCCACATACAACAAATGATGGCAGACAAAGCCTGCTAATAAAGATTGCTAATAACATTTTAAATATTGTGACTGGTTATAGTGGTACCACACTCAAAGAGAAGAGTCAAAGGTTTTCAGGACATTACTTCATCTAAAAATATTTAGATAGGGCACAAGTGAATGGATCGGAATAGAGATCTTTGTGTTTTTTAAAGAAATATTTTTAACACAGTCTTAAAAATGTACCACTCATGGCACAAGACAATGACACTTTACAACTAATTAAAAATGATGTTTTTATAGGTCCAACCTTTGCATCAACATTTTTATTAAATATTTTGACATTTCAACACTTTTTATTTTCTCAGTGTTTCACTATTGGTGGATGTCCAGCATGTGCCTATTGTAACCATGATTAATTTGTATCATCAGATTCGTAAGAGAAGCTGAGTCAAAATTATGATTATTTTGAAATCTTTAGGATATTATTTAAAAAGGATATTAAGTTCAAAGAATGTTGCCCATGTCTTTCACTTTAAGGAAATGCTTGGAGACACAGTGAAATGAAAGTATTTGCTGTTGTTTGATTAAAAAGAATGAAGTTTACCGTATATCGCTTCTACACAGTTTACATCATGTAAATAAAGTGACATCTTTACAGTTTTCACAGTCAGCAGTTTTGTAGTTTTGTTCCCCAGTCTATTTTTTTGTAGACTCTTTAAACATAAATGTAACTGTAAAATCTTTCTTGTTTAACAAAACAATTATTGTTATAAGATGTGTCCCATTTGTATCATTAGACATTCATGTTAAATAAGTTGAAACTTAATAGTATAATCCAGCAATTTCTCTCTCTCTGAGAAAAAAAAAAGAAAAAGAAAAAATACTGTCATCACTGGAGTAGGATAGGTCACAGAGGATCCATCTGTTATATCGTTTATTGCCCAGGAAATGAAGGACGCATTTTGAGGCCACATTTGAAGGAGCCTTCAAATATTCACTGTGGTGATTCAATCGGTCTTCGAGTGCAGACTTTGAGTGTAACAGATGTTTACATCTACCAATGTTTTTATACAGTAGAGCGAGAGAGAGAGATGTACTTAAGATGTATTGTATTCATGCTTCTTTAACTTACTTTAGTTAAATGTACTTAAAGTGTCAATCAAGCACTAGGAGAATACAAGTAATGAATCAGGATTGCAGATCCCAGATACTCAATATACATGACTCGAATTAAACCGGGGACAGAAAAAAAACTTGATCAGTTCAGTGCACAGATAGAGTGGAGTACAGTTTAAAGATGTGGCAGGTCAAAGCTTCTTTCAGCATGTGGGAACATGTTACTTCCTGTATTAGAACATGAAAACCTAAAGGCTAAAATAGTACAAAGTAGCTGATATACTAATATGTTTCACTGTCTTTCATTGTTTTGTTTTATTTCTGCAAAACTTTGTGATTTGTTTTGTGTGCTTTTCATTCTTCCATGTCTATAACCATCCCCACACATCTCTTTCAATGTCTTCTAGGCATTACATTATGTGAGGAAGTAATATTTCAAAACCTTGCATTACCTCCTTTGGCTTCTTTCCCTGTGGAGCGTCTTTCTGAGAGCCTTCCAGGACGCAAGGTGGACTGGAAGAGTGTTGAGAGGCTGAAGAAAAGCTGCAGTCCTCAGCAGCAAGCATTACATCTGCTTCGTCTCTGGAGAGAACAAAATAAGGACCAAGACAAACTCCTCAGCATCATCCAAGGTTATCATCTCTGTTTGGCTTATATAGCTTTAACAAAAACTTAAAGGGTTAGTTCACCCAAAAATGAAAATTCTGTCATTAATTACTCACCCTCATGTCGTTTCAAACCCGTAAGATCTCCGTTCATCTTCAGAACACAAATTAAGATATTGAACGAAAATGGCGTAGCTGACACAGAACAACATACGCTGTTTAAGTTCAGTGGATACTCTCCAAAATGGTGCCAGGGTGACACAGAGGAGATGAATTGTTGAATGAAGTTTTTTTTTTTTTTTTTTTCTTTGCACACAAAAAGTATTATTGTAGCTTCGTAAAATTACGGTTGAACCCCTGATGTCAAATGGATTATTTTACCAATCTCCTTGCTATGTTTCTGGACCTTGATCATGTAAGGACACTTGCTGTCCATGGGAGGGCCAGAGAGCTCTCAGATTCCATAAAAAATAACTTAATTTGTGTTCCGAAGATGAACGGAGGTCTTACGGGTTTGGAACAACATGAGGGTGAGTAATTAATGACAGAATTTTCATTTTTTGGGTGAACTATTCCTTTAAAGGAAAACGCCACTGTTTTTCCATATTCCAATATGTTTTTCCCTCAACTTAGACGATTTAATACGTACCTCTCCCGTCTCAGTGCGTGCACTTAATCGCTCTAGCGCGTGGCGCCACTATTCTAGTGTTTAGCTTAGCACCATTCATTCCTTAGGATCCAAACAGGGATGAATTTAGAAGCTACCAAACACTTCCATGTTTTCCCTATTTAAAGACGTTTACATGAGTAGTTACACGAGTAAGTATGGTGACACAAAATAAAACGGGGCAATTTTCTAAGCAGATAAAAAATGATAACTATAATGTATGGCGGAAGGGCACTTCGACCTCGGCGCAGTAATATTGGTTCTATTGATGGAAGTTAGAGGGAGAGGGAGAGGGGGAGTTTTTAGGAGTGATGATATTACTGCGCTGAGGTCGAAGTGCTGCGAGAAGAGAGAAGTACTCTTCCGCCATACATTAGTTATCATTTTTTATCCGCTTAGAAAATCGCCACTGTTTATTTTGTGTCACCATACTTACTCGTGTAACTACTCATGTAAACGTCTTTAAATAGGGAAAACACGGAAGTGTTTGGTAGCTTCTAAATTCATCTTTGTTTGGATCCTAAGGAATGAATGGTGCTAAGCTAAACGCTAGCATAGTGGTGCCGCGCGCTAGAGTGATTAAGTGCACGCACTGAGACAGGAGAGGTACGTATCAACTCGTCTAAGTTGAGGGAAAAACATATTGGAATATGGAAAACCGGTGGCGTTTTCCTTTAAAGAAGCATGAATACAAGTGAGAAAATACAAACATTAGTGATCATAAAGGCCATTTTCGTCTTATATTGTGAGAATGAGGTTTACAGGTAATGCCGTTTCAACAGATTCAACAGGAAACCTATAAAATTTCAGTTATTGACAGAAGTCTGTAAAAGGTCAAACTAATGTAAATCTCATTCAAACCCCTAATCAACACAAATCATGGTGTTTCTGTTCAAATCCTGATATCAAGACATCAGCTTGAATGTAAGTGGAATGTCTCCTGAAAAGTTTAGGATGCCTGAGAAAGAAAAAAAAAACACTTAAGAATTTTTCTATAAATATTATATATTTTACATATTTTGATCTTTCAGTCTAGAAATGTGATTACAAAGGAGGATTAATTAATTTAAAACAAATTATTCCAGACTTTAACATAGCAAGAGAAAATATGACACTGTATTAAACATGTTAATGTTGAATCATAGTCTAGATTAAGAGATTTGTTGCAGCTACAATTACTAGTTTTGACACTATTTGCACTTGGAAATGAAACAGTTTTTAATGGATTTTACGTAGAGATATATGAAAATTTGGAAGAAAGAAAAGAATTCTTGGAAGGCTTGCTAAATTGATTCTAGAGCTTATGATTCAGTGCAACTTGATGTAGCTTGCTTCTAAAGCAAAATGAATAATTTGTTCGTTTTCACTTCATCTACCATCATTACAAATCAATTTTATATTATATTATATTATATTATATTATATTATATTATATTATATTATATTATATTATATTGACCCAAAGTTGGGTTGAAATAAATAAATAAATAAATATATATATATATATATATATATATATATATATATATAATTTTATAATTAAAAATTTTATGTAAAAAATTAAGCCAACAGCTGGGTTAGTCCATATTTGACCCAAAGTTGGGTTGAAACAACCCAGCATTTTTTTAGAGTATATGTCTACGGAATTATTTTGAATAGATATTAAATATTAACTCAAGTGCAGTGTCCAATGTACTCCTAGGTGTAAACCACTGTGAGAGGAAGGTATCTCGCTGTGCCAGTGTAAAAAACCTTACTCTGGAAGACCTGTTGACCTTGATGGAGAGTTTACCTGGGGAGAAAGTGAACGAGGAGGATGTTCGAGCCCTGGTCCGCTCCTGTCCCTCACAACATTACATCCTGCAGCTCCTTCACCTGTGGAAGATTCAGAATGGAGATCGGGACCTGGCCAAAGCATTATCTTACAGTCTCCGCAAACTACATTTGAAAGGTGCTCGTCGACCTCTTCTCAAAATTCTGAAGAGGATCAGTCGGATTATTAGTGCGTCAACCATATACCGTATGTATGAGAAGATGATTGTTAACATGATCCAGGACAATACGTGTTTCAAAACCAAACTGTACAATGAGTGATTATACTTTATCAAAGGACAATTGAAACAAGTTATTTAAATGAAGAGAAGTTGTTTATAGTTTTTGACTATTGTGCGCTAAAAGGGGGAAGGGTTAAGTAACTGATTTTTTGTGTGGAAATGTAGACCTTTTTTTATTATTTTCTTGTGGCCTGTTATTTTTGTTTTTTATATTGGACTGAAACTAAGAATTTGAAAGTTCTACAGGAAAGTCAACTTTAATTTAGAATATTGCTTGACCTCCCAAGTCTCTGAAAATAAACCTATATGCTTTAATAAAGTTGTAAATAATGGAATTTGGTCATGAATGTATCATACAGTGGAGAGCAGTTATGTTATATTTAACTGTAATTATATGTTGTCAGATTTTGTTTTGTTTATAACATTTTAAAACGAAAATATTATTTATCAATTTGTCAGAAAACTGGACTCTAGAAATGCAGTATATCGTTTGTTTTTGATTTAAGGATTTAAGTGTAGTTGTGACTGTTTTGAGTAGATATTGATGTTTATCACCACATATTTTCATAATTAAAGTATTCTCAAAATTATAAGGTCTGCCACGATGTAAGAAAATATTTTTATACACTTTGTGTTTTATTGTGGATGCTGAAGACTATTTGTCTATACAGGGACCACTAGAGCTTAAGGCCACCAGTTACCATTTAGTCATCTATTGTTAGCATACCGAAACTTGTACGTTTCTCTTGTTACTTAATGTAGTATAAGGCATCTGTCACTAGCGATGGTGGGGGCCTCGACAAACAAGTGCGCAGGGACCTTGCAGGACCATGTTCTGACCCTGTAACCGTGACAAGCTTGTGAACTCTTTAAAACCGTTTGCGCCGGATAATCAAGGGAGCTAATAACGTAATCGCAATTATAATTTAATCTCTCAGACACCCTAAGATGTGCTTATTGTTTGATGTCCATTTCTCATTCTAATATTTTTTTTTTTTTTTTTTTTTACTGCCAGTGTAAATTTGCTTGTTTTTTCTTTAAAAATGAATTTCTCGTATCAATCACTCTTTGCGTTTGTACGTTATTTGACTCTTCACTATTCTGCTTGTATTATATTCATTGAGAATATGAAGGTATCATACAGAAAAATATTAAAATATAGTAGGAAGCAGTTAGTGTGACCACTGGAAAAATAAGAATCCAACAAGCATCTATGTATAAACACACCCAATCCATTAGAAGAGGAAATGACTAAATAAAACAACTGAGAATAGTATGATACATGAGAGAAGGAGCATGGTGTACAGTATAAAAGGGCTTGTTTCTGTTTTACAGGTTTAGTATTTACTTTAGATCTTACTTTATCTTTCCAAATCCTTTGGAAATCAAAGATGAGTGATGACTGATGAGTTATGAATGGGAAAATGTTCGTCAGACAAATGGTATAAACATCGCAATTAATTCCCATGAAAATACTAAAGTTTGAACGTCTCCCTCCTTTTAGATCCTGCCTCCTGCCTTTGAAACCTAAGTTTGTCAAGATGTACTTAACATCCCAGCTTGTGAAAACTTGTCAATATCAATTCTTAGTTCTTGTATTTCCATTTAGCTTTGTCATTCCTCCCTTTTTTGCTTAAAAACAACTACATAACAGGCTTCTACCTTCCTGTGCAACATTGTACTGATTCCAAATTTAGATGGAAGTTTGGTGGTCTGTTGTAGATTTTAGCTTAACTGTTTACTTCTGTTCCTTTCTTTGTAAGAAATTCTTTTAAACAGTCAATTAATAAGACAATTAATGAAAATTAGACTTTTTTTCACATAGTACTCACATGTTATGGCTGTCATTGCTTTCGGTTTCATTGATATTTACCACTGAGAAGTCAAATGGCCTTAACAAAGAGCTGTGCATGAATTGAATTTGCATCTATGATATATCAGAAAATAGATTAGACCATTTTAAGTGGAACATGTGAGACCTAATCATAGATCACAAATTCATAAAGATTCATTTGTTGATCAGATAATATATTACTGGAAGCAATATGGCAATTTAATTTTTATTTCCCTGGATAATGTAAAATGGTTGTATGGTTCTCTATATCCTCATAATGTATTAATTGGGTGTTGGGTAGTCATGCACAAACTTCTCTGCAGTCCAGCCTCTGTGTGGGTGTGGATACATTTAAAGAGATGAAAGCCCTTAGTTTTTTTCAGAACGAGAAAATAAAATGGGTCATATTTATGTAAGTACAGTAGAATAATACAATTATTAGAACATAAATTCAATTTGTAAATATTTTGTGTTGTAAATCTATGGTAGATCTATGGTACTAAAATAGTAATCTATGGTAATTAATTATATTAGAGAATGCTCAATTGCACTTCAAATATAGTGTACTTACACTGTACATACAGTGAAAAGAAGGTAGTGAGTAATATTAGGTAACTACCATTTCACACAGTTCTGGAACTATGTACCGAAATGCCTGTATTGCAGGACTTTCTGCGTGGGAAATCAGTACATTAAGCAAAATGCTCTGCTACTAACAATAGAGTTTGCCAGTGTAAAGAAGGCTATTTTTGACAAGCCAACTTCTGCATCAAGCACGTGGAGTGTCCATATGGATACGGTGTCCAGCGGAATGGTATTTTAGACGTTTCTGGGGTATTATGTTTTTCTGTGTTTTTGTTTCTAAATTACGTTAGTGAAACATTTTTAATGTGTCTATAGGTACCTTACACCGTGATACAAAATGTGAGAGGTGTGTGCAAGGCACCTTTTCTGCAGTCACGTCCTCAACATCGCCTTGCGTAAAACACACCAATTGGAAAATGATGGATCTTGATAGGGTGCTGAGGGGAACCGGCTGGCATGATAACATATGCTCAACATGTGAAAATCTCCAGAATGATGGTAAAGTGTCTAATTGGTCATCGATTCCAAGTCATACATAATTCATATGTAATTTTTAGCCGACTTGGACCCTTGAATGTTTTTACATTGTGGTATTCTGAGCTGCAGAGGACAGCAGAATTAAAAGACATTTACACAAGCATACTTTGTGCTAAGATTCTCTGGTGCACCCACCTAGTCAATTACTAAACACAAAGTAAAATAGAAATATCAAGGATTCCAGAGAGTTGTATGGAAATAGTTGTATAAACATTCTTAAATTTGCTTAGTGTTACCAAAAAAAAAAATAAATAAAAATAAAAAAGGGTTTGGAATGACATGGCTAAATAATAAAACAATATTCGGTAACACTTTACAATAAGGTTCATTAGTTAACAACATTAGTTAACATGAACTAAGAATGAATTAATCTTAGTTGATGTTAATTTCAGAATTTACTACTGCATTATTAAAATTTCAAGTTGTGTTTGTTAACATTAGTTAATGCACTATGAACTAACATGAACTAACAATGAACGACTATATTTTTATTAACTAAAGTTAACAAAGATGAATAAATAGTGTAATAAATGTATTGATCCTTGTATGTTCATGTTAGTTAATACATTAACTAATGTTAACAAATGACACCTTATTGTAAAGTGTTACCCAAAATTCTTATTTTAACATTTTATTTTTGATGTAACTATTTAAATAGCTGTTTTAAGCTTATTTATATAATACAGAAAAATGTGTGAACATGAAGACTAAGTCACTGCCTGTTTATTTGTGATGTCACACTGCCACACTGTCTTAAAATGCAGCATTATTATTCCAGTTCTTCATGTGACAGAGCAAAGAGTCACTATGGTTCATTTTGGGAGTTCCACCAGAATGTGGCTTGAATTATCTTTTTAGTGGTTCAGAGTACCACATTTCACTTCTCTTTCACCATTCTAAACAAGTGCAGAAACCATTAGAGGGAGTTCAAGCAGCTAGCTTACCATAAATGGAAGCAAGAATGTTTCTGAGTATTTAAACTGTAAGTCACATGGACAACTTGTAGGTATTATGAGGCTTAGGTCACTAAGCCATTAAAAGTGCCCTTTGATGACACATCAGACTTGTTCCTCTTACCTTTTTTGCATGTCTGTCTCTGTCTCCCTTTGTCCCCTTCTCTAGTGTAATTGAGCTAACATCTTTTTTTAAACCACCAGGGGAACTCCATGTTTAGTTTCCACCTTTCCTTTGTGAGGTCCTTTTTTTTTTTTCTTTTTTTTTTTCTTTTTTTTTTTGACCTGAGGCCTATGCTAAAATTAAAAACTAAGGAAGAAGTGAAAGTCATATTTTCACAGCAGGACTTTCCCCTGGAAACAGGCCTCAGTTGCAGTTACATGTGAGCCAGCCTTCTGCTGAGGTTGTTTCAGGGTTAGTCTTGTTGTTACTTGGTGCTATATACTTCCTGATTGTAGACAGACACTTTTGACTAATTATGATTAATTTCATTATTACTATAACTATTGGAGCATTTGTTTCTGTTTCACATATAATTGTGAGCTATTTCACATAACGGATATTGAAATATAGTAAAAAAGAAAACATAATAGCTGAATTAAAAAAATACCTAATTTAAAAGTGTATATATGTTTAATTATTACAGTTTTTCTCAATCAATTTGACACTTTTTTTCCAATGCAATATACTTGTTCTCAAAACAATTAGCACAGCCATCCAAACACATGGATGGCTGTCTTAACCAAACAGTTCAACTTTATTGCAAAATGAAGCACTACAATTTTTTCTAGTAATGCATTTATTAAAAGTAAATATTAACATCAAATCTATAGGTGTGTTCTCTATTGATTATAAAACACATGCAGCTGTAGATGCACAAATATGCTAATGAAAATACACGTTTATTGTAATTCTTCAACAGGGAGTTTTGATTTATATATACTGAGTATATCTAAACGAAATAAAAATTGTTACCCAACACCTGCTATCATCCATGAGGAAAAACTAATTGCCCCTTTAAACTTAAAATCTGTTTGTGCCACCTTTAACAGCAAGAACTGCAAACAAACTGATAATGTACTCGGTTACAAACGTAACCTCGGTTCCCTGAGATACAGGAACGAGTACTGCGTCTTGCTAGACGCTTATAGGAAAAAGTCCTTTTTCTCCTGACTGAAGACATTTTAATCATGCAGTGAAACTGCACGGCCATTGGTTCGTGCAGTACCTTTTAATAACGAACCAATGGCTTGGCAGCAGTGCTGCACAAACCTATGACTGCGAAGCCCGCCAAAGCCCGCCAGAATGGGCGGAGTCATCTGGCTATATAAGCGGCCGCTTCGCTGTAGGATTCAGGTCATCTTTGATTGAAGCGACGACCGAGGCGTGCAGCTGCAAGGCACGGCTAGCAACGCAGTACCCGTTCCTGTATCTCAGGGAACCGAGGTTACGTTTGTAACCGAGTATGTACTTACTCGTACTGCGTCTTGCTAGACGCTTATGGGAACAGTACAATCACGCAGTGCCAATGCAGAGGAACGACTAATGGTAACCCTTGTTCTGGGCACCGTAGGGCCCAAGGAGACAAGGATAAAAACCCCACAGACTAACAGGTTTCACCCGGCCTGAGTAACCGTTCCTAGAAATTCGCACAGCCTCAGCCATATCGGGGCCAAGAGCACGCGAACAAGTCATTTGATGAGCTTGGTACCATGTCCAATCTCATTAATCTTTTCCAATATGTAAGAAGCTGTCCCAAGAAGCTGTGGTTTACAGTGAATTTATAACAGCTAAGGGGCATTGAACGTTGTTAAAACCCATATTGACACAAAAATTGACACATAAAACATGGCTTCACGGGGCTTATTGCTTTTATAAAGTGGTTATTCCATATATTTAGTAAGGTTTCACAAAATAAAGCAGAGCAAATAAGTGTAATGATATTAAAATAAAAACAGTATTCTTCCACCAAACAATGTAGTTCCTTAGAAACAGTTGTGGTTGGAACCTATGGTTGGAACAAAGTGGTTACCAAGCAACACACAAAGTAAACAAAGGTGTAGGTTTGCAGTGTAATTTACAACAGCTTCAAACATGGCTCAACCAATCAGAATCAAGGACCGGAACTATCCGTTTTATAAACTGAATTTTACCTTTTATGGGCACTGTTTACCTTTATAAAGCCATTTTTTTCTAAAAGTGTGCATCACCTTTTGAGTCGCTCTCTTTTTTTTTTTTTTTTTTTTGCATTTAATGTCAATAAGACATTTGGGCTGTTAACGAGCAAATGAAGTCAAAATTCATCTTTGCAATGCAGAAGAAATAGAAGTTGCATCCAAATGGCATTTACACACTGTTTAATGCAGCTCAGAAGGGCCTTGTAATGCTTTAACCTGCAGTTACAAATGCATAAATAATGTTTTGCTATTTTAAAAATAAAATGTTGACAACTGATGTTTGAAATTAATTTACAAAATTAAAAGATACTTTAAATGTGAAATTAAAACCAACAGCAGGTGGCAGCAAGTCACTGTTAATAAGTGAGTCATTTCGATTGAACCAAATCACAGGAACGAAACACTGTCATGTTGTTCAGACGCAAAACAGTGCTGTGGCTGTGTTTGGATTTATTTTTGTTGTCGAAATAGAGCAAAAACAGGCAACATGCTGTCTAAAACATAAGTCTCTTAATTAACTTCTTGCTTATTGAACTGTTGTAAAAATCCTTTGTAATCATGCTGATTTTTGGAGAGAAAAAAACAGCACTCTACTGTGATATTGATTACAGTTTTTTACAATCGCTATGACAAATTTTTCAATACTTTTAACAATTTTCCTAAATTCTTAACGCAGTTGGCACAACATCCGTTTGTATAGGCTATACAATTAATGCATTTCTTGTTGCTTTGACACAAACTGCATGCAGTTAACACTTCTTTTACACCCAAGCTCAACCAAGACCAAAACAATGGATTTTTACTACCAAATTTACATATGCTTTCTCACTATATGTCAGAACAGATAACATCATTTTCTAAACCTAATGTATAGGCTAAAGTCAAAGTGAACCACTGTTCATATTGTGAATTTGAAACACAAAAATCCCATTTTTCATTCGTTAATGAGAAACAGCTGCTTGCAAATATATAATATTATGCAAATATATAAATCACAGCTGATTCCCATCTAGGAAACACACTCAGGTGTTGAGGTTCTTTCAATCACATGACCATACAGTATACAGTAAAAGAGGACCTCTTTGGGCTGATCTAGTGTGGAAAAGTGCACTACTGCATAAATGTGAGATTTTAGAACACCTGTACGAAAGACTGGTGCCAGAGGTAGAAAGGGGACAGGTGGGAGACCACTTGTCAATATATGTGATCGCATGGAACAATGTGGCATTCCACCATTCCCGTGCAGTCAGAGACTGGTTTGACACCCATCCGAGAATGATGTCCATTTTCCTTGCCCCTTACTCCACTTTCCTCAACATCATTGAGGAGTTTTTCTCAACCTGGAAGGTTTTTAACCAAATGTCTCTCCTAGATGCAATGGATGCTGCATGCCAAGACATCACAGCTGAACACTGCCAGGGGTGGATAAGACATACCAAAAGATACCTTGCCAGAGAAGAAGATATCAGGTGTGATGTGGATGAGAACATGTGGGCAAATGCAGAAGATATAAAAAGATTAGAACATGACTTTTTTATTTATATTTTACAGTTTTTTACGATCGCTATGACATTTTTTTCAATACTTCTAACAATTTTCCTAAACTCTTAACACACCAACACACCTACAACACACAATTGACAAAACAGTTAATTTCATGCTCAAAATCACACATTGCAAACTAAACTCCTACACTAATTTTCAAATTACAATAATACACTAACACAATTGATTTTGACACATGTTTGCAGTGTTTTGGTATATGTAGTCATCTACCAAAACACTGCAAACATGTCTCAAAATCAAATTATTATTACAAAACACTAACACATGTTCTCTTCCAACAGGAACATTTAGTCAATCATAGCACAATATCATAAAAACACTAACATCAAATGGAATTACAGAAACTGCATTATTTTAGGTGTCAGGTCTGACCTTATACAGTAGACAGTATATTGCATTCTATATATTGCATATTGCATTGCAATCTATGATCACATAGATTGTTTTACAGTACAGTTTCTTTTTTTTTTGGGTTTAGTAAATGCATGTATTTTGCTGCAGAAATTCAATACAAAAATTGAATGACCCATCTCAGAGTAGCTTTACAGAATGAACGGTTTATGGGGGGAAAAAGAGACAGAGACAGAATTGCTCCAGTAAAGGCTTTATTTGCAACAGGACATTAGAAAAACAAGAAAAAACAAGAATGCAAGAAAACAAAAAACAAAAAAAAAATGCAATATAGCTGTCATTTACAGTATTTTGTGAAAATACAAAATATACTTACAGAAAAATCCACAGAAGAATTAAAAAAATAAATAAATGTAATCTGCCCGGTCTTCTGCATTTGGCCACATGTTCTCATCCACATCACACCTGATATCTTCTCTGGCAAGGCATCTTGGGAAGAATCTTTTGGTATGACTTATCCACTCCTGCAATGTTCAGCTGTAATGTCTTGGCAATCAGCATCCATTGCATCCTGGAGGGACCTTTGGCCTTGTGGACAATGGTCAAAATCTATCCATCTCCAGGCTCAGAAAAACTCCTTAGTGGGGTTGAGGTAAGGGGAGGCAAGGAAAGGAGACATCATTCTCGAATGGGTGTCAAACCAGGCTGTGACTGCACTGGGAATGGTGGAATGCCACATTGTTCCATGTGATCACGCAAGTGGTCGCCCATCTGTCCCCTTTCTCTGGCACCAGTCTTTGGTGCAGATCTTCTAAAATCTCACATTTATGCAGGAGTGCACTTTTCCACACAAGATCAGCCCAAAGAGGACGTCTTTTACTGTATATCAATATGGACATGCGATTGAAAGAACCCCAACACCTGAGTGTGTTTCCTAAATGGGAATCAGCTGTAATTTATATATTTGCATAACTTTGATCAGCTGTTTCTCATTAGCAATGGAATAAAATAAAGGGGATATATTTGTGTTTCACAATATGAACAGACTTTAGCCTATAAGTTAGGTTTAGAACATGATGTTATCTGTTCTGACATATAGTGTGAAAGCAAATTTGGCAGTAAAATTACACTGTTTAGGTCTTGGTTGAGCTTGTGTGTAAAAGAAGTTCAAGCATTTTAAATTTGTGTTAACTGTATGCATTTTGTGTCAAAGCAACAAGAAATGTGTTAATTGAATAGCCTACACAGACAGATGTTGTGCTAATTGCGTTGAGTTTAGGAAAATTGTTAGAAGTATTGAAAAAATTGTCATAGCGATTGTAAAAAACTGTATTCTTCTGTGGCTTTTTCTGTTTGTATATTTTGTTCTTTCATATAATAAATGTATTGCATATTTTTATCTTGCAGTAATGTCCTGTTGCAAATAAAACCTTTACTTCAGTAATTCTGTCTCTGTCTTCTTTTTTCACAAACTTTATATTCTATAAAGCTACTCTGAGATGGGTCATTCATTTTTTGTATTGAATTTTTGTAGCAAAAGAAAAAAAATGCATGCACTTACCAAACCAAATGAAACAAAAATGTAGAAAGGCTTCAAAAAAACTGCAAAACACAATTAATGATCAATACAATATAGTATTGTATAAGGGCAGATCTGACACATATAAAATTATGCCGTTTCTGTAATTCCGTCTGATGTTAGTGATATTGTGCTATGATATTGTCCTATGATTGACTAAATGTTCCCGTTAGAAAAGAACATGCGTTAGTGTTTTGGAATAATTATTGATTTTGAAACATGTTTGCAGTGTTTTGGTAGACATAGTGTATTGTTTTAGTGTATTTTGAGAAAATTAGTGTTGGAGTTTACAATGTGTGATTTTGAGCATGAAATTAACCGTTTTGTGAATTGTGTGTTTTAGGTGTGTTATTGTGTTAAGAGTTTAGAAAAATTGTTAGGAGAATTGAAAAAATTGTCATAGCGATTGTAAAAAACTGTAACTGTATGAAATTATGTAAATATATACATTTTCTGCCCCATATCTTGAATTTTGTGATCATTCTATATGCATTTTAATAGACTGAATCATACAGTGAAAGAACGCATTCAAAGTGCGCACACGCACTAATCTAATAGGATAATATGCTGTAATAGTAGTCCAACGAATCGTTCAGTTTGTAATGTGTGGCCGCATCACTACCTTGGGTGTGCATTATTTTTCTAATAATTCAACGGCCCGTCGTCAATTATTCCTTACTTATTGATTTTGCCTTTCATTTACATCTGGGAGAGAATTCCATTGCATTTTATCTACACTAAATATTTGCTGCGCTTGCATCATAGTGGAAATAAAATGGAAGAAAGTTGAATCCATGCTTGAAAGCCTTTGTGGCTGGTGGTGTTGTTCTGGACCACATCAACAATGCTCCTTTTCCATTCAGAATAATCTTGATGGTCCACCTGAATGTTCTCATATTTACAGTAAATTCTGGAAAATGTTTGGACAGTACAGTAAATAACAGAAGTTTTCCCAGAGGATTAAAAATCTGTACTATCAACAATCATAGTACAACACATTATAAGTGTTTTGACATAGTACCCCCACCCTAATTAATTAGGGTAATTCTGATGTCATTTGAAATTCATCTGCACCTTCTACTTCTCCTTCCACCCTGTTGTCCACTTCCTCTTTGTCCATGTCTTCTTACAGTTTCTCCTCTTACTCTTTCCACTACACCAGTGCCCTCCTCTCTACTCATCTCTTCTCCTCTCCTCTTTTCTCACATTTCCCTCTCTGCTCACCTCTTTCTACCCGTTCCACTCTTTTTCTTCTCTTTCTCATTACACCCCTTTCTCTACCCACTCCACCACCTTATAGCCTTACACCTTTTTCTAAACGATTAGGAAAACTGTATTTCCTGTGTTGAGTGTATGATTAACCGAATAGTTATCAATTTAGGGGCAATCGAAAATATACCATGTTCTGTTACCATGAGTTTTGTTTGTTGTGTTTGGACAAACGGTACATAAATGTTTGTGATTTGTGTAAACGTTTTTTTCAGATATTTTAAAGTATTGGTTGGTTGTATTAACTATTGTGAAAACATTTGAGAGTTTTGTGCACATTGTTTTGAGAAAATTATTTGCATGATTTGTTATTTATATGAAGTGAATAAAAACACTCAATCTTTTTAGGACAATTTCAAAGTATTCAGATCACTGTGTTAACTGTTTTGAGAACAGTGAACTGAGTTTGGAGAAATGTGTCAAATCGATTGAGAAAAACTGTAATACTGTGTGCCATACCTGCATGATCAAGACTGTTCTGCAAGGTGTACGTAAACTTAAGATAACATGCGTATTTAAAATTGACCTGACCAGTTTCAAAGATGAAGAAAAGCGGGGATTAAAGTCTAAAACCTGACTTGAAATAACCTAACAAATCAGTTGGGACTAATGCGGTTTCATAAACAACACACAACCAAATAAGGAACGCACTGCCAATAGCACGGACCACAACGGAAATGTTTCAAGGGGACCCCAAAAAGTGATGGACCCGGCTGGGATTTGCTTAATTGTGCAGTGGCTATCCGCTCGTCCAAGCCTCTACAGCACTAGCTAAATCTCTCGTATTTTCGATATGCTGCAGTGCTGTGTCCCTTGTTGTTTGAATCGATCTGAGTTCAAAAAATCTATGCAGTTGTCATTCTACTGATTTCCTTGCAATGAGAAGAGGAAGTGGCTGCAGTTGATAAGGTAAGTGATATTCTTAAACAAACAAACAAAAAAGGAAAAAAAAATTTGGTGCTTACGTTGCCACATTGGTCTCTATCAACTATTGGTTATAATGATGATTCAAAGTAATGTTACATACAAACAATATTAACTTAAAATATGTATAGCTTACTTTATAGTGCATAATAATACACAGAACATAAATTCTTAAACTTGACAAACTAATAATTAAACAAAGAAAAACTTTTGGTGCTAACGTTAGTTGGTGCTAACGTTGGCACCTGGGTCTAACATCAACTATAGTTTTAAACTAAGATTAAACTAAGTACACACAAACAATATTAACTTAAAATATGTATAGCTTACTATAAAATTGTTTTCCATTTTGGACCACATCCCATACCAATTCAGGAAAAAACATCAACAAGATACTTAAAGTATGTGTGTCTTACAAATTTGCGAACGCCTATTCTCCATGAAATTCAATGAATGAACTCATTGTCATGTTAAAGATACGTGCGTTATGAATGGTTGAATAACACTGATGTATTAAAAAATGCATTTCATTAAAAGATCACAAAACCCATCATTTCATTAAAAGATCACAAAACTCCAGATAAATGTGTTGTTATTCTTTGTCCATTTTCTTGTCGAAAATGTTACTGTGTTCACACCATACAATACTGTCCCAATACAAAAAACAATACAGAATGTAGTATATAGTACCATAAATAAGTGCAGATAAATAAACTTACTATAGAATAGAATGTTTGGCAGGAAACAATCTTTATAAAATGTTTCCAAAATGTCAATGTTAACAGCCCATTTTGGGTCTTCTTTGAGCACTGGTATGATGACAAGTTCAAGAGGACTCCACACAATTATGTCACATCTCTTAGCTCTGATCAAGTGTAGGTTGCCAGTAGGAACCAGTCGCCTAATCCAACTCCAGAAAAAAGTCCCTACTTTCTGCTGCCTACATGATAGTCTTGGTTCTGGCAGACCACGGACACTTCACCTCAACAATACAATGTTCAGATACTGCCCCGTCTGGAGATCCGCCAAGGAAGCCACTGTCAGAGAGGAACAGTCCCCTCTCCTGGATGACCACACCAGTGCACTCAGTGTATTCCTGCTTTGCCCTCGGCTCATGGAGGATTCCCCAATCACATGCCTTGGAGGGGAAAAAAAAGCATACCATGTTTTTTTTCAAAATGCTTACACACAATTTTTGAAACTATAGCTCCATTTCTCAAAACTCTACACACAAAACCACAAAACACATACACAACATACAAAACATCACACACATCTTGCAAAAGCAAACACTTCTTTGAAAACTGTTTTAACTCTTCTAAAAATGATATTTTTGCCTAGTAACTACATACAAACATAAAATAATTAGCCATATACACGCCAGACTACACACAGATGTGAAAAATGTAAAACACTACTCTCGTGTGTCTTTTGCTTGTTCAGAGTGCAGTGGACCACAGGAGCTTGTCACAGCACTCACACATACTATACATGTATGCTGCATATACAGTATGTATGACTGTTTTACACAGTTATGCAACTGAACTGAATCAATACTGAACTGACTTGAGCTGTAGAATGACACTATTGACTTGTCAGAGATGCTTTACAGCAGAATGTGAATTTGATACTATTGTAAAGCTGCTGTGAAACAATCTATATTGTATAAAGCACTTTAGAAATCAAGTTGACTTTCTGACTTGGCTTGTATGCATGTTCAGGATAGATAGATAGATAGGTAGATAGATAGATTAGATAGATAGATAGATAGATAGATAGATAGATAGATAGATAGATAGATAGATTACTGAATATGCTCACAATACAGACGCATATTCAGTGTGTGTGTGTGTGTGTGTGTGTGTGTGTGTGTGTGTGTGTGTGTGTGTGTGTGCACGTTTTTGTGACAAATGAGGAAATAAATTTGTATAATGACAAGGGTATGACATAGGTATTACAAGGAGAAGGTGACTTTTCAGGACATTACCCCATGTCCCCACTTTTCAAAACGCTTATAAATCACACAGAATGGAGTGTATCCACTTAAGACCCTGTGGCCTCATATGAGGACATTATGTTTTAGTGTATTTCTCTGAGACTCTACATGCCACAGTTTTAAGACTGGATGTCCTGTACAGAGCACATTCAGGGCTTTTCAGAGATACCAAATTATTGGATGTTTCACTATGACCACTCCCTCTCCTTGGTCTTCAAAAATGTCTGAAATTAATTTAGTGACACTCTTATGGAAATATGACTCTCACTCTTATGTGTCATAAATCAACATCTCAGGAAAATGTTATGGGATTTCAAATCAAAATATGACTTTCTGTTACGAAACAGGACGTTGATTTCATACATTTCCTCACATGAGGACACCGGGACTAAAAGCATGCTTATTATCCATTTTGGGAGACATAACAAATGAATAGGGAAATAAATTACATTTCAATATTCTATGAAATATTATATACAATTATGAAAATCTTGTCAATTATTACTCTCATTATTACACTTCTTTTTTCATTACACGTTGCCCCAAAAACACATTAATATGCAAATTAGATTTAGTTTATATATACATTTTTTATAATGAGAAAACCCGTTTATGACCATTTTACACACATTTTGCAGAAAGAAAAATGGTATATCGAATCATTCTGTTATAACATAGTTGAGAATCATCTTTATACAAAATTTGGTAAAAAAAAAATAATAATAATAATAATAATAATAATCTTAAACTAAAAATGTATTTGGTGATTTAAAAAATCTATTGTTTTTGCCTATGCATGTTCATTCATGTAAGAAATTGAGTCCCATTGAGACACAGCATAACTTTTGAATGAAATATTTTATTTATTTTTTATTTATTTATTTTTTTTACATTATTTGTAATGCTCTAAACAATGTAAAGACGTGAAAAAAAACTAATTTTTTCCTAAAACTTTTTCTCGGGTCTTAAGAGGGTATTGAAAATCTGAAATAGCACAAAGTTTCCTGTAAGGGGTAGGGTTAGGTGTAGGGTTGGTGTAGGGCAATAGCACATACAGTTTCTACAGTATAAAAACCATTACGCCTATGGGATGTCCCCACTTTTCACAAAAACAAACGTGTGTATGTGTGTGTATACACACACACACACACACACACACACACACCCTGAATATGCATATAAGCCAAGTCAGACAGTCAGCTTTATTTATAAAGCGCTTTGTACAATATAGATACAGAAACAGAAATGGAAGGGGGTGAAAACATTTCCTTCTTAAAAAAACGAGTTTTGATTACTAAGTGAACAAATTATGTATGTGTTTTCACATATAATTGTTGTGTGCAGGTCATCAGTAAATGAGTCTACCATAAAAATGGCAGTGTTTCCCAAATTGAATAAAAGAGCTTTTAGTTTTGAATGATGTAATGTAGAGAACTGTGTTTAGAATTTTGCGCAAAGTTTGTTTTACAATATCAAACTGAGTTTAAAGCATGTAATGTGCTTATAGTTTTGCAGACTTGGTCTAAAGATTAGGTATACGAGTGAATGGTTCCACTAAATGGGCCTCAAGTATCACTTTTAGTCTCTAAGCTATTTTTTTTAACTGTAATATTGTATCTGCAGTCTGCAGTTTCAGTTTCCCTTTGTAAATGATGAGTATAGACCAATGTTTCTCAACACAGGTCCTGGAGAGCCCCCAACACTGCACATTTTGCATGTCTCCCTAGTCAACTCATCAGGTCATTAGAAGAAACTGTAGGACCTGAAATGTGTGAATCAGATAAGAGGAGACATGCAAAATGTGCAGTGTTGGGGGTCTCCAGGAACTGGGTTGAGAAACACTGATATAGACAAATATATCTGCAGATATCGACTGTTATCTCCTTGACATGCAGGCAGCAGAACGCGTGCATGCGTATGCTAATTAACAGTCATCTGTAGTCCTTTCGGTGTGTTCACACACAGCTTTTTTTCCCCAACGCAGGCAACAATACAAGTCGAGAGAGTTCACTTTGACAGTTCTAGTTTAACTAGCATTAGAGTTTTTTTTAATGCACTTCCTTACCATAATGGGTTCTTTACTTGCCCAACTGTGGCTGCCTCAATCTGCTGCTTCTCCTCATCTGTGACAGCAAGTGATAACAGAACATAAAGAGCCTTGTCCTCTGCTTGGGCATAACCTGGGCAAGTTACCAGCCCATCAAATGTCTTGACAGGGAGAGTCTAAACTTAAAATGTTAAGCACATGGTGTCAGATATTTACATCTAGTGTCTATTCATTTCATTACAATGATCTAACGGCAGTGATACAGCTGCTCATTACAATTGATACAGCTGCTCAAAATGCTACATAACTGTTGTATTACTCTTGAAGCATAGTTTTTTATGGAAAATGATGAACAATATTAAATGTTTAGATTATGAAAGTGAAGCAACTGAGGACTGAGTATGATCAGGTATGATCAAGTTTCAAAATGTTTGTTGTTAGGAGAAAAAAAAAAAATCCAAAAAAATTCTATATCATTGTTATCAGTATTTGATTTTCCTACAATACAGTAAATGTCTTTTTAGAGGGTGATAGAGCTGGAATCTGATGAAAACCATTCATATTTTTGAATGAGGCAAGCTTTACCCTGGCCATGACATGGAGGAGAGGTTGAGAGCCCAGCGGTTGAGAGGGGCCCAGAACAGGCCTTGTATGGTGTCTGGGTACCTAGTAGCGCTACCCAACCCGTCTCGCTGGCTCCTGTGGACCATCTGACTCAGCTATGCGATTCAATTCGCCCGACATCCTCCCAAGTTCAGAGGCATCCACTTCACTTCAGTGAAGGCGGCAGATGCCCCTGTCTTGCTTGCAGAGATCGCAGTCGCAGGCGAAGGATGCGATAGAGCCGGTCCCTCCAGCCGATATGAGGATGGGGTTTTACAGCCCTTACTTCATTGTACCCAGAACATGGTGGGTTAAGGCCAATCTTGGATCTGCATGTCTTGAAAGTGAAAGTGAAAGTGACGTGACATGTGGCCAAGTATGGTAACCCATACTCGGAATTAGTGCTCTGCATTTAACCCATCCTAAGTGCACACACACAGCAGTGAACACACACCTGGAGCAGAGGGCAGCCATTTATGCTGCAGTGCCCGGGGAGCAGTTGGTGCTTTGCTCAAGGGCACCTCAGTCGTGGTATTGAGGGTGGGAGAGAGTGCTGGACATTCACTCCCCCCCACCTACAAGTCCGATTCTCTAACCATTAGGCCACGACTTCACAAACTCTCGTTCAAGATGCTCACGCAGAAGGGCATCTTTGGGTGCATCCGTCCCCGAGATTGGTTTGCAGCAATCGACCTGAAAGATGCATACTTCCATGTGTTGATCCTTCCGCACCACAGGCCATTCCTGCGGTTTGCGTTCGAAAGACGGGCATATCAGTACAAGGTCCTGCCTTTCGGGCTGTCCCTGTCACCCCGTGTCTTCACGAAAGTTGCAGAGGCAGCCCTTGTTCCTTTGAGAGAACAGGGCATTCGCATTCTCAACTACTTCGACGACTGGCTCATACTAGCTGTCTCAGGATCAGTTGAGCGAACACTGGGACTTGGTGCTCTCGCACCTCAGCCAGTTTGGCCTTCGGGTCAAACTCTCCCCGATGCAGAGGATCTCTTTTCTCGGTATGGAGTTGGACTCGGTCGAATAGACAGCACGCCTCACGCAGGAACGTGCTCAGTCGGGGTTGAACTGCTTGAATACGTTCAAGAGCAGGATGGCGGTCCCACTGAAACAATTTCAGAGGCTCCTGGGGCATATGGCAGCTGCAGCGGCAGTCCCGCCACTGGGGCTGCTTCATATGAGACTGCTTCAACACTGGCTCCATGGCCGAGTCTCGAGGGCGTGGCAACGCAGCACTCACCAGGTCCAAGTCACACCGGCCTGCCGCCGAACCTTCACCCCGTGGTCAGATCTCCATGGCCTTTACCCTCCTGGGACCTGACTCTAGTGCTCAGAGCACTATAGCAGGGCCCATTTGAGCCTTTGCAGACAGTTGAGCTGAAGTTTCTATCAATGAAAACTCTGCTCCTGCTTGCACTGGCCTCCATCAAGAGGGTAGGAGATTTGCACGCGTTTTCGGTTGACGATTCGTGCCTAGAGTTTGGGCCGGCTGACTCCCAGGTAATCCTGAGGCCCCGGCTATGTGCCCAAGGTTCCCACTACTCCCTTCAGGGACCAGGTGGTGAGCCTGCAAGTGCTGCCCCCAGAGGGGCAGCTTGCTTGTCCCGACCGAGCATTGAGATACTACATAGACAGGACGCAAAGTTTCAGGATCTCAGACCAGCTCTTTATCTGTCACGGAGGCCGGTAGAAGGGAATCCCATCTCTAAGCAGAGGATGGCCCACTGGATAGTGGATGCCATCACCCTGGCTTATCAGGCACAGGGTGTGCCCTGGCCATTCAGGTTGAGAGCTCACTCTACTAGAAGTGTTGCATCCTCCTGGGCGCTGGCTCGTTGCACCTCGCTGGCAGATATTTGTAGAGCTGCAGGCTGGGCGACCCCCAACACGTTTGCTAGATTCTATAGCCTTCGTGTGGAGCCAGTGTTCCTGTGTTCTCACCTCAAATGAGTAGAAGCACTGAGAGGCCCCGGCTTCGGGTCGGCTTGCTAAAACCGCTCCAGAGAGTCCGTACTGTAAACCCTGTCGAGCTCCTCCGTCCCCTCGGCAGCCAGACGTGGCGGAGCGTCCGGCGCCAGGCCCTCACTCGATGAATCCGTGAGAACCGTTAGAGGGCTGGGTTCCACATGTAGAGACCTAAATGGATCCCATATGTGTAAATTATACGGTATAACTCCAGAGTCCGTGTTTCCCTGGCAAACCTTCTGCCATTTTCCAAGAGGGTTACAATCACCTCTAATCTTCCATATGCACTTAAACGGTTGTTCATATGTGTAAGTGCTTCTGAACCTCCTTCGGGAAGGATGGGGCTTCCGCAGCATTCCTGTTCCAAGTGGAATGGGTACGTTTTCCCAGTGTTATCCAGTCTTACTGAGTGGGTAGTGCCATAGCAACAGTAACTGATCTTCTCGTGGTAAGCCCCGACCTATGGTAGGGATCCCAATTCGTCGGTCACCGACGTGACTTGGAGTGACCGACTGAAAGGGAACATCTCTGTATGTATGTAACCCTCGTTCCCTGAAGGAGGGAACGGAGACATCATATCACGTCGCCACAGCTTCTGTACCACCGCTGAGCGGCAGGGTCACCGGCACAGCTCAGCGAAAACCTGAATATGTGCTGCACCTGCTGCCTACTTATACTCACGCTGTGATCAGTGGCAGCTGGATGCAATCATCGCATGCAAATGTGCATTGGTTCGTTTAGTTACACTCGAAGTGGATTGGTTGCACTAAGCAAGATCCCAATTCGTCGGTCACCGACGTGACGTCTCCGTTCCCTCCTTCAGGGAACGAGGGTTACATACATAACCGAGCCGTTCCTCACTGCTCTTCTATGTTTTTTTCAACCCTGTCTTGTGGGTTTGGCCACATGCAGGTTCTCATCCACATCATAATGGATGTTTTCATTAGTTAAACATCTTGGAAAAAAATCTTCTGGCATGGCAAATACAGGCCTGACATTGGTCTCCTGTGATGTCATTGCACGCATCATCTATGGCCTGGAGAAGAGGGACTTGTTTGTGAGGCCTATTGTGAACCTTCCACCTCCATGTGGAGAAAAACTCCTCAGTCGGGTTACAGTAAGGAAAGGGGAGTATGGGGGTAAATACAAGGTGATAAACTTTGGATGGGCCTGAAACCATGATTGCTGTCAGTTGCGAGGAATTCTGGGCCCATTGCACTGATTTTGCTATGGGGCCCCTCAAAATAACATTCAGTGGGGGTGGTCAGGTCCCCCAGCAAACATTGTTCTGGGCCCCTCTCAACCTCTCCTCCATGTCATGGCCAGAGTAAAGCCTGCCTCATCCAAAAATATAAATGGTTTTCATCAGCTTCCAGCTCTATCACCCAAAGACATTTACTGTACGAAAAACAAATACTGATAACAATGCTATTGAAGTTTTGGGGATTTTTTTTTTCTCCCAACAACAGGCATCTTGAAACTGATCATGCCTGAATATAGTCCTCAGTTGCTTTCAGAATCTAAACATTTAATATTGTTCATCATTTTCCATGAAAACTATGCTTCAAGAGTTATGCAACAGTTACGTAGCATTTTGAGCAGTTGTATCAATTGATGGTTAGATCATTGTAATGAAATGAATAAACACTCAATTCAGATGTAATGCACGAGTTGTATTTTGAAATAGTAATACGTTGATGTTAAGTTGTGTCATTTTGAACCAGTGATTTTAGTTCAATGAACAAAAGATCTTTGAAAGTCATGATGTATTGTCAAGTATGGTGACCCATTCTCGAAATTGGTGCTCTGCATTTAACCCATCCAAGTGCACACACACAGCAGTGAATAGTGAACAAACGCACACCATGAACACCCGGAGCAGTGGGCAGCCATTGCTCCAGCGCCCGGGGAGCAATTGGGGGTTCGGTGCCTTGCTCAAGGGCAAATCAGTCATGGTATCGAAGGCAGAGAGAGTGCTGTTCATTCACAATCCCCACCTTCAATTCCTGCCGGTGCGAGAATCGAACCGGCAACTTTCAGGTTACAAGCCCAACTCCCTAACCATTAGGCCACGACAATACAATGCTTTATGTGTATTATATCCAAGCATTTGGAAAAAGTGTTAAATGTTTTGAAAACTGTGCATTCTGATCATCAATTGTGAATTATGTGTCTAGAGTTTTGAAAAATTACATGAAGGTTCTGATATTACTGCAAAAATAATTGTAAAAAAATTGTAAAAGTAAACCTTGCCCACATGAAAGATGTTTCTTTCTTATGAAATTAAATGTTATTTGCAATGCAGAAGACAGATTTTCATGTGTAAGAGCTTTTTTGCAGAGCAAGTTATAGCTTTAGTGCACAGAATCACTAGTTTAGAGCTTCTAGGAACACTAATGCTGTGTTAGTGCAACTAAGCAAATGAAGAGAAAGCAAGCCCACATATGCTGAAAAGCTTTTTTCTCAGTGAGAGAAAGTTTGTTAATGCAAATGAATTTCTCATTAAATGAAATGTTATTTGCAATGCAGAAGACAGATTATCATGTGCTAGATCTTTTTTGCAGTTAGAGCTTCAATGCAGAGAATCACTGGTTTAGAGCTTCTAGGAACACTAATGCTCTGTTAGTACAACTAATGCAAATGAAGAGATTGGAAGCCCACATATGCTGAAAAGCTTCTTTCTCAGTGAGAGAAAGTTGGTTAATGCAATTTTAAGAGTAAAGCTTGAGTACATGAAAGATATTTATTTCTCATGAAATGAAATGTTATTTGAAATGCAGTAGACAGATTTTCATGTTTTAGAGCTTTTTTTGCAGAGCAAGTTATGTTAGAGCTTCAATGCACAGAATCAATAGTTTAGAGCTTCTCGGAACACCATTGCTGTGTTAGTGCAACTAAAGCAAATAAAGAGACTGGAAGCCCACATATGCTGAAAAGCTTCTTTCTCAGTGAGAGAAAGTTCGTTAATGAGATTTTAAGAGTAAAGGTTGAGAAAGATGTTTCTTTCTCATGAAATAAAATGTTATTTCCAATACAGAAGACAGATTTTCATGTGTTACAGCTTTTTTGCAGAGCAAGTTATTTTAGAACTTCACTGCACAGAATCACTAGTTTGGAGCTTCTAGGAACACTATTGCTGTGTTAGTGCAAGTAAAGCAAATGAAGAGATTGGAAGCCCACATGTGCTGAAACGCTTCTTTCTCAGTGAAAGTTGGTTAATAAGACTTTAAGAGTAAAGCTTGAGTACATGGAAGATGTTTCTTTCTCATGAAATGAAATGTTATTTTCAATGCAGAAGACAGAATTTCATGTGTTACAGCTTTTTTGCAGAGCAAGTTATTTTAGAACTTCACTGCACAGAATCACTAGTTTGGAGCTTCTAGGAACACTATTGCTGTGTTAGTGCAACTAAGCAAATGAAGAGAACGCAAGCCCACGTATGCTGAAAAGCTTCTTTCTCAGTGAAAGAAAGTTTGTTAATGCAAATGAACTTCTCATAAAATGAATTGTTATTTACAATGCAGAAGACAGATTATCATGTGTTAGAGCTTTTTTGCAGTTAGAGCTTCAATGCACAGAATCACTAGTTTAGAGCTTCTAGGAACACTAATGCTGTGTTACTGAAACTAAGCAATTGAAGAGAATGCATGCCCAAATATGCTGAAAAGCTTCTTTCTCAGTGAGAGAAAGATGGTTAATGCAAATTAATTTCTCATGAAATGAAATGTTATTTGCAATGCCGAAGACAGATTATCATGTGCTAGAGCTTTTTTGCAGTTAGAGCTTCAATGCACAGAATCGCTGGTTTAGAGCTTCCACGAACACTAATGCTGTGTTAGTGCACCTAAACAAATGGAGAGAATGCAAGGCCACACATGCTGAAAAGCTTCTTTCTCAGTGAGAGAAAGTTGTTTAATGCAGTTTTAAGAGTAAAGCTCAAGTACATGATATATGTTTCTTCCTCATGTAAAGAAATGTTGTCTGCAATGCAGATGACAGATTTTCATGTGTTAAAGCTTTTTTACAGAGCAAGTTATTTTAGACCTTAAATGCACAGAATCGCTAATTTATAGCTGCAAAGAACACTAATTCTGTGCAACTAAGCAAATTTAGAGAATGCAAGGCCACACATACTGAAATGCTTCTTTCTCAGTGAGAGAAAGTTGCTTAATGCAGTTTTAAGAGAAAAGCTCAAGTACATGAAATATGTTTCTTTCTCATGAAATGAAATGTTATTTGCTATACAGAAGAAAGCTTTTCATGTGTTAGAGCTTTTTTCAGAGCAAGTTTTTTAAGAGCTTAAATGCACAGAATCACTAATTTAGAGCTTTCAAGAACACTAATTCTGTGCAACTAACCAAATTGAGAGAATGCAAGGCCACACATACTGAAAAGCTTCTTTCTCAGTGAGAGAAAGTTGCTTAATGCAATTTTAAGAGTAAAGCTCAAGTACATGAAATATGTGTCTTTCTCAAGAGATGAAATGTTATTTGCTATACAGCAGAAAGATTTTCATGTGTTAGAGCTTTTTTTGTAGAGCAAGCTATGTTAGAGCTTCAATGCAGAATCACTAATGTAGAGCTGCTAAGAACACTAATTATGTGCAAGTAAGCAAATTGCAAGGCCACAGATGCTGAAAAGCTTCTTTCTCAGTGAGAGAAAGTTGCTTAATGCAATTTTAAGAGTAAAGCTCAAGTACATGATGTATGTTTCTTTCTCATGTAAAGAAATGTTCTCTGCAATGCAGATGACAGATTTTCATGTGTTAAAGCTTTTTTACAGGGCAAGTTTTGTTAGAGCTTAAATGCACAGAATCGCTAATTTAGAGCTGCTAAGAACACTAATTCTGTGTAACTAAGCAAATTGAGAGAATGCATGGCCACAGATGCTGAAAAGCTTTATTCTCAGTGAGAGAAAGTTGCTAAATGCAATTTTAAGAGAAAAGCTCAAGAAAATGAAATATGTTTCTTTCTCATGAAGTGAAATGTTATTAGCAATGTAGATGACAGATTTTCATGTGTTAGTGCTTTTTTGCAGAGCAAAAGTTATGTTAGAGTTTTAATGCACAGAATCACTTGTTTAGAGTTTATAAGAACACTAATGCTGTGCAACTAAGCAAATTGAGAGAATGCATGGCCACAGATGCTGAAAAGCTTCTTTCTCAGTGAGAGAAAGTTGATTAATACAATTTTATGAGTAAACCTCAAGTACATGAAATATGTTTCTTTGTTATGACATCACATGTTATTTGCAATGCAGAAGACAGATTTTCATGTGTTAGAGCTTTTTTTGTAGAGCAAGCTATGTTAGAGCTTCAATACACAGAATCACTAATTTAGACCGTATAAGATCACTAATGCTGTGTTAGTGCAACTAAACAAATGGAGAGAATGCAAGGCCACAGATGCTGAAAAGCTTCTTTCTCAGTGAGACAAAGTTGCTAAATGCAAATTTAAGAGTAAAGCTCAAGTACATGAAATATGTTTCTTTCTGATGAAATGAAATGTTATTTGCATTACACAAGACAGATATTCATGTGTTAGAGCTTTTTTTACAGAGCAAGTTATTTTAGAGCTTAAATGCACAGAATCATTAATTTAGAGCTGCTGAGAACACTAATTCTGTGGAACTAAGCAAATTGACAGAATGCAAGGCAACACATACTGAAAAGCTTCTTTCGCAGTGAGAGAAAGTTGCTTAATGCAATTTTAAGAGTAAAGCTCAAGTACATGAAATATGTTTCTTTCTCAAGAAATGAAATGTTATTTGCTATACAGCAGAAAGATTTTCATGTGTTAGAGCTTTTTTTGTAGAGCAAGCTATGTTAGAGCTTCAATGCACAGAATCACTAATGTAGAGCTGCTAAGAACACTAATTATATGCAAGTAAGCAAATTGCAAGGCCACAGATGCTGAAAAGCTTCTTTCTCAGTGAGAGAAAGTTGCTTAATGCAATTTAAAGAGTAAAGCTCAAGTACATGATGTATGTTTCTTTCTCATGTAAAGAAATGTTCTCTGCAAAGCAGATGACAGATTTTCATGTGTTAAAGCTTTTTTACAGGGCAAGTTATGTTAGAGCTTAAATGCACAGAATCGCTAATTTAGAGCTGCTAAGAACACTAATTCTGTGCAACTAAGCAAATCGAGAGAATGCATGGCCACAGATGCTGAAAAGCTTAATTCTCAGTGAGAAAGTTTTAATTTTAAGAGAAAAGCTCAAGAACATGACATATGTTTCTTTCTCATGAAATGAAATGTTAGTTGCAAAGTAGATGACAGATTTTCATGTGCTAGTGCTTTTTTGCAGAGCAAAAGTTATGTTAGAATTTTAATGCACAGAATCACTTGTTTAGAGTTTATAAGAACACTAATGCTGTGCAACTAAGCAATTTGAGAGAATGCAAGGCCACAGATGCTGAAAAGCTTCTTTCTCAGTGAGAGAAAGTTGCTTAATGCAATTTTAAGAGAAAAGCTCAAGTACATGAAATATGTTTCTTTGTCATGACATCACATGTTATTTGCAATGCAGAAGACAGATTTTCATGTGTTAGAGCTTTTCTTGTAGAGCAAGCTATGTTAGAGCTTCAATGCACAGAATCACTAATTTAGACCGTATAAGAACACTAATGCTGTGTTAGTGCAACTAAACAAATGGAGAGAATGCAAGGCCACAGATGCTGAAAAGCTTCTGTCTCAGTGAGACAAAGTTGCTTAATGCAGTTTTAAGAGAAAAGCTCAAGTACATGAAATATATTTCTTTTTCATGAAATGAAATGTTATTTGCTATACAGAAGAAAGATTTTCATGTGTTAGAGCTTTTTTCAGAGCAAGTTTTTTAAGAACTTGAACAGAATCACTACTTTAGAGCTTTCAAGAACACTAATTCTGTGCAACTAACCAAATGGAGACAATGCAAGGCCACACATACTGAAAAGCTTCTTTCTCAATGAGAGAAAGTTGCTTAATGCAATTTTAAGAGTAAAGCTAAAGTACATGAAATATGTTTCTTTCTCAAGAAATGAAATGTTATTTGTTATACAGCAGAAAGATTTTCATGTGTTAGATCTTTTTTTGTAGAGCAAGCTATGTTAGAGCTTTAATGCACAGAATCACTAATGTAGAGCTGCTAAGAACACTAATTATATGCAAGTAAGCAAATTGAGAGAATGCAAGGCCACAGATGCTGAAAAGCTTCTTTCTCAGTGAGAGAAAGTTGCTTAATGCAATTTTAAGAGTAAAGCTCAAGTACATGATATATGTTTTTTTCTCATGAAATGAAATGTTATTTGCTATACAAAAGACAGATTTTCATGTGTTAGAGCTTTTTTCCGGAGCAAGTTATTTAAGAGCTTAAATGCACAGAATCATTAATTTAGAGCTGCCAAGAACACTAATTCTGTACAACTAAGCATATTGAGAGAATGCAAGGTCACACATACTGAAAAGCTTCTTTCTCAGTGAGAGAAAGTTGCTTAATGCAATTTTAAGAGTAAAGCTCAAGTACATGAAATATGTTTCTTTCTCATGAAATAAAATGTTATGTGCTGTACAGCAGAAAGATTTTCATGTGTTAGAGCTTTTCTCTAGAGCAAGTTATTTAAGAGCTTAAATGCACAAAATCACTAATTTAGAGCTGCCAAGAACACTAATTCTATGCAACTAAGCAAACTGAGAGAATGCAAGACCACACATACTAAAAAGCTTCTTTCTCAGTGAGAGAAAGTTGCTTAATGCAATTTTAAGAAAAAAGCTAAAGTAAATGAAATGTGTTTCTTTCTCATGAAATGAAATGTTGTTTGCAATGCAGAAAACAGATTTTCATGAGTTAGAGGGTTTTTTTTGCAGAGCAAGTTATGTTAGAGCTTCAATGCATAGAATCATTACTTTAGAGCTTATAAGAACACTGATGCTTTGTTAGTACACCTAAGCATATTGAGAGAATGCAAGGCAACACATACTGAAAAGCTTCTTTCTCAGTGAGAGAAAGTTTCTTAATGCAATTTTAAGAGTAAAGCTCAAGTACATGAAATATGTTTCTTTCTCAAGAAATGAAATGTTATTTGCTATACAGCAAAAAGATTTTCATGTGTTAGAGCTTTTTTTGTAGAGCAAGCTGTTAGAGCTTCAATGCACAGAATCACTAATGTAGAGCTGCTCAGAACACTAATTATATGCAAGTAAGCAAATTGCAAGGCCACAGATGCTGAGAAGCTTCTTTCTCAGTGAGACAAAGTTGCTTAATGCAATTTTAAGAGTAAAGATCAAGTACATGATATATGTTTCTTTCTCATGTAAAGAAATGTTGTCTGCAATGTAGATGACAGATTTTCTTGTGTTAAATCTTTTTTACAGAGCAAGTTATGTTAGAGCTTAAATGCACAGAATCACTAATTGAAAGCTGCTAAGAACACTAATTCTGTGCAGCTAAGCAAATTGAGAGAATGCAAGGCCACACATACTGAAAAGCTTCTTTCTCAGTGAGAGAAAGTTGCTTAATGCAATTTTAAGAGAAAAGCTCAAGTACATGAAATATGTTTCTTTCTCATGAAATGAAATGTTATTTGCAATGCAGAAGACAGATTTTCATGTGTTAGAGCTTTTTTTGTAGAGCAAGCTATGTTAGAGCTTCAATGCACAGAATCACTAATTTAGACCGTATAAGAACACTAATGCTGTGTTAGTGCACCTAAACAAATGGAGAGAATGCAAGGCCACACATGCTGAAAAGCTTCTTTCTCAGTGAGAGAAAGTTGTTTAATGCAGTTTTAAGAGTAAAGCTCAAGTACATGATATATGTTTCTTCCTCATGTAAAGAAATGTTGTCTGCAATGCAGATGACAGATTTTCATGTGTTAAAGCTTTTTTACAGAGCAAGTTATGTTAGACCTTAAATGCACAGAATCGCTAATTTATAGCTGCAAAGAACACTAATTCTGTGCAACTAAGCAAATTTAGAGAATGCAAGGCCACACATACTGAAATGCTTCTTTCTCAGTGAGAGAAAGTTGCTTAATGCAGTTTTAAGAGAAAAGCTCAAGTACATGAAATATGTTTCTTTCTCATGAAATGAAATGTTATTTGCTATACAGAAGAAAGCTTTTCATGTGTTAGAGCTTTTTTCAGAGCAAGTTTTTTAAGAGCTTAAATGCACAGAATCACTAATTTAGAGCTTTCAAGAACACTAATTCTGTGCAACTAACCAAATTGAGAGAATGCAAGGCCACACATACTGAAAAGCTTCTTTCTCAGTGAGAGAAAGTTGCTTAATGCAATTTTAAGAGTAAAGCTCAAGTACATGAAATATGTGTCTTTCTCAAGAGATGAAATGTTATTTGCTATACAGCAGAAAGATTTTCATGTGTTAGAGCTTTTTTTGTAGAGCAAGCTATGTTAGAGCTTCAATGCAGAATCACTAATGTAGAGCTGCTAAGAACACTAATTATGTGCAAGTAAGCAAATTGCAAGGCCACAGATGCTGAAAAGCTTCTTTCTCAGTGAGAGAAAGTTGCTTAATGCAATTTTAAGAGTAAAGCTCAAGTACATGATGTATGTTTCTTTCTCATGTAAAGAAATGTTCTCTGCAATGCAGATGACAGATTTTCATGTGTTAAAGCTTTTTTACAGGGCAAGTTTTGTTAGAGCTTAAATGCACAGAATCGCTAATTTAGAGCTGCTAAGAACACTAATTCTGTGTAACTAAGCAAATTGAGAGAATGCATGGCCACAGATGCTGAAAAGCTTTATTCTCAGTGAGAGAAAGTTGCTAAATGCAATTTTAAGAGAAAAGCTCAAGAAAATGAAATATGTTTCTTTCTCATGAAGTGAAATGTTATTAGCAATGTAGATGACAGATTTTCATGTGTTAGTGCTTTTTTGCAGAGCAAAAGTTATGTTAGAGTTTTAATGCACAGAATCACTTGTTTAGAGTTTATAAGAACACTAATGCTGTGCAACTAAGCAAATTGAGAGAATGCATGGCCACAGATGCTGAAAAGCTTCTTTCTCAGTGAGAGAAAGTTGATTAATACAATTTTATGAGTAAACCTCAAGTACATGAAATATGTTTCTTTGTTATGACATCACATGTTATTTGCAATGCAGAAGACAGATTTTCATGTGTTAGAGCTTTTTTTGTAGAGCAAGCTATGTTAGAGCTTCAATACACAGAATCACTAATTTAGACCGTATAAGATCACTAATGCTGTGTTAGTGCAACTAAACAAATGGAGAGAATGCAAGGCCACAGATGCTGAAAAGCTTCTTTCTCAGTGAGACAAAGTTGCTAAATGCAAATTTAAGAGTAAAGCTCAAGTACATGAAATATGTTTCTTTCTGATGAAATGAAATGTTATTTGCATTACACAAGACAGATATTCATGTGTTAGAGCTTGTTTTACAGAGCAAGTTATTTTAGAGCTTAAATGCACAGAATCATTAATTTAGAGCTGCTGAGAACACTAATTCTGTGGAACTAAGCAAATTGACAGAATGCAAGGCAACACATACTGAAAAGCTTCTTTCGCAGTGAGAGAAAGTTGCTTAATGCAATTTTAAGAGTAAAGCTCAAGTACATGAAATATGTTTCTTTCTCAAGAAATGAAATGTTATTTGCTATACAGCAGAAAGATTTTCATGTGTTAGAGCTTTTTTTGTAGAGCAAGCTATGTTAGAGCTTCAATGCACAGAATCACTAATGTAGAGCTGCTAAGAACACTAATTATATGCAAGTAAGCAAATTGCAAGGCCACAGATGCTGAAAAGCTTCTTTCTCAGTGAGAGAAAGTTGCTTAATGCAATTTAAAGAGTAAAGCTCAAGTACATGATGTATGTTTCTTTCTCATGTAAAGAAATGTTCTCTGCAAAGCAGATGACAGATTTTCATGTGTTAAAGCTTTTTTACAGGGCAAGTTATGTTAGAGCTTAAATGCACAGAATCGCTAATTTAGAGCTGCTAAGAACACTAATTCTGTGCAACTAAGCAAATCGAGAGAATGCATGGCCACAGATGCTGAAAAGCTTAATTCTCAGTGAGAAAGTTTTAATTTTAAGAGAAAAGCTCAAGAACATGACATATGTTTCTTTCTCATGAAATGAAATGTTAGTTGCAAAGTAGATGACAGATTTTCATGTGCTAGTGCTTTTTTGCAGAGCAAAAGTTATGTTAGAATTTTAATGCACAGAATCACTTGTTTAGAGTTTATAAGAACACTAATGCTGTGCAACTAAGCAATTTGAGAGAATGCAAGGCCACAGATGCTGAAAAGCTTCTTTCTCAGTGAGAGAAAGTTGCTTAATGCAATTTTAAGAGAAAAGCTCAAGTACATGAAATATGTTTCTTTGTCATGACAGCACATGTTATTTGCAATGCAGAAGACAGATTTTCATGTGTTAGAGCTTTTCTTGTAGAGCAAGCTATGTTAGAGCTTCAATGCACAGAATCACTAATTTAGACCGTATAAGAACACTAATGCTGTGTTAGTGCAACTAAACAAATGGAGAGAATGCAAGGCCACAGATGCTGAAAAGCTTCTGTCTCAGTGAGACAAAGTTGCTTAATGCAGTTTTAAGAGAAAAGCTCAAGTACATGAAATATATTTCTTTTTCATGAAATGAAATGTTATTTGCTATACAGAAGAAAGATTTTCATGTGTTAGAGCTTTTTTCAGAGCAAGTTTTTTAAGAACTTGAACAGAATCACTACTTTAGAGCTTTCAAGAACACTAATTCTGTGCAACTAACCAAATGGAGACAATGCAAGGCCACACATACTGAAAAGCTTCTTTCTCAATGAGAGAAAGTTGCTTAATGCAATTTTAAGAGTAAAGCTAAAGTACATGAAATATGTTTCTTTCTCAAGAAATGAAATGTTATTTGTTATACAGCAGAAAGATTTTCATGTGTTAGATCTTTTTTTGTAGAGCAAGCTATGTTAGAGCTTTAATGCACAGAATCACTAATGTAGAGCTGCTAAGAACACTAATTATATGCAAGTAAGCAAATTGAGAGAATGCAAGGCCACAGATGCTGAAAAGCTTCTTTCTCAGTGAGAGAAAGTTGCTTAATGCAATTTTAAGAGTAAAGCTCAAGTACATGATATATGTTTTTTTCTCATGAAATGAAATGTTATTTGCTATACAAAAGACAGATTTTCATGTGTTAGAGCTTTTTTCCGGAGCAAGTTATTTAAGAGCTTAAATGCACAGAATCATTAATTTAGAGCTGCCAAGAACACTAATTCTGTACAACTAAGCATATTGAGAGAATGCAAGGTCACACATACTGAAAAGCTTCTTTCTCAGTGAGAGAAAGTTGCTTAATGCAATTTTAAGAGTAAAGCTCAAGTACATGAAATATGTTTCTTTGTCATGACACCACATGTTATTTGCAATGCAGAAGACAGATTTTCATGTGTTAGAGCTTTTTTTTGTAGAGCAAGCTATGTTAGAGTTTTAATGCACAGAATCACTTTTTTAGAGTTTATAAGAACACTAATGCTGTGCAACTAAGCAATTTGAGAGGATGCAAGGCCACGGATGCTGAAAAGCATAATTCTCAGTGAGAGAAAGTTGCTTAATACAATTTTATGAGTAAGCCTCAAGGACATGAAATATGTTTCTTTGTCATGACATCACAGGTTATTTGCAATGCAGAAGACAGATTTTCATGTGTTAGAGCTTTTTTTGAAGAGCAAGTTATTTTAGTGCAACTAAGCAAATGGAGAGAATGCAAGGCCACAGATGCTGAAAAGTTTCTTTCTCAGTAAGACAAAGTTGCTAAATGCAGTTTTAAGAGTAAAGCTCAAGTACATGAAATATGTTTCTTTCTCATGAAATAAAATGTTATGTGCTGTACAGCAGAAAGATTTTCATGTGTTAGAGCTTTTCTCTAGAGCAAGTTATTTAAGAGCTTAAATGCACAAAATCACTAATTTAGAGCTGCCAAGAACACTAATTCTATGCAACTAAGCAAACTGAGAGAATGCAAGACCACACATACTAAAAAGCTTCTTTCTCAGTGAGAGAAAGTTGCTTAATGCAATTTTAAGAAAAAAGCTAAAGTAAATGAAATGTGTTTCTTTCTCATGAAATGAAATGTTGTTTGCAATGCAGAAAACAGATTTTCATGAGTTAGAGGGTTTTTTTTGCAGAGCTAGTTATGTTAGAGCTTCAATGCATAGAATCATTACTTTAGAGCTTATAAGAACACTGATGCTTTGTTAGTACACCTAAGCATATTGAGAGAATGCAAGGCAACACATACTGAAAAGCTTCTTTCTCAGTGAGAGAAAGTTTCTTAATGCAATTTTAAGAGTAAAGCTCAAGTACATGAAATATGTTTCTTTCTCAAGAAATGAAATGTTATTTGCTATACAGCAAAAAGATTTTCATGTGTTAGAGCTTTTTTTTGTAGAGCAAGCTGTTAGAGCTTCAATGCACAGAATCACTAATGTAGAGCTGCTCAGAACACTAATTATATGCAAGTAAGCAAATTGCAAGGCCACAGATGCTGAGAAGCTTCTTTCTCAGTGAGACAAAGTTGCTTAATGCAATTTTAAGAGTAAAGATCAAGTACATGATATATGTTTCTTTCTCATGTAAAGAAATGTTGTCTGCAATGTAGATGACAGATTTTCTTGTGTTAAATCTTTTTTACAGAGCAAGTTATGTTAGAGCTTAAATGCACAGAATCACTAATTGAAAGCTGCTAAGAACACTAATTCTGTGCAGCTAAGCAAATTGAGAGAATGCAAGGCCACACATACTGAAAAGCTTCTTTCTCAGTGAGAGAAAGTTGCTTAATGCAATTTTAAGAGAAAAGCTCAAGTACATGAAATATGTTTCTTTCTCATGAAATGAAATGTTATTTGCAATGCAGAAGACAGATTTTCATGTGTTAGAGCTTTTTTTGTAGAGCAAGCTATGTTAGAGCTTCAATGCACAGAATCACTAATTTAGACCGTATAAGAACACTAATGCTGTGTTAGTGCACCTAAACAAATGGAGAGAATGCAAGGCCACACATGCTGAAAAGCTTCTTTCTCAGTGAGAGAAAGTTGTTTAATGCAGTTTTAAGAGTAAAGCTCAAGTACATGATATATGTTTCTTCCTCATGTAAAGAAATGTTGTCTGCAATGCAGATGACAGATTTTCATGTGTTAAAGCTTTTTTACAGAGCAAGTTATGTTAGACCTTAAATGCACAGAATCGCTAATTTATAGCTGCAAAGAACACTAATTCTGTGCAACTAAGCAAATTTAGAGAATGCAAGGCCACACATACTGAAATGCTTCTTTCTCAGTGAGAGAAAGTTGCTTAATGCAGTTTTAAGAGAAAAGCTCAAGTACATGAAATATGTTTCTTTCTCATGAAATGAAATGTTATTTGCTATACAGAAGAAAGCTTTTCATGTGTTAGAGCTTTTTTCAGAGCAAGTTTTTTAAGAGCTTAAATGCACAGAATCACTAATTTAGAGCTTTCAAGAACACTAATTCTGTGCAACTAACCAAATTGAGAGAATGCAAGGCCACACATACTGAAAAGCTTCTTTCTCAGTGAGAGAAAGTTGCTTAATGCAATTTTAAGAGTAAAGCTCAAGTACATGAAATATGTGTCTTTCTCAAGAGATGAAATGTTATTTGCTATACAGCAGAAAGATTTTCATGTGTTAGAGCTTTTTTTGTAGAGCAAGCTATGTTAGAGCTTCAATGCAGAATCACTAATGTAGAGCTGCTAAGAACACTAATTATGTGCAAGTAAGCAAATTGCAAGGCCACAGATGCTGAAAAGCTTCTTTCTCAGTGAGAGAAAGTTGCTTAATGCAATTTTAAGAGTAAAGCTCAAGTACATGATGTATGTTTCTTTCTCATGTAAAGAAATGTTCTCTGCAATGCAGATGACAGATTTTCATGTGTTAAAGCTTTTTTACAGGGCAAGTTTTGTTAGAGCTTAAATGCACAGAATCGCTAATTTAGAGCTGCTAAGAACACTAATTCTGTGTAACTAAGCAAATTGAGAGAATGCATGGCCACAGATGCTGAAAAGCTTTATTCTCAGTGAGAGAAAGTTGCTAAATGCAATTTTAAGAGAAAAGCTCAAGAAAATGAAATATGTTTCTTTCTCATGAAGTGAAATGTTATTAGCAATGTAGATGACAGATTTTCATGTGTTAGTGCTTTTTTGCAGAGCAAAAGTTATGTTAGAGTTTTAATGCACAGAATCACTTGTTTAGAGTTTATAAGAACACTAATGCTGTGCAACTAAGCAAATTGAGAGAATGCATGGCCACAGATGCTGAAAAGCTTCTTTCTCAGTGAGAGAAAGTTGATTAATACAATTTTATGAGTAAACCTCAAGTACATGAAATATGTTTCTTTGTTATGACATCACATGTTATTTGCAATGCAGAAGACAGATTTTCATGTGTTAGAGCTTTTTTTGTAGAGCAAGCTATGTTAGAGCTTCAATACACAGAATCACTAATTTAGACCGTATAAGATCACTAATGCTGTGTTAGTGCAACTAAACAAATGGAGAGAATGCAAGGCCACAGATGCTGAAAAGCTTTTTTCTCAGTGAGACAAAGTTCCTAAATGCAAATTTAAGAGTAAAGCTCAAGTACATGAAATATGTTTCTTTCTGATGAAATGAAATGTTATTTGCATTACACAAGACAGATATTCATGTGTTAGAGCTTGTTTTACAGAGCAAGTTATTTTAGAGCTTAAATGCACAGAATCATTAATTTAGAGCTGCTGAGAACACTAATTCTGTGGAACTAAGCAAATTGACAGAATGCAAGGCAACACATACTGAAAAGCTTCTTTCGCAGTGAGAGAAAGTTGCTTAATGCAATTTTAAGAGTAAAGCTCAAGTACATGAAATATGTTTCTTTCTCAAGAAATGAAATGTTATTTGCTATACAGCAGAAAGATTTTCATGTGTTAGAGCTTTTTTTGTAGAGCAAGCTATGTTAGAGCTTCAATGCACAGAATCACTAATGTAGAGCTGCTAAGAACACTAATTATATGCAAGTAAGCAAATTGCAAGGCCACAGATGCTGAAAAGCTTCTTTCTCAGTGAGAGAAAGTTGCTTAATGCAATTTAAAGAGTAAAGCTCAAGTACATGATGTATGTTTCTTTCTCATGTAAAGAAATGTTCTCTGCAAAGCAGATGACAGATTTTCATGTGTTAAAGCTTTTTTACAGGGCAAGTTATGTTAGAGCTTAAATGCACAGAATCGCTAATTTAGAGCTGCTAAGAACACTAATTCTGTGCAACTAAGCAAATCGAGAGAATGCATGGCCACAGATGCTGAAAAGCTTAATTCTCAGTGAGAAAGTTTTAATTTTAAGAGAAAAGCTCAAGAACATGACATATGTTTCTTTCTCATGAAATGAAATGTTAGTTGCAAAGTAGATGACAGATTTTCATGTGCTAGTGCTTTTTTGCAGAGCAAAAGTTATGTTAGAATTTTAATGCACAGAATCACTTGTTTAGAGTTTATAAGAACACTAATGCTGTGCAACTAAGCAATTTGAGAGAATGCAAGGCCACAGATGCTGAAAAGCTTCTTTCTCAGTGAGAGAAAGTTGCTTAATGCAATTTTAAGAGAAAAGCTCAAGTACATGAAATATGTTTCTTTGTCATGACATCACATGTTATTTGCAATGCAGAAGACAGATTTTCATGTGTTAGAGCTTTTTTTGTAGAGCAAGCTATGTTAGAGCTTCAATGCACAGAATCACTAATTTAGACCGTATAAGAACACTAATGCTGTGTTAGTGCAACTAAACAAATGGAGAGAATGCAAGGCCACAGATGCTGAAAAGCTTCTGTCTCAGTGAGACAAAGTTGCTTAATGTAGTTTTAAGAGAAAAGCTCAAGTACATGAAATATATTTCTTTTTCATGAAATGAAAGGTTATTTGCTATACAGAAGAAAGATTTTCATGTGTTAGAGCTTTTTTCAGAGCAAGTTTTTTAAGAACTTGAACAGAATCACTACTTTAGAGCTTTCAAGAACACTAATTCTGTGCAACTAACCAAATGGAGACAATGCAAGGCCACACATACTGAAAAGCTTCTTTCTCAATGAGAGAAAGTTGCTTAATGCAATTTTAAGAGTAAAGCTAAAGTACATGAAATATGTTTCTTTCTCAAGAAATGAAATGTTATTTGTTATACAGCAGAAAGATTTTCATGTGTTAGATCTTTTTTTGTAGAGCAAGCTATGTTAGAGCTTTAATGCACAGAATCACTAATGTAGAGCTGCTAAGAACACTAATTTTATGCAAGTAAGCAAATTGAGAGAATGCAAGGCCACAGATGCTGAAAAGCTTCTTTCTCAGTGAGAGAAAGTTGCTTAATGCAATTTTAAGAGTAAAGCTCAAGTACATGATATATGTTCTTTTTCTCATGAAATGAAATGTTATTTGCTATACAAAACACAGATTTTCATGTGTTAGAGCTTTTTTCCGGAGCAAGTTATTTAAGAGCTTAAATGCACAGAATCATTAATTTAGAGCTGCCAAGAACACTAATTCTGTACAACTAAGCATATTGAGAGAATGCAAGGTCACACATACTGAAAAGCTTCTTTCTCAGTGAGAGAAAGTTGCTTAATGCAATTTTAAGAGTAAAGCTCAAGTACATGAAATATGTTTCTTTGTCATGACACCACATGTTATTTGCAATGCAGAAGACAGATTTTCATGTGTTAGAGCTTTTTTTTGTAGAGCAAGCTATGTTAGAGCTTCAATGCACAGAATCACTAATGTAGAGCTGCTAAGAACACTAATTCTGTGCAACTAAGCAAATTGAGAGAATGCATGGCCACAGATGCTGAAAAGCATAATTCTCAGTGAGAGAAAGTTGCTAAATGCAATTTTAAGAGAAAAGCTCAAGAACAAGAAATATGTTTCTTTCTCATGAAATGAAATGTTATTTGCATTGTAGATGACAGATTTTCATGTGTTAGTGCTTTTTTGCAGAGCAAAAGTTATGTTAGAGTTTTAATGCACAGAATCACTTTTTTAGACTTTATAAGAACACTAATGCTGTGCAACTAAGCAATTTGAGAGGATGCAAGGCCACGGATGCTGAAAAGCATAATTCTCAGTGAGAGAAAGTTGTTTAATACAATTTTATGAGTAAGCCTCAAGGACATGAAATATGTTTCTTTGTCATGACATCACAGGTTATTTGCAATGCAGAAGACAGATTTTCATGTGTTAGAGCTTTTTTTGAAGAGCAAGTTATTTTAGTGCAACTAAGCAAATGGAGAGAATGCAAGGCCACAGATGCTGAAAAGTTTCTTTCTCAGTAAGACAAAGTTGCTAAATGCAGTTTTAAGAGTAAAGCTCAAGTACATGAAATATGTTTCTTTCTCAAGAAATGAAATGTTATTTGTTATACAGCAGAAAGATTTTCATGTGTTAGAGCTTTTCTCTAGAGCAAGTTATTTAAGAGCTTAAATGCACAAAATCACTAATTTAGAGCTGCCAAGAACACTAATTCTATGCAACTAAGCAAACTGAGAGAATGCAAGACCACACATACTAAAAAGCTTCTTTCTCAGTGAGAGAAAGTTGCTTAATGCAATTTTAAGAAAAAAGCTAAAGTAAATGAAATGTGTTTCTTTCTCATGAAATGAAATGTTGTTTGCAATGCAGAAAACAGATTTTCATGAGTTAGAAGGTTTTTTTTGCAGAGCTAGTTATGTTAGAGCTTCAATGCATAGAATCATTACTTTAGAGCTTATAAGAACACTGATGCTTTGTTAGTACACCTAAGCATATTGAGAGAATGCAAGGCAACACATACTGAAAAGCTTCTTTCTCAGTGAGAGAAAGTTTCTTAATGCAATTTTAAAAGTAAAGCTCAAGTACATGAAATATGTTTCTTTCTCAAGAAATGAAATGTTATTTGCTATACAGCAAAAAGATTTTCATGTGTTAGAGCTTTTTTTGTAGAGCAAGCTGTTAGAGCTTCAATGCACAGAATCACTAATGTAGAGCTGCTCAGAACACTAATTATATGCAAGTAAGCAAATTGCAAGGCCACACATGCTGAGAAGCTTCTTTCTCAGTGAGACAAAGTTGCTTAATGCAATTTTAAGAGTAAAGATCAAGTACATGATATATGTTTCTTTCTCATGTAAAGAAATGTTGTCTGCAATGTAGATGACAGATTTTCATTTGTTAGAGCTTTTTTCAGAGCAAGTTTTTTAAGAACTTAAATGCACAGAATCACTTCTTTAGAGCTTTCAAGAACACCGATTCTGTGCAACTAAGCATATTGAGAGAATGCAAGGCCACACATACTGAAAAGCTTCTTTCTCAGTGAGAGAAAGTTGCTTAATGCAATTTTAAGAGTAAAGCTCAAGAACATGAAATATGTTTCTTTCTCAAGAAATGAAATGTTATTTGCTATACAGCAGAAAGATTTTCATGTATTACAGCTTTTTTTGTAGAGCAAGCTATGTTAGAGCTTCAATGCACAGAATCACTAATGTAGAGCTGCTAAGAACACTAATTATATGCAAGTAAGCAAATTCTCTCAGTGAAAGTTGCTTAATGCAATTTTAAGAGTAAAGCTCAAGTACATGATGTATGTTTCTTTCTCATGTAAAGAAATGTTCTCTGCAATGCAGATGACAGATTTTCATGTGTTAAATTTTTTACAGGGCAACTTATGTTAGAGCTTAAATGCACAGAATCGCTAATTTAGAGCTGCTAAGAACACTAATTCTGTGCAGCTAAGCAAATTGAGAGAATGCAAGGCCACAGATGCTGAAAAGCTTCTTTCTCAGCGAGAGAAAGTTGCTTAATGCAATTTTAAGAGTAAAGCTCAAGTACATGAAATATGTGTCTTTCTCAAGAGATGAAATGTTATTTGCTATACAGCAGAAAGATTTTCATGTGTTAGAGCTTTTTTTGTAGAGCAAGCTATGTTAGAGCTTCAATGCAGAATCACTAATGTAGAGCTGCTAAGAACACTAATTATGTGCAAGTAAGCAAATTGCAAGGCCACAGATGCTGAAAAGCTTCTTTCTCAGTGAGAGAAAGTTGCTTAATGCAATTTTAAGAGTAAAGCTCAAGTACATGATGTATGTTTCTTTCTCATGTAAAGAAATGTTCTCTGCAATGCAGATGACAGATTTTCATGTGTTAAAGCTTTTTTACAGGGCAAGTTATGTTAGAGCTTAAATGCACAGAATCGCTAATTTAGAGCTGCTAAGAACACTAATTCTGTGTAACTAAGCAAATTGAGAGAATGCATGGCCACAGATGCTGAAAAGCTTTATTCTCAGTGAGAGAAAGTTGCTAAATGCAATTTTAAGAGAAAAGCTCAAGAAAATGAAATATGTTTCTTTCTCATGAAGTGAAATGTTATTAGCAATGTAGATGACAGATTTTCATGTGTTACTGCTTTTTTGCAGAGCAAAAGTTATGTTAGAGTTTTAATGCACAGAATCACTTGTTTAGAGTTTATAAGAACACTAATGCTGTGCAACTAAGCAAATTGAGAGAATGCATGGCCACAGATGCTGAAAAGCTTCTTTCTCAGTGAGAGAAAGTTGATTAATACAATTTTATGAGTAAACCTCAAGTACATGAAATATGTTTCTTTGTCATGACATCACATGTTATTTGCAATGCAGAAGACAGATTTTCATGTGTTAGAGCTTTTTTTGTAGAGCAAGCTATGTTAGAGCTTCAATGCACAGAATCACTAATTTAGACCGTTTAAGAACACTAATGCTTTGTTAGTGCAACTAAACAAATGGAGAGAATGCAAGGCCACAGATGCTGAAAAGCTTCTTTCTCAGTGAGACAAAGTTGCTTAATGCAGTTTTAAGAGAAAAGCTCAAGTACATGAAATATATTTCTTTCTCATGAAATGAAATGTTATTTGCTATACAGAAGAAAGATTTTCATGTGTTAGAGCTTTTTTCAGAGCAAGTTTTTTAAGAACTTAAATGAACAGAATCACTACTTTAGAGCTTTCAAGAACACTAATTCTGTGGAACTAAGCAAATTGAGAGAATGCAAGGCAACACATACTGAAAAGCTTCTTTCGCAGTGAGAGAAAGTTGCTTAATGCAATTTTAAGAGTAAAGCTCAAGTACATGAAATATGTTTCTTTCTCAAGAAATGAAATGTTATTTGCTATACAGCAGAAAGATTTTCATGTGTTAGAGCTTTTTTGTAGAGCAAGCTATGTTAGAGCTTCAATGCACAGAATCACTAATGTAGAGCTGCTAAGAACACTAATTATATGCAAGTAAGCAAATTGCAAGGCCACAGATGCTGAGAAGCTTCTTTCTCAGTGAGAGAAAGTTGCTTAATGCAATTTGAAGAGTAAAGATCAAGTACATGATATATGTTTCTTCCTCATGTAAAGAAATGTTGTCTGCGATGCAGATGACAGATTTTCATATGTTAGAGCTTTTTCAGAGCAAGTTTTTTAAGAACTTAAATGCACAAAATCACTAATTTAGAGCTTTCAAGAACACTAATTCTGTGCAATTAAGCATATTGAGAGAATGCAAGGCCACAGATGCTGAAAAGCTTCTTTCTCAGTGAGAGAAAGTTAGTTAATGCAATTTTAGGAGAAAAGCTCAAGTACATGAAAGATGTTTCTTTCTCATGACATGAAATGTTATTTGATATACAAAAGACAGATTTTCATGTGTTAGAGCTTTTTTTCCGGAGCTTATTTAGTTATTTAAGAGCTTAAATGCATAGAATCACTAATTTAGAGCTTTCAAGAACACTAATTCTGTGCAACTAAGCATATTGAGAGAATGCAAGGCCACACATACTGAAAAGCTTCTTTCTCAGTGTGAGAAAGTTGCTTAATGCAATTTTAAGAGTAAAGCTCAAGTACATGAAATATGTTTCTTTCTCAAGAAATGAAATGTTATTTGCTATACAGCAGAAAGATTTTCATGTGTTAGAGCTTTTTTTGTAGAGCAAGCTATGTTAGAGCTTCAATGCACAGAATCACTAATGTAGAGCTGCTAAGAACACTAATTATATGCAAGTAAGCAAATTGCAAGGCCACAGATGCTGAAAAGCTTCTTTCTCAGTGAGAGAAAGTTGCTTAATGCAATTTAAAGAGTAAAGCTCAAGTACATGATGTATGTTTCTTTCTCATGTAAAGAAATGTTCTCTGCAAAGCAGATGACAGATTTTCATGTGTTAAAGCTTTTTTACAGGGCAAGTTATGTTAGAGCTTAAATGCACAGAATCGCTAATTTAGAGCTGCTAAGAACACTAATTCTGTGCAACTAAGCAAATTGAGAGAATGCATGGCCACAGATGCTGAAAAGCTTAAATCTCAGTGAGAAAGTTTTAATTTTAAGAGAAAAGCTCAAGAACATGAAATATGTTTCTTTCTCATGAAATGAAATGTTAGTTGCAAAGTAGATGACAGATTTTCATGTGCTAGTGCTTTTTTGCAGAGCAAAAGTTATGTTAGAATTTTAATGCACAGAATCACTTGTTTAGAGTTTATAAGAACACTAATTCTGTGCAGCTAAGCAAATTGAGAGAATGCAAGGCCACAGATGCTGAAAAGCTTCTTTCTCAGTGAGAGAAAGTTGCTTAATGCAATTTTAAGCGTAAAGCTCAAGTACATGATAAATGTTTCTTTCTCATGAAATGAAATGTTATTTGCTATACAAAAGACAGATTTTCATGTGTTAGAGCTTTTTTCCGGAGCAAGTTATTTAAGAGCTTAAATGCACAGAATCACTAATTTAGAGCTGCCAAGAACACTAATTCTGTACAATTAAGCATATTGAGAGAATGCAAGGCCACACATACTGAAAAGCTTCTTTCTCAGTGTGAGAAAGTTGCTTAATGCAATTTTAAGAGTAAAGCTCAAGTACATGAAATATGTTTCTTTGTCATGACATCACATGTTATTTGCTATACAGCAGAAAGATTTTCATGTGTTAGAGCTTTTTTTGTAGAGCAAGCTATGTTAGAGCTTCAATGCAGAATCACTAATGTAGAGCTGCTAAGAACACTAATTATGTGCAAGTAAGCAAATTGCAAGGCCACAGATGCTGAAAAGCTTCTTTCTCAGTGAGAGAAAGTTGCTTAATGCAATTTTAAGAGTAAAGCTCAAGTACATGATGTATGTTTCTTTCTCATGTAAAGAAATGTTCTCTGCAATGCAGATGACAGATTTTCATGTGTTAAAGCTTTTTTACAGGGCAAGTTATGTTAGAGCTTAAATGCACAGAATCGCTAATTTAGAGCTGCTAAGAACACTAATTCTGTGTAAAGAATGCATGGCCACAGATGCTGAAAAGCTTTATTCTCAGTGAGAGAAAGTTGCTAAATGCAATTTTAAGAGAAAAGCTCAAGAAAATGAAATATGTTTCTTTCTCATGAAGTGAAATGTTATTAGCAATGTAGATGACAGATTTTCATGTGTTACTGCTTTTTTGCAGAGCAAAAGTTATGTTAGAGTTTTAATGCACAGAATCACTTGTTTAGAGTTTATAAGAACACTAATGCTATGTTAGTGCAACTAAACAAATGGAGAGAATGCAAGGCCACAGATGCTGAAAAGCTTCTTTCTCAGTGAGACAAAGTTGCTTAATGCAGTTTTAAGAGAAAAGCTCAAGTACATGAAATATATTTCTTTCTCATGAAATGAAATGTTATTTGCTATACAGAAGAAAGATTTTCATGTGTTAGAGCTTTT